>SJYA01001822.1:672378-790627 GCA_006410615.1 Neotragus moschatus | reverse complement strand
AATATATATATATATATATATATATATATATATATATATAATGTATATATAGGGAAGGGAATGAAATAAGGAAGGAATGAAATAGGGAATGAAATGAAATGGGGAAGGAAATGCAAACTTCACTATATCGTATTTCTTCTAAGATGCTGGCAGTCTGGGCTACTGCCAAGTTCACAGCACCACCATGGGTCTGACTCCCTGCTGCTGAGAAGCAGAAAACACTTGACCGTGCTCCCTGGAGTTCTGACTGCCCTAAAACAAAAACCATTTTCCTCCCAGAAGAGAAAGATGGCTTATCTTTCCCAGTTGATTTGTACTTTTCCTCGTAGGCACCAAAACACTCTTCTTTATGCCCCAAGATCTCTGAGCTGTTGATGTGAAGCAACTTTCCCTGTTTACCTATAGCCCAACTTTTCTTTCATAGAATTCCTGGTCAAGAGGCAAATCTGAGTGACTGCCAGGGTAGGACTCCACTGGTGACTCAAAATGGTTACTGGGTCAAATTCATAAGTCTAACTTTCTCCTTAAAATGAAGATTCTTAAAATGAAGAATGACATGGAGGCACCCATGTCCTTCACATAATAAATTCCACTAAGCGGGCGTCCCTAGTTATGCTCAGATGTCCAGACACAATTTATGCACAACTTGCACCTACCACCCCCTACTCAACACCACAATAAGAAAGGTTAGAAGTGGAGGTGTCTGTCACTTAGTTTCACCATCAAGTTCATTAACAAGAGGCACAAACCTTGTTAAGTGCAAATGATCTAAAGAAAATTGAAGGTAGAGAGTCTATGAGCATTATTAAATGAGTTAACCTCATATTCATACAAGGGCCTAGAGGCTATGCACTTTCTTTTTTTTGACAGAACAGTTTTAGATTTCTTAAAATGTTTATTTTTAATTTTTAATTGAAATATAAATGTTTTACAATGTTGTCTTAGTTTCCATTGTACAGTGAAGGGAATCAGCTGTTTGTATACATATATCCCCTTCCTTTTGGCCCTCCCTCCCAGCCCCCATCGCATGTCTCTAGNATTTCTTAAAATGTTTATTTTTAATTTTTAATTGAAATATAAATGTTTTACAATGTTGTCTTAGTTTCCATTGTACAGTGAAGGGAATCAGCTGTTTGTATACATATATCCCCTTCCTTTTGGCCCTCCCTCCCAGCCCCCATCTCATGTCTCTAGGTCATCACAGAGCACTGAGCTGAGCTCCCTATGCTGTACAAGAGGTTCTCACTAGCTATCTTTTACACATGATAGTGTAAATGTACAGGGCTTCCAGGTGGTGCTAATGGTAAAGAATCCACCTACCAAGGCTGGAGATGCAAGTGTCCCTGGATCAGGAAGCTCACCTACAGTACAGAATGGGAACCTGCTCCAGTATTCCTGCCTGGAAAATTCCATGGACAGAGGAGCCTGCTGAGCTAACAGTCCTTTGGGCTGAAAAGAGTCAGACACAGCTGAGCACATGGTATAAATGTCCATCTACAGATGAATGGATAAAGATGTGACACATATATACAATGGAATATTACTCAGCAACAAAAAGGAATGAAACTGGTTGCAGAGATGTGGATGGACCTAGAGTCTGTCATACAGAGTGAAGTAAGTCAGAAAGAGAAAGATAGATATAATACATTAACATGTGCGGAATCTAGAAAACTGGTACAGATGAACTTATTTGCAGGGCAAGAACAGAGATGTAGATGTAGAGAACAAACATGTAGACATGGGATAGGGTGGGGAAAGGGAGAGGAATGAACTGGGAGATTAGGATTGACATATATAGATTACCATGTGTGAAACTGATGCCTAATTCACTTTCTAATTCTTTAGGATGTCCATGCCTCCTCACTTTCCTTGAATGTTCTCACTCTTAAATCCAACGGGAGAGCTATTGGCTTTGTCACTTTGGTTCTAGAAAGACTTCTTTCTTGTCTTTGACATAGTTATTCTGGTTTCCTAATCAGTGTCTGAACAAATTTTCCACATCAGCAGTGAAACACTATCTCCCTTGGAAAGATAACAATTCAGTTCAGTTCAGTCACTCAGTTGTGTCAGACTCTTTGTGACCCCATGGACTGCAGCACTCCAGCCTTCCCTGTCCATTACCAACTCCCAGAGCCTACTCAAGCTCATTGGTGATGCCATCCAACCATCTCATCCTTTGTCATCCCCTTCTCTACCTGCCTTCAATCTTTCCCAGCATCAGGGTCTTTTCCAATGAGTCAGTTCTTTGCATCAGGTGGCCAAAGTACTGGAGTTTCAGCTTCAGCATCTGTCCTTCCAATGAATATTCAGGACTGATCTCCTTTAGAATGGACTGGTTGGATCTCCTTGCAGTCCAGGGGCCTCTCAAGAGTCTTCTCCAACACCACAGTTCAAAAGCGTCATTTCTTTGGTGCTCAGCTTTCTTTATGGTCCAACCCTCACATCCATACCTGACTACTGGAAAAACCATAGCTTTGACTAGATGGACCTTTGTTGGTAATGTCTCCGCTTTTTAATATGCTGTCTATGTTGGTCACAGCTTTTCTTCCAAGGAGCAAGTATCTTTTAATTTCATGGCTGCAGTCACCATCTGCAGTGATTCTGGAGCCCCAAAATATAAAATTTCTCACCATTTCCATTGTTTCCCCAAGACATATCCTCTTTTAAATCTCTCTCTCCAGTGCTTCTCAAACTCTAGCATTCATCAGAGTCATCTAGGGGACTTATGAAAACTCAGATTGCTGGGCCCTATCTCCAGTTTTTGATTGAGTGGGTCTGTTGTGGGGCCTGAGAATTTGTATTTCCAGCACATTTACAAGTGATGCTGAGGCTGCTGGTCCAGGCACCACATCTTGACAACCACTGTGCTAAACCAACATCCAGTTCCTTTGCATTTATGAACAGAGTATAATGTCACAATGAGCTTGCAAACAGCATCAAAAAGCCACCAAAAATCAGATGCTGTAGCTGAGTGTATTTGTTCTCCTCAGAAAATATCTTACCTTGAGCCTGCACTTCCTAAAGCACCATTTTCACTTTTCTGCCAGATTTTGTATATTCTGGCTTTAGTGATGAGAATTAGAATAGGATGTTTGTTAGACTTTTTAGATAGTCACCATGTTATCATGTCTCTTCATCTGCTGAACCCAGTGGCTTGAGAAATCTTTAAAAAAAAACCTTTAGTGCTGTCTCCAACTAGCTTTGCAAAGCATAAAATAGGAGACTGCAGGAGCAGCCAGATAGTAACCTTGGGTACCCCAAGCATCTGCCAGGTCAAAATGCCTAATTGCACTACCACAATTATAGTCAGCTTTGAGTTCTCCTCACACATAGGGGTTTCACATAAAGAATTATCAAAAGATTGCTTTTAATAATTATGGGCTCAAACTTGGCCTCCATCAACCCACCTACTAGCCATGACTTTTAAAATAAATTTTAAAAACCCATTTAGTCCCTGGACAATTAAAAGTATTGGTTGAAATAAACAATATAAAATACAAAACTGTTTATTTTCCAAGCAGCAGACATTTATGCTTTGCTACAATTAAACCAAAATTTTAACAACATAAATGTAATCATTCGATTAGCTAAGGCTAAAACTCAGTAGAGGAACAACGACAAACTGTTCTACTGTTGAAAACCCTTGTTCTAACTAACTTGGAGAACAGGCTTAGAGCTTGAACTACACAAATCTAGACTTTCTTCACTTCTTCATCAGTTCAGTTCAGTTGCTCAGTCGTGTCCAACTCTTTGCAACCCCATGAACCACAGCACACCAGGCCTCCCTGTCTATCACCAGCTCCCAGAGTTCACCTGACCCATGTCCATCGAGTCAGTGATGCCATCCAGCCATCTCATCCTCTGTCGTCCCCTTCTCCTCCTGCCCCTAATCCCTCCCAGCATCGGGGTCTTTTCCAGTGAGTTAGCTCTTTGCATCAGGTGGCCAAAGTATTGGAGTTTCAGCTTCAACCTCAGTCCTGCCAATGAACACTCAGGACTGATCTCCTTTAGGATGGACTGGTTGGATCTCCTTGCAGTCCAAGGGACTCTCAAGAGTCTTCTCCAACACCACAGTTCAAAAGCCTCAATTCTTCGGCACTCAGCTTTCTTTATAGTCCAACTCTCACATCCATACATGACCACTGATGAAACCATAGCCTTGACTAGACAGACTTTTGTTGGCAAAGTAATGTCTCTGTTTTTTAATATGCTGTGTAGTTTGGTCATAACTTTCCTTCAAAGGAGTACATGTCTTTTGATTTCATGGCTGCAGTCACCATCTGCAGTGATTTTGGAGCCCAGAAAAATAAAGTCAGCCACTGTTTCCACTGTTTCTCCCTCTATTTGCCATGAAGTGATGGGACCAGATGTCATCATCTCCGTTTTCTGAATGTTGAGCTTTAAGCTAACTTTTTCACTCTCTTCTTTCACTTTCATCAAGAGACTTTTCAGTTTCTCTTCACTTTCTGCCATAAGGGTGGTGTCATTTGCATATCTGAGGTGACTGATATTTCTCCCAGCAATCTTGATTCCAGCTAGTGCTTCCTCCAGCCCAGAGTTTCTCATGACGTACTCTGCGTAGAAGTTAAATAAGCAGGGTGACAATATACAGCCTTGACGTACTCCTTTTCCTATTTGGAACCAGTCTTTTGTTCCATGTCCAGTTCTAACTGTTGCTTCCTGAACTGTATACAGGTTCCTCAAGAGGCAGGTCAGGTGATCTGGTATGCCCATCAAGTAACAATCTAGAGTTGAGAAAAGTTAACATGACAGGAAGTCAAGTATTTATAAAGCCCCATGTAAATGGTAGGGGGTGTGGGGGTAGGTAAGAGGCCAGGAATATGGAAGGTTTGGCATGCTGCAATTCATGGGGTCGCAAAGAGTCGGACATGACTGAGCCACTGAACTGAACTGGACTGAGCATGCAATCTCTACCTGCAGCAGCCGTCTTCACTGAGACAGGATTTACAGATGCTACTTTTCGGGTTTCCAAAAGATGCTTTTTCTTTCAGCATCCTCTCTAAAACTGTGGCTGAATCAAAGACTAACCAATTGTTCAATATTCAACAATATTTAATTAGCACCTACTGTGTAAGCAATTAATATACATGTTAACAATTGTTACTGAGCATTGAAGAATTGATACTTTCAAATTGTGGTGCTGGAAGAGTCCGGAGGGTCCCTTGGACAACAATAAGATCAAACCAGTCAATCCTAAAGGAAATCAATCCTGAATATTCACTGGAAGGGCTGATGTTGAAGTTGAAACTCCAATACTTTGGCCACCTAATGTGAAGAACTGACTCACTGGAAAAGATCCTGATGCTGGAAAAGACTGAGGGAAAAATGTGACAGAGGATGAGATGGTTGGATGGCATCACCATCTCAAAGGATATGAATTTGCACAAACTCCGGGAGATAGTGAAATACAAGGAAGCCTGGTGTGCTGCAGTTCACAGGGTCACAAAGAGTTGGATGTGACTTAGCAACTGAACAACAAAACTTAACACAATTCAAATGTGTCTTTAAATTTTCCTCTGTTCTTGTAAGATTTGAGCACTAGAAGAGGTATTCTGGGCAAATCTAGAACAAGAACTAGGCTGTACAAGCTGTTACCTGGGGCAAATCATCCAGTCTCTCATCTCAAGTTCTTTCATCTGAAAAAAGACCATATCAGTGGTTCTGAAACTTCAGCAGGCATCATAATCACTTGGAGGACCTGTCCAAACACAGAGTGCTGAGCTCCACCCTCAAGTTTCTGACTCAAGAAGTCTTGGGTGGAGCTCAAGAATCTGTATTTTTAACAGGGACCATACTTTGACTAGGATTTAACAGTTTATGTTTAAAATCTTCTCTCTTGCCAGGTTGCTCTTTCCTGATCCAAGACCAGACTTTTTCTGACTTTTTCTGGAGAAGGTGTTTTTTTTTTTTTGGTCTGTGGCTGTTTGTGTTTCTGGGTTGCCAGTGTCTTCAGCTGGAGGTCTATGTTGCTACTGCTGCTAAGTCACTTCAGACATGTCTGACTCTGGAGGTCTATGCATGAAACTAAAAGAAAACTCAGGGAACTCATCACTGTGCCATTTCTTGGGCTCCTGATGCCAGTCTTCCTTCTTTTTCTCTTATAGACTCTTAACATTTTCTTTACAAAAAAGTATCCTGAGTGTTTAGTTGTACTTACTAAGAGAAATAGTGGAAAGTCGATAAACACCTCTACTCCATAATCCCAGAAACAGAAGTCTCTGGACCACATTTTGAGAACCACTACATTAGATGATACCTCAGAACTAATCAAACTGACCATATGGACCACAGTCTTGTCTAACTCAATAAAAGTATGAGCCATGCCATGCAAGGCCACCCAAGATGGACGGGTTATGGTGGGGAAGTCCGACAAATGTGGTTTACCAGGAGAAGGGGATGGCAAACCACCTTAATATTCTTGCCTTGAGAACCCCATGAACAGCAATGAAAAGGCAGAAAGATAGGACACTGAAAGACGAACCCTCCCAGGTCAGTAGGTGCCCAATATGCTACTGGGGAAGAGTGGAGAAATAACTCCAGAAAGAATGCAGAGTTGGAGCCAAAGCAAAAACAATGCCCAGTTGTGGATGTGACTGCTGATGGAAGTAAAGTTCAATGCTGTCAAGAGCAATATTGCATAGGAACCTGGAAAGTTAGGTCCATGAATCAAGGTAAATTAGAAGTTGTGAAACAGGAGATAGGAAGAGTGAACATCAACATTTTAGGAATCAGCGAACTAAAATGGACTGGAATGGGCAAATTGAATTCAGATGACCATAATATCTACTACTATGGGTGAGAATCCCTTAGAAGAAATGGAGTAGCCATCATAGTTAACAAAAGACTCTGAAATGCAGTACTTGGGTACAATCTCAAAAATGACAGAATGATCTCTTTTTGTTTCCAAGGCAAACCATTCAATATCACAGTAATCCAACTCTATGCCCCAACCAGTAATGCAAAAGAAGCTGAAGTTGAACGGTTCTATGAAGACCTACAAGACCTTCTAGAAATAACACCCAAAAAAGATATCCTTTTCATCATAGGGGACTGGAATGCAAAAGTAGGAAGTCAAGAGATACCTGGAATAATAGGCAAATTTGGTCTTGGAGTACAAAATGAAGCAGGGCAAAACCTGACAGAGTTTTTCCAAAAGAACGCACTGGTCATAGCAAACAACTTCTTCTGACAAAACAAGAGAAGGCTCTACACATGGACATCACCAGATGGCCAACACCAAAACCAGACTGATTATATTCTTTGCAGCNCTGATGTATTGATAGGGACTGCCCAGGGAATTCAGCTTAAAATTATTGTGAGGTAGGGGCTAAAGTGAGCAGGAAAGAATGAAGAGTCAGTCAACTTGCAACATCTGCCATGGGCTTGAGAGAAAAGGATAATGAGACAAATTCCATCTTTGCCGACCCTGACATGTAGTCTCTCTAGTTTTGGAGCTACTCCTAACTTCTTCTTGTTAGCAGCACAAGCAGTTGGCTTCACTGGGGGGTGATATTTTTCACAAAGAACTAAAGTACTTTACCTAAAAGTTAGCCATGGGGACAGCCATGTCCCACCAGGTGTTATGCAGTCTACCAGCTGATTCAGCAGCTTGCTGCTGTCCACTAACCTGACGATATGCTCAATTCCAGATCTTGCTTCTGTATTTTCAAAATTACTACATGGGCATTTAGGGTCACTCGCTATTAGTTAAGTGTGGTGGATAAATGTGTAAAGGAGATTTGGTATTTGGTTTATGTATGTGATTAACTGTTTACTTTTAGACATAATCCTTGATACAAGCTGTCAGTTTTGTATGGGAAAGTAGATACAGTGGTAGATGAATACTCATGTAAGTAATGTTAACTTTGCAAATGTGAAGAAAAGAGTCCTCTAGAACTAAATTTTGAAGGATTAATAGACTTTTGAAAGCAGATTATTAGGAAAAAAAAAAAAAAAACAGCAAGCTTTTCAGTCAAAGCAGCCCTGGAGAAAATGTTTTCAACTCTAGTTACTGCTACTTCCTCCAAAGATCCCATGGCTACTTTACCAATACTACTAAAAGTTTGATTTATGTTAATTCTCCACTCTTCTGCCTCATGGTTGTATTAGTGGATGTTATCCTAGGACGTACCAGTGAGAGAAAAAAGAAACTTCACAGTTAGAAAATCATTGTTGTGGTCTATGAGTCCCTTTCTAATTTTTCTGGACTCCCACAGAGTCCAGAAGAAACCATGAAGAAGACGTATAATATAGTATCATGAGAAATGGAGTGTTCCTGCCGTTTCAGTAAATAAGGATGCCACAGTCATCAGTGACTCTGGCCCTCCAAATGTAAATTTCTGAGCCTTAAGGGCACCAAGGAAGGAGAACAATGGCAGCCATGAGGCTGCAGCCACTCCCTATGGTGAGCATCAAGGAACTCAGTTTGTGAAAAATGCACAATACTGTCCCAGATAGCTAAGATGCACATGAAGGGAAGGATTTCAGTGAGCCCAGACTCTTGCATCTTCCCATACTTAGAAAAGCACTAAATTTCTTGAGATATCTAGTTTTAATTCACAAAAATATTTTTGATGTTCAGACTACCTGCCCCTTGCTATAAACTTCTATATAACCTGAATCCTCCTCAGAGGAGGAGTTCTCTCAAGGCTACTTGAGATGCTGTCTCCCAGGCTTAAGTCCTAAACATTTCCACCAAATAAAACAAAACTCTCAACTTTTAGGCTGTGACTTTTTTAAGTTGACACATCCCGATATACTCAGATGATGAAAAGAAATAGAAGAAATTCAATAGGTTGATAACAGGACAGAAATCTCTTTGCTGCTGTAGAAGCCAAGGCATTTTTTGGTTGGCTTAGAACACAAATGGTTTCCTGGGTTTCAAGCCACAGAGAAAGTTCTGAATGATCTGAATGCAGTTGTTAGTTAGAAAGGCTCCCTGCCTAGTCACACACACTGGTCCTGAGCAGCTTCTCAATGGATGGCAAAGGTCTCAGATCTGCCTGTGTGTATCTACCGTATATACAAGCAAATCCACTGCTTATTAATAAGAAAAATGTGATGTGGCAAACTGCTTTAGCCTCCTTCTCAGACCATAATTTGTAATTTAATTAGTGACAATTTTAATAACATTTTCTACAGAAATTATAAAAGTCACTGTGGCCTTAGGTGCTTTGCATTTATTTCTATTAAAAACTCATCTAAGTGTACTTTTTTACATTAAATAGCACTGCCTAAGTCAGACTCCATAGAAGCAAGGCTTGAGAGAGGAATTCTGGTTTAAGGTACTTAGTGGGGGAGCATTTTCAGGAGTAGGAGTATAAGGGAAACAGGACAGGGAGACAAAGGAACAAGGGAATGTGCTCTCATCTGGAGACCAGCTTCAGCCTGATTCCTGGAGAAGCCCTGGGGGATGAACTTCATCACAGAGTTGCTCACACCTTGAGGGAAGAGGGCCAGCCTTTGTACACACCAGCTGCAGACATTAGTCCAGGTCACTTCTCAGAGGGGAACATCTGCAGTGGTTATCAACTGTGGATGAAAAATACTGCCTGCCATATCAGTAAACAAAGGATGTTGCAGCCATCAAGCCATCACATCATAGTCACCCCTACAGTGAGCCCTGAGGGAATTCAGGATGGAGGCAGAATGCCCCCACAATCCAGCAGTCAGTCCTGCAGCCACCCCCGACAGTGGACCCTGAGATGAGAAAATGCAGAATACTGATCCCAGATAGCTGAGGTATATATCAAAGGAACGATTTGAGTGAGCCCAGACTCTTGCATCTTCCCATACACAGAAAAGCACTGAGTTCCTTAACTTGAGATGTCTGTTTTCTTTAATTAATAAAATTAAACTTGTTCTAATGTTCCAACTACCCGGTCTTTGATGCAAAAACTCCTAGGTATCCTGCCCTTCACCTTGCCTCTCTGGAGCAGTTTCTCAGGGCTGTCTGAGATGCTGCATCCCAAGCTTGAAGTTTTCAGTTTTGTCCACTGAATAAAATATCACTCTCAAATCTAAGACCGTGCATTTTTTTCCCAGTCAATATAACGTTCACAGAAGCTGGAGGATCCAGGCAAGGCACTGACAACATCCACTAAAGGCATTCTCATTGGCAGTCGGTCACTATGACTCTTTCGTTAACCAACTGATTTCTCCTACTCTTCCTCCTTCCCTCTAGTCCAGGTGTCAGTAGCTTTTTATGTAAAAATAGATATTTTAGGCTTTGCAGATCACATAGCACTGTCACAACTACTCAGCTCTGCTGTTTTCTCATGAAAGCAGCCACAGACAATATGTACATGGATGAACCTGACTCTGCACCAGTGAAACCACAGGCCGCTGACTCCTGCTCTGTCTAGTCCTCTCTCTCCTCTACTTCCTGACTTTCTTTCCTTAACTATTCATCTTTGTCTCACATGTAATCTCACATGTAATCACATAAAATCTCATCTATTAATTCCTCACTGCTCTCCTTCCTACTCTCTCCCTCTTCTGAAATGCCTCCCAGTCATCATCTGTTCCCTACTATTCCTCCACTTACACTCTCATTTGACCTTTGAAATCCAGTATCATTTAGAGTACCTCACACAGTTGCTTAACACAATCCCTACTGTTATTTCTTTCAATGATCTCATCTCTATTTTACCATTATGTCCTATTTTGTTGACATCATATTTTGTCAACTGAAAAAATGCACAAACTAAAAGTTGAGAATTATGTTTTATTTGGTGGACAAAACTGAAGGCTTACGTCTAGGAGTCAACCTCTAAAACAGCTCTGAAGGACTGCTCAGAAGAGGTAAAAGAGGAGCCAGGATCTGTTACACCAAAAACAGAGTGGTCAGAATGTCAAAAGATTACCATTAGTTAAAGAAAATCAGACATCTCAAGTTAAGGGATTGAGCACTTTTCTGTCTCTGGGAAGATGCGAGAGTCTGGGCTCATTAAAACCATTCCTTCAATAGGCACCTTAGGTACCTAGGGCTAGTACTGTGTTCTTTCCCATTCTGAGTCCCCTAAGGGTACACCATTGGGGATAGCTGATGGGCTTGGCAGCTGGCAGTTCGTTTGTCTCCATCCGGAGTTCCCTCAGGGCTCGTGCTCAGGGGTGCCTGTTGTGGCTTGATGGCTGCAATAATATTTGTTTATGGATATGCTAGCAACATTTTTCATTCACAAGTTCTTCACTTATTTCTGATTCATCAGTATGTCCATGTATCCTAACATTCAGTCCTCTCAGGCTGGTCTTCTAGAACACATCCAAAATATTGTACCCACTAATCAGGAGCAAATTCTGTACTTATTTCCGTCTCCTACAAGAGTCCAGGTTTTCTGTTTGTCTCTCTTTAGTTTAGATATTTCTCTGATACACTAAATACTGGTTCAAGCTTTATCTGTTTTATTTGAAACAAGAAAAAAATACTGATTTTCAACAAGTCTGGTAGTCCAATCTAACCTCACAGCCTCCTCAAGCAGCATCTAAGGGCACTATGGGATCAATACTCAGAGAAGCAGTCAGGGGTGGAGTTTCCCACCTCTGGATATAAAGCTGTCCTCCATGTAGAAAGCTCTTTTATCCTCCCTTTTTAAGATATAACTCACTTCCTNTACTGATTTTCAACAAGTCTGGTAGTCCAATCTAACCTCACAGCCTCCTCAAGCAGCATCTAAGGGCACTATGGGATCAATACTCAGAGAAGCAGTCAGGGGTGGAGTTTCCCACCTCTGGATATAAAGCTGTCCTCCATGTAGAAAGCTCTTTTATCCTCCCTTTTTAAGATATAACTCACTTCTTCATGTGTTTTTTCCTGAAAATAATGATCTAATACTCTTTGCACGTGGCAGGAGGTATTCTTCCAGGGTCGTGATCTCACAGGCAAGAAGGTACTGAGGCTGCAGCAGAAACCCCTAGATTAGTAAGTAGTGTTCATATTAATAGTTAGGAAGTTATAACCAAGTCATCAAAGTAACGTATTAAGAGTTTTGGTCAAAGCTACTAATGATGTAGCTGTTTTCACTGGAAAGGACCTGAGGCATATCCCTGGGGACTAACTAGAGTGGCAACCGTCACAATAGGCAGCAGAGAAAAGATCTGAAAATCCATGATCCCAGTTAAACCTTGTGCCAGAATCACACCTGTTGGAGTTGTGTATATGCAGAAAAGCACTGGATACAGGCTCATTCAGAAACATCAAACTGCAGGAGGAACTTTACTTTTCATGGGAAAAACCCCAGGTGGAGAGAAGAAAATGTCTGGCATTGGGAGATGTTCTCCATAGTGCTTTTAGAAGTAATCTCAGTGAGGATGAAGATTTATCTTAAGGGCTAAAAGAAGGGTTTGCTCCTGAAGTACAAATAGTAACAGCAATATTCTAACAGATGCCAATCTGGAACAACAGGACCTGGTCTTAGTTGGGGACAGAAATTTATTTCTCATCTCAGATAAGGAAGTGTACTGAGGGCCTGACAGTATGGAGAAAGAGGGCAGGGTACTCTCTGTCCTATGCTTATTTTCCTTCTTTCTCTTATATTCAGTGAGAATTGGAGGCTAGCATTGCTGGGAATACAGAGCTGTGAATTTTACTTCGAGATGATCCCGTTGTTTGTGGAGAATTGCTTGCTTTCCAGAAAGTAGCAATAGCTCAACTTGAATTCTCTCAGAAACAAGGAATTGAGTACAAGTAGTTTATTTGGGAGGTGATCCAAGAAACAGTTGCAGGGAAGTGGGAAGTGAGACAGCTACCACTGTGGCAACTGGAGCATCATTCGGCTGGGAAACTTCAGCAACCAGTGGAGAAGAAGCAATTCAGAGATATCGCATCCAAGTTGTGGAGTATGGGGCACTTTAGCCTACCTTAGGCACAAGCAGCAGGTTCCAGGTGCTTTGGCAAGCCCTTCAGCAAAGAGGCACACAGGCTGGCACCTAGAAGACAGACAGGGAGTGTAACACAAAGATGAGGCCCAGGAGGATAGGTATGGCTGGGGCACCAATAACTTCTCTTACAAAAGAGACTCCTAGACTCATTTCAAGTGTGGATTCTGGAGAGAAGAAGCAAGAACACTGAGTCCAAAAGGGATAGAAAATATATTGGCTTCCCTTTTGCGGGGAATTAAAGTATATGCTTTAAATATGAAATGGAAGAAAAATACCTTACAAGAACCTAGAAAAAGAAATCTTACCAACATCACAAACTTAGAAATTTTATTTTTAAGACTTTTTTTTTAATGTGGACCATTTTTAAAGTCTTTATNGTTTATTGGAAGAACTGATGCTGAAGCTGAAACTCCAATACTTTGACCACCTCATGCGAAGAGTTGACTCATTGGAAAAGACCCTGATGCTGGGAGGGATTGGGGGCAGGGGGAGAAGGGGACAACAGAGGATGAGATAGCTGGATGGCATCACCGACTTGATCAACATGAGTCTGAGTGAACTCCGGGAGTTGGTGAACAGGGAGGCTTGGCGTCCTGCAATTCGTAGGGTCACAAAGAGTCAGACACAACAAATTTGTCAAATTTGGAAAGACATTGAAGCTGTATGTCAAAAACTACAAAATATTACTTAAAGAAATTAACAGAAATTTAAATAAATGGAGTGAAACCTCTAATCTTCATGGGTTGGAAGACTCAGTAATGCCAATATTTTTATTTTCCTCCAAGTTGATTTGCAGATTGAACACAATGAACATTAAATTCCAGCAGGTATTTTCTTATTTGTTTAAAAGATGCATCTAAAATTTATATGAAAATGACTTACTATGCTGTAACAATTCTGAAAAAATAAATAAATAAAGGTGGGACTTCCTTGATCTCAAGGTTAACATATGTATATGGAGTAATCAAGAGATGAAGTATTCATGTAAGAAATAGACCACACATATTTAGCCAACTGCCTTTCGACAAATGTACAAAAGCAATTCAGTGTTGAAAGATGATCCTTTCCACACATAGTGTCAAAACAATTGGATATTCAAATTATGCAAAAAAAGACAACAAAGGATCTTGACTATTACTTTATAACATATTTAAAAATTAATCTCTCATTTGCTATCTCACATACAGGGTTATTGTTACTATCTTTCTAAATTCCATATATATGCGTTAGTATATTGTATTGGTGTTTTTTCTTTCTGGCTTACTTCACTAGGTATAATTAGCCTCCAATTAAAATAAATTTATATTAAAAATATTAATATCTCAAAATAATATTACTTTATGCCAATATTACTTATATAGAGAAAATTAATAAAATTACTATAATCAAATGGATCATATATCTAAATGATAAACATAAAATTATAAAACTTTTAGAAGAAACCACAGGAAAAAAGAAAAACTAAATCTTTATGGTCTTGGGTTAGCAAAGATTTCTTACATTAAAATACAAGAAGCACAATCCATAAAAGAAAACACTGATAAATCTGACCTCACAAAAATTAAAAACTTTTAAACATCAAAAGATACTGTTAAAAAATAAAAATGAAGGCTACAGACCTGAGGAAGAATATTTACCAAACATATATCTAATAAAGAAGTTGTATCTAGAACAGAGGTTAACAAATAACAGTCAGCTGGTTTTTTAAGTCAAGTTTTATTACCTGTGGTTTTTTCAGACTAAAATGTCAGAGTTAGGTAATTGCGATCCAAAATTTATGGCCTAAAAACATAAAACATTTACTATCTGGCCATTTAAGAAAAAGTTTGCCAACATCTGATAGAGAATATTTAAAGAACTCTTGCAACAAAATAGTAAGAAGACAATCCAATTTTTAAAATGGGTAAAAGATTTAAATAGACACTCCATCAAAGAATATATATGAATAGTAAATAGAGTTTAAGTTTTGCTAGATGAATAAATTCTAGAGAGCTGCTGTATAACACGATGCTTACAGTTAACAGTACATTTCATGCAGTTCAAAATTTAAGAGGGTGAATTTCATGCTGTGTTCTTACCACAAAACAAAAACAAAGGAACACAAGGAAAACTCTGATAGGTGTTAGATGCGTGTATTGCCTTGATTGTATTAATGGTATCACAAGTATTTGTATACATCCAAACTCAAATAGCAAATGTCTGGTGGCACAGTAGTAAAGAATCTACCTGACAATGCAGAAGATCTTCCCTGGGTTGGGAAGATCCACTGGAGAAGGGAATGACAACCAACTCCAGTGTTCTTGCCTGGAAAATTCCATGGACAGAGGAACCTGGAGGGCTACAATCCATAGGGTCGCAGAGAGTTGGACACAACTGAGCACATACACACAAACTCTAATTATATACATTAAATGTGTGCAGTCTTTTGTATATCAATTATACATCAATAGAGCTATTTTAAAATGCCAAAAAAGCACAGGAAACTATACCAAATATCATTAGACATCAGGAAAAAGCAAATTAAAATCACAGTGAGATACCACTACACACAACCAGAATGCTTAAATATAAAATAACCAACAATACCAAGTGCTAGCGAGAATGTGGAGCAACCAAAACTAATTCTATGCAGGCAGGAGTGCAAAATATTATAGCCGCTTTAGAAAAGAGATATAAAGTTAAATAGACATTCACCTAACAATCCAACTCCTAGATATTTATAGAAGAGAAATAAAGACTGTGTTCACACAAATATGTTCATAATAGGCACAAACTAGAAACAACCATATGTCCATCAAGAGGTGAACAGATAAATTGTTGCATGGACTATATGATAGAATATAGTAATAATAAAAGAAAGAACTACCAATACACGGAATAGCCTGGACAGATCTCAAAAGCATTATGCTAAATGATAGAAGCTAGAATTTAAGACCATATACAATAAAAAGAAAATGAAAGCAACAGTCCTTAGTCATGTCCTACTCTTTGAGATCCCATGGACTGTATAGCGCCTCCAGCCTCCTCTGTCCATGGGGTTTTCCAGGCAAGAATATTTGAGTGGGTTGTCACTTCCTTCTCCAGGCGATCTTCCCAACCCAGGAAACCCAGGTCTCCTGCATTGCAGGCAGATTCTTTACCATCTGAGCCACCAGGGAAGCCTACAGGTGGTCTATTTATATGAAATTTTAGGAAAAGCAAAACTATAGTGACAGAAGCAAACCAGTGGTTGCCAGGGCCCTAGAAAGGGATTAACTGCAAATAAACACAAAATAACTTTGGGGGATGATGGAAATATTATTTTACTATTATGTGGTGGTTACATGATTAAACTCATTTGCCATAATTCATTAAATTTTAATTGGTGAATATTTTGTAAAACTAATTTTTAAAAGAAAAGAGAGTTTGGGAGAATGGCACTGAAACATGTGTGCTGTCGTGTGGGAAACAAATCGTCGGTCTATATTCGGTTCAGGATACAGGATGCATGGGACTGGTGCATGGGGATGATCCAGAGAGTTGATATGGAGTGGGAGGTAGGGGGGGGGATGGTTCAAGATTGGGAACTCATGTACACCTGAGATGAAATAAATAAATAAATAAATTTTTAAAAAATGAAAAGAGAAACAAAAGCGCAATATTTACCTATGGCTGGCATAATTCTATTTGTTTCACTGTATACACCAGATTCTTGACTCTAAAGAAGATTTTGACAATGTATATGAACATAATTTAAGATTAAAAATTAGAATCAGAGAGGATTTCTTGGCCTACCACAGTAGTTCCCAACAGATACAAATCAGAATTTTTGGCAATGTAGTCTGAATGCATCTTTCTAGGCCCTTTCCCCAGAGGTTCTGATTTGAGGTCAGGTACATGGAAGATAGACCACTGTGGGCTCATGGGCTCTCCAAGTGACAATGATGCACAGCAAAATTTGAAAACAATAAGCCTAATGTATAGATTGATCCGAAGCAAACTTCACTGATGTCATGTTCTGGTCCCTTTTGGAGACTCCTGAGAATAATATCAGAACATCATGAAAGACTTTGAAGCAAATAATTGCATTTGCATTGGCTCCAATAGGAGGCTCAAGACTTGGCAAATTTACCTCCCAAAGATGTAAGTCTTCTGATATGCCCTTTACCTCCTTCCCCAACCTCAGCCTGGCTGAACGCATACTCAATCCTCAAGCCTTAGCTTTTTCATTGGTTATTTGGTGAGATCAATAGCATCTACCTATCTCATAGGGATATTATCCAAATAAAGCAAATCCATATAAACTGCTTAACACAATGCCTAGTACATAGTATATACAATGAAACCTGGACAGATTGGATAGTCTACTTAATAACTCATTCCTGACCTCCACAGAAGGTTCACCCTGGTCATTTCATTAACTTTATAATAATGAGACCCTGGATTTCATGCTTTTTAATTATTTGGACCTCATTTGTACCACTGACCTCTTCTCAATAAATGTCATCTATTAGTATTATCATTATGGGTTATATTTATTATTCTATTTATTAGCATTTTAGTGATTTGGACATCAATAAACCACCCTCTTCTGTCATTCCTGGGTTTACTGACTTAGTGTTTTGTAGGATTGAAGGTATTCCTCTGTTAATTATCTGGACAGATATCTACTTGCCTACTAGCCACTGCTTACTTATAACAAGCCATTTCAGGTAGTTCTACAAATGCAGAGGAAAGTCAATTTTAAAACTTAGGAAAATAGAACCAAGAATTGAATTGGTAATAAAAGAATGATTCAACTCCCTTCACATCTGTTATTTGATAACCTAAAATCAACCCAGATGGTACTCCCAGCCACATTATCTCACTTTTTTCCCCTAGTCTCTGCTCTACAGGGGCTTGGGGGCTTGGTGGAGGTAGTGATTAGAGGTGATGTTGTTGACAGAGGTGAAAAGAGGTGATTCATTCAGGCCAACAGTGACAAGTGACCAGTGGCAAGGAGCCATCAGTGTTTTCCTCTCTTCTGCCCTGCCCTCCCTGGAGCTGTCCTTCCAGTGTGGTCAAAGTCAACCACGAGCATCTTTCCACTGCACACATCAGGCGGAGCATTGTGTTCAATCTTGGGGATTCTGTATGCTTGCTGGGTTTGGGGCAATGATAATTATGCTTTGAGAAGTACTTAACCACCTGTAAGATAGGAAGATATTCTCATTTTCTAGGTGAGGTAAGCAAGGGTCAGAGGGGTCGTCCCTAGGCAGAGATGATCCAAACTGTGATGAGACTTAAACCAGATGTCCTGGCTCCAAATTCCATGGCTTTTTTCATTCTCCTATGACAATTTTCCAGTTAGGAGGGAGACAATGTTAGCACCTCTCAGCTTGTAGGTGAGCCAAAATCTTGACATTCCTCGGCCCTCAAAGTGCCTGGGTGGGGACTGTGTGTCACCCTGTTGTCCTCTCACAGCAGTGGGCCACCTCTGTCTTAGCAGACTGTGCTGTGAGGACTGTGATGTGGAAAATGTTAAGTGGCACTAATACATGTTATCTGATATTTAAACTTTTTCTGTTTCTGCTCTATACTTTGAAGGAGAACATTCATACCTGAAAACTATTGGGATTTAGAGAATTCAAAAACTATGCTCTCCTCTGGCCACAAATACTGGTGCTGATGGAATCAGACCTCTGATGGAGACACTCAACCCAGGGCAAAGGTATTGGTTAGTTCAGAAAGGTCATGGGAAGGTGAAATTTGTACGTTATTAATCTCCTACATATCCTTCCCAGCTTTACCCATAGTAACCCATACTTCAGCATCTTGGCACAAGCTATCGCACTGAATTATAATGTTCTGGTTCCTTGTTAATTTTTCCCACTAGACTATCATCTTTCTCAGAACAGAGGATCATTCATTATTACCCCCTGGTTGTCTAGCACAGTGCCTATACTATGTGAAAGTGAAAGTCGTTCAGCCATGGCTGACCCTTTGCGACCCCATGGTAGCTTCCTAACCAGCCTCTTTGTATCTATTCTTGCCTTCCTCTGACCTTTCTTCAAGTTTGAGTAAGGCTTGAAAAACTGTGGTGGGGGGAAGATCACGGAACCCTCTCACTTAACACTCCCAACTGATTAGATGCTCTGCATCTTGATTATGGTGGGGATAACACAACCATCTGTTGTTGCTGTTTAGTCACTAAGTCATGACTGACTCTTTTGTGAACCCGGAGAAGGCAATGGCACCCCACTCCAGTACTCTTGCCTGGAAAATCCCATGGATGGAGGAGCCTGGTGGGCTGCAGTCCGTGAGGTCGCTAAGAGTCGGACACGACTGAGCAACTTCACTTTCACTTCTCACTTTCCTGCATTGGAGAAGAAATTGGCAACCCACTCCAGTGTTCTTGCCTGGAGAATCCCAGGGACGGGGGAGCCTGGTGGGCTGCCGTCTATGGGGTCGCAGAGAGTCGGACACGACTGAAGCGACTTAGCTGCCCCAGCAGCAGCAGACTATAGCCTGCCGGGCTTCTCTCTCCGTGGGATCTCCTAGGCAAAAATGCTGGAGCTAATATTTCCTATTCTAGGGGATCTTCCTGACCCAAGGCTTGAACCAATGTCTCCTGCATTGGCAGGCAGATTCCTTACCACTGAGCCACCTGGAAAGCACGAACATGACCATAGAGATTTATCAAAATTCATAAATCTATCCATCCAAAAGCAGTGAATTTTATTAGATATGAATTATATATCGACAAACTCGATTTAAGTTAAAATAGCTTTCCATAGCATATGAGATCCACACTCTTTGCCACAGTTTGAATGGCTATCTGATTCAGAGTCACATAAGAAACAAGACATTTTCAAACTGGGAAAAAGTTGTATATATGCTACGCAAAAGTGTGGGCAGGTTGTTGTGAAGCTATAGGGTAGAATGGAATCCTCAGAGCTAGTCACTGCAGGGCACTGTTAGCACCCCAGGCCTGAAAGGAAGGCTGATTACCTGAAGACAGAAAGGCTGTGTAGAGCTGAGACTTCCAATTAAATACCCAGGCCCCTCCTTTCCCATCTGCTAGGACTCCTCATTGGCTGGATCCAGCCACAGGGCAGAGAGCAGGAAAAAGTCACCCCCGGGACACAAGAGTGGAGTGAAGAGCAGACCTAGAGGAGAAAATGGGAGCAATTCACCAAATAACAGTGGATTTACCTCTATAACTTCATCTCCAGCTCTTGCTAGAAGGCACTAGTCCTGGCTCACTGTGACCCTATCAGGCTGGATTTTTTGTTTCCACCTTACCACATTTACTGTTGCTTATTTCTGTGTCTCCAGTTGTCTGCCTCATATCTTTGCAGGGTATTCTCTTTCTTGACATTCAACCCACCCTCCCAATATAAAGTAAAGCCCTACTTCTCCTAAGCACTCATTGTCTCTGAAATCTTCCTGGTTATTTACCTGCTTACACATTACTCTTCATCTCTCCAACACCTGGAAGAGTGCCCAGAGCACACACACAGTGCTTAAGTGTTTGAAAGGAAAGAACAACAGTGCAAGGTGGGTCCTCTGCCTTGTGCCCTGAGTTTCCATTCAGCCTGGTCAGATGCACCTAGAGGCCTGGGGTGCTAAGACTGGGGAGGGTGAAGATGTGGGTGGGAGGACTCGGAGGCCTAAGAGAGTGGCACACTATACACATCATGAGAACATCAGAGTTAACATAGATAGAGACAATGTCCATGGGGAAAACGTGCTTTTAGCTTGCTCAAGACCAGTAGAAACAACTCTCTACACATGAGAAGCTTCCCTGGTAGCTCAGCTAGTAAAGACTCTGCCTACAATTCAGGAGACTCCGGTTTGATTCCGGGGTTGGGAAGATCCCCTAAAGGAGGGCATGGCAACCCACTCCAATATTCTTGCCTGGAGAATTCCCTGGACAGAAGAACCTGGCAGGCTACAGTCCATGGGGTTGCAAAGAGTTGGACACAACTGAGAGTCTTTCACTTTCACACAGGAGAAAGCAACAGAGACATGGTCAGAATTAAGGTCTAAACAGTGGACTAGCAACAGTCAAACCACGAGCACTCGATAAGTATTTGACCAGTAATTCTGAATTACTGAAGCCCAACCAGGAAAGAGAAAATCTCCCTTTTCTAAGGGAAAAAAGAGATCATGAAGAGCTCTGACTTCTTAGTGTGGTAAACATTAAGTCAGCAAATTGTATTGCACGTTAAAGGCATTTTAAACAAGCTGGTTTAAAATAAATATCCATACTTTCCAGCAATCTTTATTTTTACATTATCATTATGTCTTATTTCTAAGAGCAATTAATTGAGGCAATTTCTTTTTAACTGAAAAAAATGCATATGCCCTCCAAACCAAGGCCTGCTTTCTGCTTGCTGCCTTTTAGCTATTATTTTCCTTTATTGTTTTATAGAGGAATAAACACTGAAAAGTTTTTCTAGTGTTTACTCAGTTTTATCCAGAGCTGTCAAAATTTATATACAATAGTTTTCCTCATTTGCTACAGAGGAAATCTCATGAATTGCAAAAATGGGAACATTTTGAATTAGAATACAGGCTTCCTCAAATCTTGTTCTGAACATTTCCTAGTTTTAAAAGAACTATCTCAAATATTGATTGGGATTTTTCTCCATGTAGTTTAGAAGACAGAAACATTGATTATACTGGGCTTTTCTTATTTACCACCTTTTCATTTGTGATGGGCCATCTGGGTATTCAGTGTTTAGTTATGTGTGTCTAAACTCTTTGAGGAAGACAGTTTATTTGTCAGGCTGCAAATATCTAGAGAGCTGGTAACAATTTTCTTTCAACAAGCAATTGTCAGGCTTCTTCTGGCTTGGAACACTGCCAGCTCAAATCCTCCTGGGTGGCACACGTGGTCAGGAACAAAATGGCACAACAGACTCTGGACCTGACTTGGATCCAAAATTTAACACCAAAACAAGAAAGTCCATAGGTGAACTGTGGGGCCAAGACAGCTGGAGCTCAGTACACAAACCCCTATTTTTCTTTTCTCACTGTTATGCTACATTATCACAAGGCTATCCAAAAAAAGAAAAATTTATTGTGTGTGTATATATATATATATACTAATATATATTGTATATATTATAATATATATATACACAATATATATTGTTATATATAATGTATTATATTGTAATATATTGTATATTGTAATATATTATATATATTGTGTGTATATGTATATATATATATGTATGTATAACAACACAAACATATTTGTTGTTGTTCAGCAGCTAAATCGTGTCCAACTCTTAGCAACCCCAGAAGCATGCCAGGCTTCTCTGTCCTTCACCATCTCCCTGAGTTTGCTCAAACTCATGTCCATTGAGNTAATGTATTATATTGTAATGTATTGTATATTATAATATATTGTAATATATTGTGTGTATGTGTATATATATATATATGTATGTATAACAACACATACATATCTGTTGTTGTTCAGCAGCTAAATCGTGTCCAACTCTTAGCAACCCCAGAAGCATGCCAGGCTTCTCTGTCCTTCACCATCTCCCTGAGTTTGCTCAAACTCATGTCCATTGAGTTAGTGATGCCATCCAACCACCTTATTCTCTATCGCCCCCTTTTCCTCTTGCCCTGTATTTTTCCCAGTATCGTGACTTCAGACACACCTGAAATGACTTAGCACACACATATATAATATATAATGAAAGAAAATGAAAGTGTCAGTCACTCAGTAGTGTCTGACTCTTTGCAATCCAATGGACTTTAGCCCACCAGGCTGCTCTGGCTACCAAATTCTCCAGGCAAAAATAGTGGAGTGGGTAGCCATTCCCTTCTCTAGGGGATCTTTCTGACCCAGGGATCGAACCTGGGTCTCCTGCATTATAGGCAGATTCTTTACCATCTGAGCCACCAGGGAAGCACTATTTATACTCTCTCTATATGTATGATGTCTATAAATTGATGCATGTAACTGCAAAGGCCAAGAAGTCTCATGATTTGCAGTCCACAAGCTTGGGAATGGGGTGGGAAGGTGGAGGAGGTAAATAATGGTGTAAGTCCCAGTCCAAGTCTTAAGACCCAAGAACCAGAAATGCTGATGCCCAAGGGCACAAGAGAATGAATGTCCCTGCTTAAGTGAAGAGTAAATTCATCTTTCTTCTATCAGGACTTCAACAGATCAGATGATGCCCATTCACACTGGTGAGAGAGAGAGTGGTCTTCTTTACTCAAGCCTACTGGTTCAAATGATAATCTCTTGCAGAAAAACCCTCCCAGACACACAACCCACAATAGTTTTACTAGCTACCTGGGCATCACTCAGCCCAGTCAGTTGACACATAAAATTAACCATCACATACCTACACCACCACCATAAAATTTCTACCTCATGTATTTCCTTTGGGGTTCATTCATTCATTTATACCACAAGTACTATTTTCAAGTAGCTACTCTGTGGCAGGTTTTATCAGAACTGGCAGTGAGCAAGACATGCTCTGCCTCAAGGAACCTGCAGGCCAGTGAGGATGACAAACAGGTGTCACAATAAGGACAGATACAGGGAACACACCCCCCTCCCCTCACCAACCATGTTAGATGGTTGGAGAGTAGGGGGAGGAGCTGACACTGGAAGGAATGTCTAGATGGATTCTGGAAGGATGAATGAAGTCTAAGTGAGGAGAGAGCAGCAGGATACAGGATCCATGGTGAGGAGTTCTAGAAAATATCAGGGAGAAAGGTCTGGAGGCATCACAGAGCCCAGTGAGTTCAGGTAGGGAGATGGTCAGAGATGGAATGAGGCTAGAGGGAGAAGCTGTGGCCATGTTATACAGGGCCTCTACAAGCCACAGAAAAGATTTGGGCAATGTGGTACAGTGGTTAGGGGAACAAGATCTCAACTCTTGGGCTTGCACCTGAATCAAGGCTATAAAATGGAAATTACAGTTTCCCTGCCTCATAGGAATTTGGCGAGGAGCTACTGAGCTAACCCACAAAGAATGTTAGTACAGTACCTGGCAGACACTGTGTTCTAAGTCGCTTCAGTAATGTCCAACTCTTTGCAGCCCCATGGACTGTAGCCCACCAGGCTCCTCTGTCCAGGCAAGAAAACTAGAGTGGGTTGCCATTACCTCCTCCAGGGGATCTTCCCGACCCGGGGATCCCACATCTCTTTACATCCCCTGCATTGGCAGGAAGGTTCTTTACCACTAGTACCACCTGGGAAGCCCCCTAAGTCCTTAGTAAAAGACAGCTATTATATTTAAAACTGAGGCTCATGCAAGTCATGGAGACAGGCCAAGAAGGCAAGGCAAATACAATCAATTTACACTTTCTCCAGGGACAGTGTGATGAACGCCTTTACAAATGACAAGGTTGAAGGCAGGTGGAACAATGACACTGCTAAGTAGGTTTTTAAGAATTCTGATTGGCTGTATTATTAAAGAATAAACATTTTGTGGAAGAAACATGTTAATATATTGTCCATAGTTAATACCTATATGTATTATACATTAGAGACAAATTTTTAGGGATTTTCTTGGGTGGTCCAAGTAGTTAAGACTTTGCCTTCCAAGGCAGGTGGTATGGGTTCCATCCCTGATCAAGAGTTAAGATCCCACATGCCTTTTGTGGCCAAAAAACCAAACCATAAAACAGAAGCAGTGTTGTAACAAATTCAGTGAAGATTTTAAGAATGGTCCACATCAAAAAAAAAAAAAAAAAAAGATAAATTCTGATATGGGGAGGAAACTAAAGCAAGAGATCTGGGTATACAGGAAGAAGCACACTATGGTGGGGACATTCAGAAGAGCAAGACCTTACATGGTGCGAAGAGAAGACTTGGCAGTTGGGGCTAGGGGGGCATCAAGTGGGATGCAAGGAGCAGATAGGGTGATGGCAAAGCAGTCCTGCCTAAAAACAACCCTCCCAGGATTAGATCTTATCAGAATGTAATCCATGTGCTCTCCTGCACTGCACTCCCCAGTTTTTCACACTGACATTTAAAAATGGTCTTGTGACTGCCTCAAGCTACTCAGGACATGTTCTCCAGAAGCAGACCTCCTTGAGAAGATGCTGAGGGGTCTGGAATAGACACCTTTGAGAAAAAGCGTGAGGCAGCAGGATTAGGCTGCTGTCCCTGGCTGGATTATACTGTGTCTTAACCCTACAGGAGGCCTAGGAGCCAGGGGGGAGGCGAGGCAGACCCAGAGTCGGGGACAGGCAGCCTTTAGGCTAGAAGCCTCTGCTCTCAGTTTCAGCATGGAGAGGGTTGGGGGGAAGGGTAGTTCTTACTGAGGAATGCTGAGAGGAGTCTGGGGAGAAAAAGAATCTTCCAGGACATCCATAAATCTATATCTGTGTTTCATTCTATATTTTCATAACCTGGGCCCTCACCTTAGCATAATATGGCTGCCTTATCAAATGTTTAACTTCCTTTGAAGGTTAACCACTCTGGCTTCTAAATCCTGGGTTTGGCCTGTGAATTTCTCAGCCCTCCGCCTGCAGGAGATGAGAGCCAAGCTCTGCTTTTCCTTGCCTTCAAGTGTTAGTTATCTTGCTGTGCTGTGGCTAGCAAACAGCCATAGCCACCCAGTGCTACTGCCCATAGAACTACTTCCTCCATGGATCTCAAACACTTGCCAATGCATTCAACACACTTTCACTTGGACATCATCCCAATTTACCACTGACACAAGTTTTCACACTGAACTGCACATTATGCTTCACCTTCTACAAGTAATGGAGTGTTCAGTGCCAGGCAGTATCAGCAAACCATCTCCAAATCCAAGTCTCACTGCCAGTGTTCTCAGGAACAAGCATCAACTACAATATCACAAAGTGGGCTCTCCAAAAGCTGACTTCTAGATGGAGTTTGGGACACAGAGTATCTGTTACGAGTCAACACCTATGATAGGAAAGCTATGGAAGCAGAAACAGTTGAAGTGCAAAGCAGACCCAACAGTCTCCAGAAAGCTGGCAGGAGGTTCAGGAGTATGTGTCACCCATATGAGTTATCTGGTGGACTGACATGGCAAGGTTTTGTCCCTCCACCTCACTCAACTGCAGGCTGTCTCAGGAAGTGCAGCAGCCTTGCTGAGACGCTCTCTGTAGCTGAGGCAGATCCCAAAGCAGCAGACAGCCAGAGGCCCTCTTGCTGAACACACTGCCCACGAGGGAGCAGACATCCTTCTCTAAAGGGGGACACAGCCTTCTCTGATGGCTCAGTTGGTAAAGAATTTGCCTGCCAATGCAGGAGACATAGGAGATGAGGGTTCAATCCCTGAGCTGGAAAGATCCACTGGAGGAGGACATGGAAACCCACTCCAGTATTTGTTCCTGGAGAATCCTATGGACAGAGGAGCCTGGCAGGCTATGGTCCAAGGGTTGCAAAAGAACTGGACATGACTGAGCAGCTAAATAACAACAAAAAAGGGGCGCATATCCAGGTCTACTATACTTTTCGTTCCTATCTTCTGAGGATATTTTTGAAGGTTTATTTTGCTGCTTTTTGTCCCAGGTTCTCTTAAGTCTGAAATCATTTTTTGAAACCATTCCCATCAGACTCAAAGAATCAACACACAATCACACTCACACAGGAGCTGTCTGATGCAAAACACTGCACAGTACACCAACGGAACTGCATATGGTAAGAGGACTGCATGTTTTGTTCTGTGGAAGTTAACTTCTGTGCAAATGCAATGAAGGAAAGATCCAGAAGAAACATCTGTCATGCTTTTGACGATAAAATTTGACTCGGTTGATCTGACTGGTTAGAAAGATGCTGGTTCCTGCTCCTCAGGCCTCCCCCTTAATAAAGCAAACTTGGGCAAAAAGATGACCATCCCTAAGAAAGGGACAGCTCTCAGTAAAATGGATTGGTGTTGTTTGTGAAAATTCAGAACTTGGTCTTTGGNTCAAATCCTCAAAGATGATGCTGTTCAAGTCCAGTACTCAATATGCCAGCAAATTTGGAAAACTCAACAGTGGCCACAGGACTGGAAAAGGTCAGTGTTTATTCCAATCCCAAAGACAGGCAATGCCAAAGAATGTTCAAACTCCCGCACAATTACACTCATTTCACATGCTGGAAAGGCAATGCTCAAAATCATCCAAGCTAGGCTTCAATATCACATGAACCGAGAACTTCCAAACATTCAGATTAAATTGCTAATACCCATCGGATCATAGAAAAAGTACGAGAATTACAGAAAAACATCTACTTCTGCTTTATTTACTATGCTAAAGGCTTTGACTCTGTGGCGCACAACAAACTGTGGAAAATTTTTAAAGTGAAGGAAATACCAGGCCACCTGACCTGCTTCCTGAGAAACTTGTATGCAGGTGATGAAGCAACAGTTACAACCAGATATGGAACAACAGACTGGTTCCAAATTGGGAAAGGAGTATGTCAAGGCTGTATATTGTCACCCTGNCTGTGGCGCACAACAAACTGTGGAAAATTTTTAAAGTGAAGGAAATACCAGGCCACCTGACCTGCTTCCTGAGAAACTTGTATGCAGGTGATGAAGCAACAGTTACAACCAGATATGGAACAACAGACTGGTTTCAAATTGGGAAAGGAGTATGTCAAGGCTGTATATTGTCACCCTGATTATTTAACTTATATGCAGAGTACATCACGTGAAATACCAAGTTGGATGAAGCACAAGTTGGAATCAAGATGGCCAGGAGAAATATCAATAACCTCAGATATGTATATGACATCACCCCTATGGCCAGAGGAACTAGAGAGCCTCTTGATGAAGGTGAAAGGAGAGTGAAAAGACTGTCTTAAAACTCAAATTTCAAAAATTGAAGATTATGGCAATTGGTCCCATTACTTCATGGCAATTAGATGGGGAAACAATGGAAACAGTGACAGACTGTATTTTCTTTGGCCCCACAGTCACTGTGGGGACACTGTGTGGACAGTGACTGTAGCCAGGAAATTCTCCTGGAAGAAAAGCTATGACAAACCTAGACAGTGTATTATAAAGCAGAGGCATCACTTTGCCAACAAAGGTCCTTGTAATCAAAGCTATGATTTTTCCAGTAGTCATGTATGGATGTGAGAGTTGGACTATAAAGAAAGCTGAGTGCCGAAGAATTGATGCTTTTGAACTGTGGTGTTAGAGAAGACTCTTGAGAGTCCCTTGGACTGCAAGGAGATCCAACCAGTCCATCCTAAAGATCAGTCCTGAATATTCACTGGAAGGATTGATGCTGAAGCTGAAACTCCAATACTTTGGCCACCTCATGCAAAGAGCTGACTCATTGGAAAAGACCCTGATGCTGGGAAAGATTGAGGGCAGGACGGATGACAGAGGACAAGACGGCTGTATGACATCACTGATTCAATGGACATGAGTTAGAGCAAGCTTAGGGAGATGGTTAAGGACAGGTAAGCCTGGCATACTGCAGTCCATGGGATCACAAAGAGTAGGACATGACTGACTGAGCGACTGAACTGAACTGAGGAGTAGGGGGACTTGTAATAGATCATCCAGACCAGAACACTTCTGAAAGGGAAGGACGGAAGTATTAACAATTACACTAGGAAAATAGGCACAAAACAGAACAGTCCTAGAAATGGTATCACGACACTTATGAGTGCTACGGTTCTTAGAAAATGCTAGGGGAGCACAATCCCTACGTCCCCAGAGATGAGGATGACAGGAGTCCTCTGCTACCACCAGCTAGACGAGGAGAAGAAGCCCCTATTCCTCTTACCTACCATGATGCAGACTTCGTTTATCCGGCATCTGGGATAGCCTGGGATAGTGACCATTGCTCTAGTCCTCCAGTATTTTTCCTAAGAAGGGCAGCTCAGTTCTCTGCCCTGATTCCATCTTTGTCCATCATGTTTACTCAGAGGAACAAAATAATTTCCTTTGAAATTAAATCATTAAAATCAACTAACTCTTCAAATTAATACTTCTGAAAATATAGTTTGATTCATGATAGGCGAAAATATCTAGCTTCACAGCACTCTAAGAAAAAAAGGAGAAATACCTATAACAATAACAGCTAAAAATTAGAGAAAAAATTTTAAGTGTGTAAAACATGTGAAAATGTGCTAATATACATAAATGACTTCAATGGTATTTTTTGGCATGATTATTAATGGGATAGTTAACTTTACAAAGATTACTGGCCAAGAGATTGCCAAAGTGCTGGTTTATTTGTAAATATATTCTTTTAATCAACTTTGTTTCTGTTGTTTCCGCAAATAGGGGCTATCCAATCTTTAAAATATTAGTGGCAACCCACTCCAGTATTCTTGCCTAGAAAATTCCACGGACAGAAAATTCCATGGTGCCTGGCAGGTTATGGTCCATAGAGTCACAAAGAGTCAGACAAGACTGAGTGACTGAACACATATACACACAAAACATATTATAAAACTTCAATATCTAAAATATTGTTTTAAAGTATTTTAAAGTAAATTTTGATAAATATCTAAGAGTCAAAAATATATGAAAGTGGTTTCATTAATCAAACCAAGATTGGATTGTTTCAAAACTCGTTGGAAAAATGATTTCGGAAAAAAAATTCTAGATCCTTACAGTGCACCACATAACCAAATGACCCAAATATATGCAAAAATTGGATGCAAAGTTGAAACCATCAGTTGAAAGAAATACATGTTTGTGTGTGTTCAGTCTTGTCCGACTCTCTGAGACTCCATGGGCTATGCACTCCAAGCACATCAGCCATGTGCTTGGCTGGCCAAGCACCTCTGTCTGTGGAATTTTCCATTCAAGATTACTGGAGTGGATTGCCATTTCCTTCTTAGGGCAATGGTGGCAGGCGGGGTGGGGATCTTCCTGACACAGGGATCGAACCTGCATGTCTTGTCTCTCCTGCCTTGGCAGGTAGATTCTTTACCAGTGCACCACCTGGGAAGCCCTCTATGTACATGTTTATTTAATTTCTCAGTGAATAAGTTTTTTTTTTCCTACATGTTAAAACAATGGAAGAAGTCACAAAGGGAAAAAACAGATTCAGTTTTATAAACCTCTTAAACTTCTGCAATTCAAAACATAATAAGCATAATTAAAGGGCAAGATCTAGGATGTGTATGTAACTTAATGGATGAAAGAGGATAGTAGTTGTATTAGTTATCTATTATCATTACAATGGAGAAGGAAATGGCAACCCACTCCAGTACTCTTGCCTGGAAAATCCCATGCACAGAGGAGCCTGGTAGGTTACAGTCCATGGGGTCTCAAAGAGTCAGACACGACTAAGCTACTTCACTGTCATTACAAGACTGCTTGACTAAAAACCAAAGCCTCAGTGAAACACAACATTTATCATTTATAGCTCAGTCTGGGTCAACTAGGAGCTGCCAGGTGGCTTTCCTGATCTTGACTGTATTCAGTCCCATGTCTGGTGTCAGCTAATGTCGGCAGATTTACAACGGTTTCTGCATCTTTCTACATGTCTCTCATCTTTCAGCAAGCCAGTCCCACCCAGCCTGTATCAGGCAGGAGTACAGGAAGGAAATGAAAAGTTTGCATAACTATTGGAGGCCTAGGCTCAAAATCACTTCTGCATCATTCTACCAATCAAAGAAATTCCTTGGGGTGGGAAACAGACTCTGCTTTTACAGGAGGAATTCCAAGGTCATAGGACAAAAGGTATAATGGATACATAAAGGAAAAAGTGAAAATTTGAGACCATTAATGTAACCAATCTCATACATCATCTATCAATCAAGAAAATCACCTCATCCCAAATTGATAAGTGGTCAAAAGACTCAGGTAATTGCAAAAAAAAGACCCTGATGCCGGGAAAAATTGAGGGCAGGAAGAGAAGGGGATGACAGAGGATGAGACAAATGGATGGCATCACTGACTCAATGGACATGAATTTGAGCGAACTCCAGGAGAACTAGTGAAGGACAAGGAGGCCTGGCGTGCTGCAGTTCATGGTGTCACAAAAATCAGACATGACTTAGCAACAAAAACAATCACAAAAAAGATATACAAAATTAAAATATGAAATCTAAGTCATTTAGAATAAAGAAATATTTTATAAAAAATAGCATGTAAATATGTGCTTTAGAATCTATTCTAATAAGACCCAAATATATAATTTTAGAACAAGAAAACATATTATTATCTCTCAATCTATTTTCTAGCTTGATGCTATCTAAGGAACAGAAACTGGGCATTCACATGGAGCTGGTACAAATGAATATTAGTAACATTTTTTATAGAGGAAAGTGGACAATGTGTATCAAATGTGTTCTCTCCATTATCTCAAACTGAGTGGAGATAAATAGATCTGAAGAAGTTAGTAAAATATAGAACATACAAAAACATGTCCTTATTAAGCCATAATAGCAATACCAGTGTATCCTATAGACATTTATTAGAGTTTGAGAGCAAGAGGAAGAGAGATAGGAAGGCAGATACCTAAAGAATCTGAATGAATAGGGCTCCAGACACAGGCTTTCTCTAAGTCAGGAAGAGTGCTCCTGTTCTCTGGTAGAAGAAACTTTGGTTTTTTACCCTGATCCATCTCTCTTCTTTTTCCTTTCTAGCACAACCCCAGTGCTGTCCAGACATCCACCCCGTTTCCTGAAATCCTGATAAATGAAACTTAATCTCTACATAACATTTTCCAAAAATGATCGCTGGTCTTGATACAGGCATGTGACCTAAGGTGGGCCAACTGTGGGATGTGTATCTTCCACGCTTGAGGAAGATTTTTCTCATTCTTTCTCCTGCTGTTTGTGAATAAGGAATTGTGTACCCTTATCATCACTGCTGGTCCTTTTGCAACCATAAGGAAACATCCCTAGAAAGTAGCAGAGCAGAGAAATGAAAAGAACCAGGGTCCTGGATGCCATCACTGAACCTCTGATCACTGTGCCTGGAGCCTGCTTTGCCTCTGGGTGCCCAGACAAACATGAGATTTGTCTCCTTATTGTTTACATTTTCAGGAGCCTAGATTGTGTTACTTTTGACCAGAGGCAACCTAACCAATATACCACACACACACACATACAGACACACCCTCCTCCTAGAAGTATGTCCTTCCAAAAAATGTACAGCCTTTGAAATAAAAAAATTTTTTTTTTTTTTACAGAGTTCAGAACATAATACAGAAAAACATGAATCAATATCTCTGGCCACTTCTACCTCCTGCACTAGGTTGCTTCAGTCATATCCAACTCTTGGTGGACCTCATGGACTGTAGCCCACCAGGCTCTGTCCATGGAATTCTACAGGCAAGAATACTGGAGTGGGTTGCCACGCCCTCCTCCAGGGGATCTTCCTGACCTAGGATCTGTTAAGTATCTCCTGCACTGGCAGGTGAATTCTTTCTGACTAGTGCCACCGAGGAAAGCACAAAATGTCAGACCTGTCTGTCCCTGCTGCCCTCCAGCCAGGTGCTATAACAGAATTCCACACACTCTTGAGAGTGTGAGATAAATGGAGGGGCCTGCCCTTTATAGTCCTATTTGTGGCTATAGACACAAGTCAAAATTCTCAGACAAAGCCTGCTGCTGCTGCTAAGTCGCGTCAGTCGTGTCCAACTCTGTGTGATCCCATAGACAGAAGCCCACTAGGCTCCTCTTTCCCTGGGATTCTCCAGGCAAGAACACTGGTGTGGGTTGCCATTTCCTTCTCCAATGCATGAAAGTGAANGGCTATAGACACAAGTCAAAATTCTCAGACAAAGCCTGCTGCTGCTGCTAAGTCGCGTCAGTCGTGTCCAACTCTGTGTGATCCCATAGACAGAAGCCCACTAGGCTCCTCTTTCCCTGGGATTCTCCAGGCAAGAACACTGGTGTGGGTTGCCATTTCCTTCTCCAATGCATGAAAGTGAAAAATTAAAGTGAAGTTGCCCAGTCGTGTCCAACTCTTAGTGACTCCATGGACTGCTATACGTGACCAAAAGGGCATGCCTTTATGCAATATCTCCAAACATATTCTTGATTTAAGACAAGTCTCTTTTGTGCTTGGTTTTTCTAATCTACAGGAATACTACTCACCTGTCTATGAAACAACATTACAGTCCCAATATTTTCTTATCTGAGAAATAAAACACTGAAGATGTGCTACAGTAAATGTCTTTTATAAAGATATGAGTTTCAATTTTGTTCTCCAAATCACAGTTTTTAAGCTCTATTACAGTGATTATGACCTTGCATTTGAAATGTTCTTGAGTTTTTTTTAAGCCATATCTGTTTGATTAGACATAAAAAGAATATTTTCAACACACTTTTAATAGGACATAAGGGTCCAATAAAACAAATGTTCTGTGGATATGAGAAAGTTCAAATTATTGGTGCCTTTTTCAAATTTTTTATTAAGATTATATTGAGTTTAAGCATTGAGTTGGAAGCTATTCCTATAGTACAAATGCAAAACCTCATTAATTTTGACTGCCTGAGAGTGCAAATTTCATCCTAAGTACCATAATGAATAATTAATATCATGTCCATTGATCTGGCTTCAAGCATCAATCAGCTGGTACAAATAAATTGGATATGTATTGAAGAAACAGCTCCCTGTGCTCGCCACAAAGATAACTGTTTCTTTTAGGAAAAGCCTATAATAGTATGAAATGAAACTCTATTAGAATACCTGGCTGCTATCTGCATGAATGATTGTTCCTTTTCTAAAATACTCAGTCAAAACACAAGCTGATCTTAAAAATTAAAGTCCTGTTTATAAAACAGAACTGCTCAATAACAATAGAAATCAAATTGATTTGTATAGAACAAGTACACACCTCCTGCTTCTCTTTTGAACCTGTATTTCTAATGCTTTGGGTCCAAGGGAAGCCCTTTATAGCAAGGNGAGTTCACATATGCAAAGCACTTCATAGACGACACGGTGTTGTTGTTTTAGTTGCTCAAGTGAAAGTGAACATTGCTCAGTCATGTTGGACTCTTCATGGCCCCATGGACTGTAACCTGCCAGGCTCCTCTGTTCATGGAATTCTTCAGGCAAGAATACTGGAGTAAGTAGCCATTCCATTCTCCAGGGGATCTTCCCAACCCAGGGACCATTAGTCACTAAGTCATATCCAACTCTCTGCGACCCCATGGGCTCCAGCCCACCAGGTTCCTCTGTCCAGGGGATTTCCCAGGCAAGAATCCTGGAGTGGGTTGACGTTTCCCTCAAACACAGTGCTAGCTTGTGTTATTATCATCTTCACTGTCATTATCATCATCACTAGGGAACACTGCATGCAATGTAGGATTCTGAACTGGACTTGCAGTAAAGGAAACAGAAAGGAAGAGCATACCTGAGATTTATTGCAAAGGAGATTTCTCACCTTTCTCCGAGGCTTCCTTTTTCTTCCTTCTCATTTCTGATCAATGGAGAAGGAAATGGCAACCCGCTCCAGTCTTCTTGCCTGGAGAATCCCATGGACAGAAGAGCCTGGCGGGCTACAGTCCATGGAGTCGTAAAGAATCAGACATGACTGAAGCGACTTAGCACATATCTGGTCAAAGACATGGGTTTGGGTCCAAGTACATATGAGACTATAAACCCATGAAAAAACGTGTTTGGTAGAGAGGNTGGCAACCCGCTCCAGTCTTCTTGCCTGGAGAATCCCATGGACAGAAGAGCCTGGCGGGCTACAGTCCATGGAGTCGTAAAGAATCAGACATGACTGAAGCGACTTAGCACATATCTGGTCAAAGACATGGGTTTGGGTCCAAGTACATATGAGACTATAAACCCATGAAAAAACGTGTTTGGTAGAGAGGGAATGAATTTAATTTCTGTCAGTGAGTCTAAATAGTCTCATTAATTTTAGATACTTTAGAAAAAGAGTTTTATCTATGGAGACAATATCCCTAAACTCGTGACTGACATTAACATTCCAGAATTCACTCAAGTTCCCTCTTCTCCTCTGCCATTGCTCCCAGATTCTAAAGTTTTCCCTGAACCAGGGTGAAAAACTGAATGTGTAGACCCGAATACTAATATGCCTCCTGGTGCTATTTTGTATAAAATGTAGGGACTTCCTTGGTGGTCCAGTGGTTAAGGCTCCACGCTTCCACTGCAGGGGACACGGGTTTGACCCCTGGTTGGGAACTAAGATCCTACGTGATGCGCAACATGACCAAAATAAATAAATAAAATTACCATCTTCCTTGATTTTTTAAATAAAAATCACATGTAAAATAGTTCTAGGTTCTGAACTCCCTGGGTTTAAAATTTTAGAATTTAACCACCATTCTCCATTAGTTATATAATTTACTTTTCAGTGTAACCTGTAGGAATTAGGGTTTAAATTATTTAAACTAATTTATTAACATACTACCTATATTTCCTCACAAAACAGAAATATTACCCATAAAAACTTCTACAGCTAGCTTGTCTCTCCTTATCATCCACATACCTGCCTTTTTCACTGTTAGAAAGAACTGCTAAGCATATATGACCTAAAATTTATAAGAAGAGTTCCTGAGGAATTAATTAAACCCAATTCCTGTAACATCAAACCTTCTCTACCCTTCATACCTACAAATCGAAATGGAACTAGGGAAAATAGAGTATTTATTAGTTTGAGATATTATATGGCTGGAGAAGTTCCAGGAGAAACGAAACCACTGGACTTACCATTTAGAAATGTCACTTAGAAACAGTTCCAGGGGAAAGGGGAAGCAACCGTGTGGTAACTTAGGAAAAACACCTAATAACATTATCAGTTCTCTTACCATGTAGGGAGATGTCAAACGTCTGTTTACACACATGTGTTGTGTTTGAGTGTCATGTGTTATCAGTATGCTCCAGATGCTTTATCACATTAGTGACCGACATCTGCTTTTTTAAAAATAAACATCCTGAACTACTGCCTTGAAAATGCTGAGCAAGAGTCGTTCCCACCAAATTAGCTCTATGTACCCTTCCATTTCCCCACATTTAAGTTCTATTTTATATTTATGTGTTAACTAGGTCTCCATACCCCCCTCCCCCAACCCTACACTCTCTTAAGACACTGTGTATGTTCATATACGTGCCTATGCAAGACTTGCAACTGTTAAATCTTTTCTCTCCTGCTTTCCTGTAGGTCCTGCCTTTATCAATGACTAACAACAATAGAGCTTCTACAGATGAGGATGTGGAAGCTGGCAACAGGTCAGTGCTGTAAAACTTGTCTTAAAATATGGGCTAGATAAGTGATCTCTAGAAGTGATTTTGGGCTTCCCAGGTGGCTCAGTGGTAAAGAATCCACCTGCCAATGCAGGAGATACAGGTCTGATCTCTGGGTCAGGAAGATTCCCTGGAGAAGGAAATAGCAACGTGTGTGTGTGTGATGGTTTCTGCCATACATCAACATGTATCAGCCACGGTTATACGGATGTCCCCCTCCTGAAGCCCGCCCCCCACCCTATTCCTCTGGGTTGTCTCAGAGCACTGGCTTTAGGTGCCACACTCCAGTCTTCTTGGTAGGATAATCCCATGGACAGAGAAGCCTAGTGGGCTCCAGTCCATGGGGTCACAAAGAGTTGACATGACTGAGCAAGTGATACACACACACACAGAGGTGACTACACTTACTAAGACCTAGATTCTCTGACACTATTCATGTTGTTTTCAGACCATTTATGAGGTTTGTAATACCTAGTGGTACTACAGAAAGGCCATCTTGTCTAGGTGTAGCCCCGAAGCTCTACTCAGTATTTTGGCCAAGTTCACCCTGCTATGATATGAAGCTTGGAGCTAATCCCAGGCTCATAAGTAAAATAAGGATAATAATTGAATATAGTTCATAAAAATACTTTCATCACTAAATGAGGTAATCCATATAAAGTGCTTAGCTCACTGTCTGGCCTATAGAAAGTGCTCAGTAAATGTTAGCCACTATTGAGTTAACAAGAGATGGTTGAGCTTCTCCCCGTCTTGATCTCTATGACTACTCACTGCAACAAAGCAGCTGCCACATCAAATCATTCCACTAGAGCAATGGCAGCCCCTTCCTTTAGGTGGCAGGGTCAGAAAAGGCACCTTGGGAACTAACTGCAAGTCCCACCTGGGTGAAGCTGTCTTCTCAATTAAGAAACTAAAGGATTCATACTGTCTTGTACATGTTTGAAGGTCTGAAAGCAGATAATGAGAATAAGGTTTAAGTTAAAGACCTCCTTCCATAGATCTCCAAATGGGGAAGAAGTGAGTCTTGTCTTACATGCCAGGTCCCTCCAGGACAAGGGCTGGGGATGATGGCAGATTTAAATCAATGGATGAACATCACTGTCAAACTACTACTTAGGTATTTTTCTGTGTGTTTTTTTGTTTGGTTGTTTGTTTTTGGCTGCCCTGTGTGGCATGTAGGATTTTTTAAATAAATTTCATTAGAGAGTTCCCCATGTTTTGGATAAGAGAAAATGTCAGGATGAACTTAGAAAAGAGAAAAGAAGAATGACCTTGAAAATGATAGATGTGTCAGCTTACTGTCACAATCCCTGGGTGATACCGGAACAGATAATCAAATGATCGATTTATAATCACTCAGAAAATGAAGAGCCAACAAGTGCAATCAAGTAGTTCTGGGAGCTACCAATCATAACACAGCAATTTAACAGAAGGACAGGTTATCTTCAAGGACAGGAGGGATGGGAGAGGCTGAGATAAGTCTTTCCTGAACTCAGTGCAATTCTGAGTCTCAATCTCAGGAGATTTTCAGAGGCAAATTAGAACTCAGTCTGCAGCACAGAACTCAAGGAGATTATCCTTGACCCAGGGTGATTTACTTGGGTGATTGTTTCCAGAAAAATACCTACAGCCTATTTCCATCCTTTACAGATATAGTTGAATACAAGAATAAGTCACAGGGTAGCCACTATCTTTTAGGCATTACACACACATTACCTATAATCTTCCTTCCCTACTCCTTCGACAGCACTGCAAAGTAGTTATTTTCTTCACTTGCAAATGGGAAAACACAAATCTGAATCGTCCAAGTCTATATATCTGGTAAGTGATAGAGCTAAGGTTCCATTCCAATCTGTGTCCAAAATCTTGGCCAATATGAATTGTCACAACCATAATTTATAACAAGGAATCATAAACTCTTTCCCTAGAAAGGTGAATTGAAATAATCCACTTATATTTCTCAGACCTCAGGCTACAGAAATTTGGTTATGATGATAGTCAAGAACAATGTTAAAAAAGAAAAACATATAAAAAAGAAACATACAATCTGTATGGAAGGGAGGATATTATTAAGCACTCAGCTCTTAATTTTTGGTGACAGTGGGAAGAGGAATGGGTAAAATGCAGGAAACCTTACACTGTAACTTATAGGTAAATGAACATGAATTGTATCACTTCCTAATCCTCCACTGACTATCCAGTTGGCCATGTCACCTGCCACAACAGCAGGGCACGCCCACACACACACGCGCATACACAAACCTACACACAAAATCTCAGATAATTATCCCTATTTCCCATATACTGTTGATGGCCCTTGTATAGCAGCATCAATTAATTTAAAGAAAAACAAGCATAAAATGTAAACAGGACAGGCTCCTGGAATACTGACATGAGAAGGTTCTTCTAGTCCTACCTTTGATTTTACAGCTGGAGATGCTAAAATTAAAGCAGATTAAGTCACCATTTGCCCAAGCTCACACAGTAAGTTGATTTTAGTCAACATAGGAACCTAGTACTCCTGATTTGATATCTCAGAGCTCAGTCATCACAGTTAAGGGACAAGAAAGTAATTCTTGAGTAAATGGATGANGAATTATATTTTAAATATCCTACCCAAGGACCTAGCTAATTCACCCATTCCGTGTCAAAATATGATCCCCAGGAACCTTGATCATCTTGACACTACACAGAACATACCAATGCTCCTCTATGTTGATGACATCATACAACACACCCTAACATGGCAAATACTATGGATGATCTGGAAAGACACATTACACTGGACAATGCAAGAAAAATCTTATGAAGATACACAAGCCTGCCACGACTGTGAGCTTTTAAGGAATATAGTGGTTTGGGGCATGTCATTACATCCCCATCCAAAGTAAAAGACACACTGTTTTCATATTTATCTCCTATATTAAGCACTTGATTACTTCTTTGGATTCTGGAGGTAGTATATGTTACATTTAAAAATATTAGTATCCATCACACCTAACCCACATACCAGATGACTTTGGAGACTGACAATTTTGAGCGGAACACAGGGTGTGGTGCAAGTTTCCTTACCACTCAGGCTGTACGGCCCTGATGATCCACTGTCGCTGACGGTATGCACAGCGGGGTATCACAGATGCGTAAAAGCCTTAGCAAGCTCAGATAGGAGCGGTACACTACATAGCCCCGGAAGCCTGGCTGAGGCTGCCGCACTAGAGAAGCACCGTCTGAAAAGTAGCTTTTGGTGTGCAACCAGACCTTCGTAGAGATAGAGCAAGTTTAAAAGCCATGATTAAATGATTTGAACAGAGCCTACATCCCACATCCTTGACCTCTACTGCATTGATGCCTCTCCCACAGCTCATGACAAGCTATTTCCCCAGGACAAACTAAGGCAGGAAAGGTCAGGCTTGGTTCATGGATGAATTGGGAAATATGTTGGTGCTAAAAAAAAAAAGTGTCTTACTGTCATAAAACAGCACCCCACCCCTGCAAGAGGTCCTAAAAGAAAGAGGAAAAAACCAACCATCCTAGTGGGCAGATCTGTAATAACTATACTTGATGGTCCAACTTGTGTGGAAAGAAAAGAGCTAGAAAGAAAAGGATAGCCACAGACTCCTTGGTATAGTAAATGGCTAGACGGGTTAAGGTCCCAGAAGTAACCAGAATAGAAAACTATAGACAAAGAATGCTGGGGAAGAGATGTATGTTTCTGGCAGAGGATACTTTGTTTCTGCCAATGCTCCTCAGTGAGCACTCTTCCCAGAGGAGACTCTCAACAGCCAGTGAGAATAACTTATGAATATTAGCCAGCCTCCCTCCTGGGCCATTCCAGTGTTTGCACAGTGGGCCCATGAACAGATAAGAGAGGGGACTATGCAAGGGCTCAATAGTATGGCCTTCCTCTCAACAAGGCTGACCTATCCTCTGCCGGTACTTCAGATCCAGGTCTCTAGCCTTTATGATATGGAACCATTCCCCCAGGAGAAGAACCAATCTGTGGAAGACCAGTTACACCAGACACCTTACAGCCTGGAAGAAATAACAGTTCATCCTCACTGGAATAGACACATGCCCTAGAATGAGTTCATCTTCCTTATCCTCAGTATCCCCTGTAGCCCCATTATCTAAATGCTTATCCAGTGTCTAATCAACTGACCTGAGACCCAAACAACTGTGCCTCAGACTGAGAGTCCTGCCCTACGTAAAGGAGATGTGATATAAGCATGTGGCAGTGATCTTACCATCTACCCCCAGAAGAGGCCAATCTAATAGACTAGAGAAATGCACTTGAAAAGGCACAGTGAGGTGGATGCCAGGATATATTACCAAAGTCCCTGTTCAGGAAATAAGGACATCTTCTCCCAGGTACTGGGACTGCTGACAACAGTTAGGCCTCAGCTGTCAGCCCCTTTTAGGAACTGTCCCCACTAAAGGGAACCATCCACCCAAGGACATGACTCCTTCCCAGGGCAGCCACGACTGAGGTATAAAGTCATGGCTCCAGCCCTGGCATGGAGATATAAAGACGGCCTCCTCATTCCAAATCAGAACTGAATCACTACCCGACATGTCTCTTTGCCCAATCCTGGCTCTTTCACATTCCTTCCCATCTACAGACGGTGAGCCCAAAGCACTGCCTAATGAAACTCCTACACCCAAATCTCTGTCCCAGAGTCAACTACCCAGGAACTGAACATGCAACATTCAGATAAGGACCAGTTTAACAGTAAAACCTTGTGAAATTGTACACAACTTCATTTGTCCTAGCTGCTTGGGATACAAGAGAAAATAGAGGGATACACATGAGAAAGTACACATATATTTATGGTATTCTGTCCCTAATAGCTAGATTACATGAGTCTGAAAATCAAGGGGTGGAAATCAGAATGGTCCCTCTGGTTGCCCCTCCCCAGGAACCCACTGAGGAATTTTGCTGCCCAGCCCATGATTTTAGCCACAACTGGATTAGAAAGCTTAAGTTCAGGGGAGAGAGTAGGAAGCATTGTCTCTGGAAGTACACAGTAAAGATTCTACTGAATCTGAGGCTGTGACCACCACCTGATCAATTTGCTCTTCATGTTATTAGACCAGCAGACATGAAGGAATTACTGAAGTTGCAAGAGAAGTACATGAAGAACCAAAGTTGTCCTCACACAATGGGAACAGAGGGGAGTATGTCTGGAACCCAGAGGATATCCTAGGGTATTTCATCATTTCCATACCCAACTGTAACAGTGTAAAGGGGCATCTGTAGCAACCGCAGTCAAATGAGGGCAGAAAAACTTAGGGCTTAGACCTCCATGGGATGAAGATCCTCAGCATCCCACAGGCAAGCCAGCCCGGACCAGCTGAAGGGCCATCTGAGACTGAGGGAAACTGGTGGCAGAAGAGGTGGATTTTAAATATCAACTAAGGCTTCAGTGGCCTTCCCTGGGGGCTCAGTGGTAAAGAATACACCTACAATGTGGGAGACACAGGCTTGATCCCTGGATTGGGAAGATCCCCTGGAGGAGGAAATGGCAACCCCCTCTAGTATTCCTGCCTGGGAAATGCCATGAACAGAGAAGCCTTGTGGGCTACAATCCATGGGATTGCAAAAGAGTCAGACTCAACATTGCAACTAAACAACAAAAGACTTCAATCTGGTTGCTCTTATGGAAACTGTACCTGTTTCACTCTCTTGTCTTAGGTCACTCAGAGACTGCAGCTAGCCGCCATGGTAAACTTTGTGACTGATTAGATGAAATTTCTCACAGGAAAGAATGGATGGAATAATATTTTCACTGAAAAAAAAAAAAGNAGGCAGGAAAGGTCAGGCTTGGTTCATGGATGAATTGGGAAATATGTTGGTGCTAAAAAAAAAAAGTGTCTTACTGTCATAAAACAGCACCCCACCCCTGCAAGAGGTCCTAAAAGAAAGAGGAAAAAACCAACCATCCTAGTGGGCAGATCTGTAATAACTATACTTGATGGTCCAACTTGTGTGGAAAGAAAAGAGCTAGAAAGAAAAGGATAGCCACAGACTCCTTGGTATAGTAAATGGCTAGGCGGGTTAAGGTCCCAGAAGTAACCAGAATAGAAAACTATAGACAAAGAATGCTGGGGAAGAGATGTATGTTTCTGGCAGAGGATACTTTGTTTCTGCCAATGCTCCTCAGTGAGCACTCTTCCCAGAGGAGACTCTCAACAGCCAGTGAGAATAACTTATGAATATTAGCCAGCCTCCCTCCTGGGCCATTCCAGTGTTTGCACAGTGGGCCCATGAACAGATAAGAGAGGGGACTATGCAAGGGCTCAATAGTATGGCCTTCCTCTCAACAAGGCTGACCTATCCTCTGCCGGTACTTCAGATCCAGGTCTCTAGCCTTTATGATATGGAACCATTCCCCCAGGAGAAGAACCAATCTGTGGAAGACCAGTTACACCAGACACCTTACAGCCTGGAAGAAATAACAGTTCATCCTCACTGGAATAGACACATGCCCTAGAATGAGTTCATCTTCCTTATCCTCAGTATCCCCTGTAGCCCCATTATCTAAATGCTTATCCAGTGTCTAATCAACTGACCTGAGACCCAAACAACTGTGCCTCAGACTGAGAGTCCTGCCCTACGTAAAGGAGATGTGATATAAGCATGTGACAGTGATCTTACCATCTACCCCCAGAAGAGGCCAATCTAATAGACTAGAGAAATGCACTTGAAAAGGCACAGTGAGGTGGATGCCAGGATATATTACCAAAGTCCCTGTTCAGGAAATAAGGACATCTTCTCCCAGGTACTGGGACTGCTGACAACAGTTAGGCCTCAGCTGTCAGCCCCTTTTAGGAAATGTCCCCACTAAAGGGAACCATCCACCCAAGGACATGACTCCTTTCCAGGGCAGCCACGACTAAGGTATAAAGTCATGGCTCCAGCCCTGGCATGGAGATATAAAGACGGCCTCCTCATTCCAAATCAGAACTGAATCACTACCCGACATGTCTCTTTGCCCAATCCTGGCTCTTTCACATTCCTTCCCATCTACAGACGGTGAGCCCAAAGCACTGCCTAATGAAACTCCTACACCCAAATCTCTGTCCCAGAGTCAACTACCCAGGAACTGAACATGCAACATTCAGATAAGGACCAGTTTAACAGTAAAACCTTGTGAAATTGTACACAACTTCATTTGTCCTAGCTGCTTGGGATACAAGAGAAAACAGAGGGATACACATGAGAAAGTACACATATATTTATGGTATTCTGTCCCTAATAGCTAGATTACATGAATCTGAAAATCGAGGGGTGGAAATCAGAATGGTCCCTCTGGTTGCCCCTCCCCAGGAACCCACTGAGGAATTTTGCTGCCCAGCCCATGATTTTAGCCACAACTGGATTAGAAATCTTAAGTTCAGGGGAGAGAGTAGGAAGCATTGTCTCTGGAAGTACACAGTAAAGATTCTGCTGAATCTGAGGCTGTGACCACCACCTGATCAATTTGCTCTTCATGTTATTAGACCAGCAGACATGAAGGAGTTACTGAAGTTGCAAGAGAAGTACATGAAGAAACAAAGTTGTCCTCACACAATGGGAACAGAGGGGAGTATGTCTGGAACCCAGAGGGTATCCTAGGGTATTTCATCATTTCCATACCCAACTGTAACAGTGTAAAGGGGCATCTGTAGCAACCACAGTCAAATGAGGGCAGAAAAACTTAGAGCTTAGATCTCCATGGGATGAAGATCTGCAGTAGCCCATAGGCAAGCCAACCGGGACCAGCTGAAGGGCCATCTGAGACTGAGGGAAACTGGTGGCAGAAGAGGTGGATTTTAAATATCAACTAAGGCTTCAGTGGCCTTCCCTGGGGGCTCAGTGGTAAAGAATACACCTACAATGTGGGAGACACAGGCTTGATCCCTGGGTTGGGAAGATCCCCTGGAGGAGGAAATGGCAACCCACTCTAGTATTCCTGCCTGGGAAATGCCATGAACAGAGAAGCCTTGTGGGCTACAATCCATGGGATTGCAAAAGAGTCAGACTCAACATTGCAACTAAACAACAAAAGACTTCAATCTGGTTGCTCTTATGGAAACTGTACCTGTTTCACTCTCTTGTCTTAGGTCACTCAGAGACTGCAGCTAGCCGCCATGGTAAACTTTGTGACTGATTAGATGAAATTTCTCACAGGAAAGAATGGATGGAATAATATTTTCACTGAAAAAAAAAAAAAGTTAGAAAATGTGTTCCTTTTATCCCTTTGATAAACTGGGAGCTGGCTATCATGGAGGGTATAATCTGCATGGCAAAAGTGGGGAACAATATTAGACAGTATTTAGGTACCACCCCAGTTTCTTCTACTTTCTGTCTGCCCTGGTTCTCGCTTTCTTATCCAATTTAAGCAGAAGCACCTTGAAAGGGACTCGCCTTCTACCTGTGTCTTATCTCTTTCTTTTCACTCAAGTTGAAGCTACTGCAGGACCCTAATTAGTACCCACAGGCTCAAATACACAATCAGGAAATGCAAGGAAGTTAACACCCTAGACAATGGGAGGCAAGGGTTAGTGTAGAAATTCTTCCCCATCCCTTCTTTCCCAGCCAAGGATAGTTCTGAGACCGAATTTATNCTCTTTCTTTTCACTCAAGTTGAAGCTACTGCAGGACCCTAATTAGTACCCACAGGCTCAAATACACAATCAGGAAATGCAAGGAAGTTAACACCCTAGACAATGGGAGGCAAGGGTTAGTGTAGAAACTCTTCCCCATCCCTTCTTTCCCAGACAAGGATAGTTCTGAGACCGAATTTATGTAACTTCTCAGAGATGCAGTCCATGGTTTGAGCAATGAGTTACACTGGTGGCCAGATGGACAGCATCTTCATATAGGCTCTCCCTCCCTGCCTGCATTATTCACCTTGGTCTTTGACACATGACACCTGAGACTGCATTGTGCGATAAAAGAATAGCGAAGACTCCCCTGGAGGTCCAGTGGTTAAGACTCTGCACTTGCACTACCACGGAACTAAGATACCACATGCTGCACTGTGGTGTGACCAAAAAAAATAATACCATAGACACTTTCTGCCTAAGCTTCCGTTTTCTTGGGAACTATGAATGGCTAAGATAATTATTACCACTGATTTTTATTTTTGTTGCTATTATCACCTCATGATTTAAAAGATTGTAATTAAGGTATTTAAATTGCTTAGAAGCAATGCTTAAACATTAGCTATCATCAACATTACCATTATTGTTACCTCCCCAGCCTCTATTCTTTTCAAATTTTATATTCTATAAAACTGAACTTGTTCATATGTTCCAAGGTGCTCATTCCTACACTGAGGTGGGGGACGAATTGAGAGAGATTGCAAAAGTGGCAAAAGAAGGTAGCTGGGGCTCATGCTGAGATGATCCCCCAAGTCTTCAGACTATTCTAACCCTTGCTAATATCCTTCCCTTCAGAACTCAAGCATCACTGTCTAAACCAAGCAAGGTTACTTTTGATTTTATGGTGTTCTAAAATATTTAATGTATTTTTACACACACAAGCACATATGCACACATATACAAATATGTCTTATCTTCCTATCTAGACTGAAGCACCCACCTGAATCCCTCTCCTAGGTTCTTAGGCTGAGAAGTTTCTGGTGTTTGAATAAAGTTTGTTTCTTAACTAGGTTTCTTCCCTCTCTTCCCTCATGTCACCTTTTCTTGGTACTTTGCGTGGCTCATCTCACCTGTCTAGATTCACAGCAAAGCAAGAGCTACTTGCCTCTAGTATTGATTTTCCACAATTCTATAGCTGCTTCTCTTCTAATTAACTAAGACTTTTTTAAGCAGAAAAATCCACAATTTAATGGAAAAAATATAAAGAGTCACCAGAGTTCAGAAGTCTTCATGGAATACTTTGCTCTACCCTATAGCCATCCACAGCCAACTTCAGCTAGCATAGAAACCCTACCCTCACCATGAGAATCTTGTCTCACACACCTTGGGAGGGATTTGTGTGTTGGTGTGGGATCACGGTAGAGAATCTTTCAAAGTTGAGAAAGATGACAAATATCCTCCCACGCATGTCCAACCCCAGACTTCCACACCGAGCACTTGGGCTGACTGCGGAGATTTGACAAGTACATGATGTGGGGTAGTAGGAACACTCCTTCCACATCACCCCCACATTTTCCTGCAATCATTTTTTCTCATCTATTTCATCAGTGCGAGTGTCACAACTGTCTGCCTCCAGGACTGGCTCCTGCTCTTGCTATTTTAATTTTCTCTTACCATTTTCAAAATTAAAGGGGTTTTATTTTTATTCCAGACCTGCCTTCCTCCTCCTCTCAACAGATTGCTAGGAATACAATCTGTCAAGAGGGAACAAAACCTGCTTTTTCCACCCTCAGGATCGCTGAGCTTTTCATCTTTGTCAACCAGACGAGAGAGCAGTTGCTAATGGGGCTGCCTTTATATATATCAAACCCAGGCAAAATGAGACCCACAGGGCTCAGCAGTGCTGCAGAGTTTCTTGTTAACTTTGTTAACTTTGTGGCTCCCTTACACTTAGATGGAGGATTCCCCACCTATGGAAAGTTTTATCCTTGGGGGTCTAAATAAAATAATCACTCTTGTGGATATTTTTAAACATTAATTAAATTCTTAGGAAAAAAATTTAAGATCTTCAGCTCACTATTTTTAAAAAATTGTAATTTTCATATACAGTTTTGAATCTTTACTAATAGATTAAAGTTGTACTATTGAGGGCTAGAGGCACAATGTACAATAATGTTTATACCTAATGGGAGAAAGTTCTGATTTTTAGCTTAAACCTAACTAAGCCTATCTTTTTGTGCATGAGAACATCAGTGCATTTTCATTAGTGAATGAATGGCAGTAAAATCTGAATTCATGGGAACTATAAATGCACCAGAATTTCATTTTTCATTTCTTTTTTAATTGAAGGATAAGTGCTTTACAGAATTTTGTGGTTTTCTGTCAGCAATGGGTACACTCATGTCCCCTCCCCTCCTGTACCTCCAGCCCATCTCCCTCCCCTTCCACCCATCAGCCTGCCACAGAATCCTTGTTTGAGTTCCCTGAGTCATACAGCAAATTCCCACTGGCTATCTATTTTACGTATGGAAATGTAAGTTTCCATGTTACTCTCGCCATACATCTCGCCTTCTCCCTCCTCTCTTCCCCCAATGTCCATAGGTCTGTTCTCTGTCTGTTTCTCCATTGCTGCCCTGAAAATAAATTCATCAGTGCCATCTTTTTAGATTCCATATATACGTTTCAGTATACAATATTTATATTTCTCTGTCTGACTTACTTCACTCTGTATAATAGGCTCTAGGTTCGTCCACCTCATTAGAATGGATTCAAATGCATTACTTTTTATGGCTGAGTAGTATTCCATTGTGTATATGTAGCACAGCTTCTTTATCCATTCATCTGTCAATGGACATCTAGGTTGCTTTCAAGTTCTAGGTATTGTAAACAGTGCTACAGTGAATGCTGGGGAATGCACCAGAATTTTTGGAGCCCACAGACTTTTTCAGAAGAAAGAAGAAAATCACAGAGAAACATGTCTTCATCTAGACTCTCCACACAAATCAGACACCTCTTTCTACCTATAGCCTTCATCTTTCCCTCCAATCTCCTATAGCACTGTTCTAGTTAAGTTTATCTGGTTGAAAGAAACTGAAACTCATTCAAATTACTTCAAGTGATACTGAGCTCACCGAAAGGATGTGCAAGCAAAGGAATCCTAGGACAAACAAAATCCAGGCCTTCCTGTAGGTGAGTACAGGTCCAAGTTAACTCTACAAAGAAGAATATAAAGCGACCTGCCATCACGATCTAGACTCTCCACATGTCTGTGTTTCTTCACTAACTGGCCTCCTCACCCTCTGCTCCCCATCTTCCTCTCCCCAGTGTTAAAGCCTTTTGCTGAGTCAGAATTTCTTCACGTATTGTTTCCATCTCCCAAGGAGAGAAGAAAGACAAGAGACTCCACTCTCAGATCATAATGTTCAGTCTCTCACTAGTTCCTGGTACAAGCTCCTAGAAGAGTCTGAACTAGCTCCCTGACCTGTTGCTGTTTCATTGCTTGCATTGGGCCATACTGTAGGTAGCTGGCTAGCCTACAGATTGGCTGCTTTGAGGCCACGTGGCCACCTCTGATCCAATCAACACTCATGCCACATGAAGGTCATCATGTGGCCCGGCCAGCACTGAACGTAGGAGCAAATCTGAGTGCAGCAGTCACAATGGCTGACTTGGGTACACCAAGTTCTTACAGTCTCTTAGACAGAATTCAGCTCTTAATCATGGAAAATGTTATATTGTTCACTATTTTTTTGTGTGTTTTCATATCTCTTACTCTGAGCTAGTACATAGCTACTTGAAGACAGAGGCCATTTTTTAAAGTGCTGTATTCTCCACAGTCCCTGGTATAGGGGAAGACTAGCACAGTAGCACTCAGTAAACATTAATTTATTGACCGCCTCAAGAACCTAGTTACAACAACAGCAACCAGAGAAATGGGTTGTTCCTCAGACAATGTACACTTGACCAAATCTCCATATGTCTTCTATGCCCTCTAAGTCTGTATAATTTTACTACTTCCTATATCTACGTAAATAACAACTTGATCCACCAAGATTTGAGGTTGTGGATGATCTCTTATTTCCCAAGTTACCATGCATGGGCCTGAGAAGAATCTGAAAAGAAAAACTCAAGGTTAACTTGTTACTACATGAAAAGAAGATTCAATGTAAATAAGAGTCCACATGTAACCCTGAGTCAATCAGACTACTTTAAAATCTTTAAGCCTTCTAGTTTCTCATAGTTCTGCTAACATTTAGCCTTCCCATGTGTACCAGTCGCCTAGTGGCTCCTAAAGGCCTAAAAAAAAGCCCCCGAAGCGATGTGTTCACTTCACCAGTCTTCACTTTCTGCCTAATTTGGGATTTGCATAGGAATATAGTCTTTGTCATCAGCAAAACCTCACTATACAACAGATTTTAAGAAGTAAAATGTTATTTGTTTCAAAGATTTTAAACACTTTTCCAATACTTCTGGAACATTAAACACTCTTAAAAGTAAATGCAAATAATCAAGGGACATAAGGCATATATGCAAGTGTAGCATTCTGGGTAATGAAATATCACAAAATGTTCTCCATTGTTTTTAAATGAATATTTCCTTTTACCCATTAACTTGCTTGTGAGCCTCCCTCTTTTAAGTGAATCATTATCAAAANCAAACTTTTGGAACATTAAACACTCTTAAAAGTAAATGCAAATAATCAAGGGACATAAGGCATATATGTAAGTGTAGCATTCTGGGTAATAAAATATCACAAAATGTTCTCCATTGTTTTTAAATGAATATTTCCTTTTACCCATTAACTTGCTTAGTGAGCCTCCCTCTTTTAAGTGAATCATTATCAAAATACACTTCAATCCATCCTCTTAAACTGGTTCCTNTATGCAAGTGTAGCATTCTGGGTAATGAAATATCACAAAATGTTCTCCATTGTTTTTAAATGAATATTTCCTTTTACCCATTAACTTGCTTGTGAGCCTCCCTCTTTTAAGTGAATCATTATCAAAATACACTTCAATCCATCCTCTTAAACTGGTTCCTGGACCCATGTGTTCTTTCTCTCTTCGGAGGACACAGCCCCACACAGAGGCCTCTGTTAATATGCGTACAACAACCTGGAGGATGGCTCCACATCCTGAGAGCTGCCTCTGACCTGAGTTTCAGCTGCACCTTCAGCAGACTATTCCAACACTCTACTAGGCCACTGCTTCTGAGTAGTGTGAAATGTTACATGCCCTAAGTGTGTGGGGAGGAAAGAGCTGCCGGTGCAACTTCAGGGAGTACCATGGGGCTCGGGGCTACTCACTCATAAATCCTGCTTGTTCCAGATCCCAGATTACCAGCACCAACTTGCAGTGGACTGATGCTGGGTACACCCACTTTTATGACTCAGTGGTTCAGCAAGACCTCACAAATGATGAGAAGTTCTGAACTCAAGGTTACACTGTGCCCCCATCAACAAGCAGTCTGTCTTTACAAGATACTGTTAGGATGCCAAGAGCTGTTTTTCAGAAGGTGCTATAGGCTTGCTCTGGAAATTCAGGGGTCTGCTGTTTTATTCTCACCCTGATATAAGGTTTGTCAGACCAACAGTCCCAAGCACCAGATCTGCCTGTGCTGCAACTTGGACATGTATGATGCCTTTCCTACTTCAGAGCTCATTCAAAGACGGCAGTCTCTTATGTCACCAAGCATTTAGGCCCTAGCACCAGTCCTAAATGTGGAATGTGGCACCTTCAAAACCCCATTTCTGTCAATGAGTTAAGTTCTGTGATAGCTTCTCCTGCTATCAGGCCTGCTCTGCAAAGGAGAGCCGACCCTGAAACGCTAAATAATGCTGGGGCACCTTTTACAAGCGCATCTTCCTTGTGGCCTTAGTAAGCATGTGTTCCCTGGCCCCCTCCCATGGAACGTAACCCTCTGGTGGACCTGCCAGCCTCACGCAATTTCTCCACTCCAGCATGCCCACTGCCCTGAGACTTTGCTTCCTTCCTCCAGTATCTGCAGTGGTCAATGCTGCCACTTCCACTTCTCCCAGCACGGGCTGTCATTTTCTCTCACCCTGAGAAGCCCCTCGAGTGCTGGTTTGTGCTACGCCCTGGAGACTCTGCCAAGGTTGCAAATATTGTCCTCAGAAAGTACATCTAAGACATTAAATTCTTTATCAACTTTTATGTTCTAGCCTTTCAAGAACCCTCAAAATTCAGGACTACGGGCACTGCCCTAGTTCCTGTCAGTAAATGCCAGCTAGGTCTTGCAACTCTCTGAGAATATAATACTGTTCATCCTTTATTAGACCCAGGATATCCCTGACTGGGACATAACCCCAGTTATAAGCCAAGCAGCCAAGAGAAGAGGTGGGGCTTTATCTTGATGGGAGCATGGCATTACCTTGCAGAAGAAATGGCCTACAGTGGTTTCACACATGAAAGCAGTATATATTAGCTCTTACTGGGGCAAGGTCCCACCTCTGCAAGCTCTCAGAATCCAGAGAAGTTGAAGAATCAATGTCTGGGAGACAAGCAACAAATGATTCCCCAGCCCATGTACCAGGATGGGGACAGTTTTCTCTACCAGGGCCTTGACTTTGGCATAACAGACCTGCCTCAGCTGNTCCCACCTCTGCAAGCTCTCAGAATCCAGAGAAGTTGAAGAATCAATGTCTGGGAGACAAGCAACAAATGATTCCCCAGCCCATGTACCAGGATGGGGACAGTTTTCTCTACCAGGGCCTTGACTTTGGCATAACAGACCTGCCTCAGCTGAATAAACAATTGTTGTTGAAGCTCACCACTCTATTTAATCTTTATTTTAGTCTTTTTCTTCTCTCCCAAAGTTAGACATACAGACCTCTTTCTAAGCTACCAAAAGGGCTTTTATCCTCCTTAGCTATCAATTTTTAATTTCATTCAGCTTTTCAATATCCTTCTAATAAGCATCAATGCAACTTAACAACCAGCCAGTTCCATTTTTCTTGTATGAATGTTTTTCCTCTGTATTTTTCAAATGTCTGAACCATCACATTGGAACACCTCTCAGTTTACCAGGGAAAGTTTTTGCATTTGGGCCAACATCTTGTATCAGAGACTCTCTGCCCCCACACACCAGCTGCAATAAGGTTCTTCTTGCCAAGTAGGTGGTGAGTGATCGAGGACCAAAACCNTCTGTATTTTTCAAATGTCTGAACCATCACATTGGAACACCTCTCAGTTTACCAGGGAAAGTTTTTGCATTTGGGCCAACATCTTGTATCAGAGACTCTCTGCCCCCACACACCAGCTGCAATAAGGTTCTTCTTGCCAAGTAGGTGGTGAGTGATCGAGGACCAAAACCTCATCTTACCACCTGTTTTCTTCAAGCACTTATAGAACCATTGTGTCAGCTGGGTCCTCTGGAAAGCGGATAGATGCTGAGACAGATTTAAGAATGCAGACTGAAGCGTAACAACTGTAAGAAGAAAAGGGAGGAGGCAGGACTGGGCAGGGAGAGATGGCAGACCATAATGCATANTTGCTGAAGCCTGGCTTGGAGAATTTTGAGCATTACTTTACTGGCATGTGAGATGAGTGCAATTGTGAGGTAGTTTGAGCATTCCTTGGCATTGCCTTTCTTTGGGATTGGAATGAAAACCCTACTTGATTGTAATTAAGTTAAATGCTAATGTCATCAATGAATAATTCGATTCAGAAGCTTGGAGAAGTGTTTCACAGAAAGTGAAGGGAGGGGGGAAAAGAGCAGGTTTTGGATGGTCTGTGGTACAACAAAGAAATAGAGGCAAAGGAAGCAATGGGGAGAATCAGGACTTGCCTAAATGAAGGGCCACCTGAGCTCAGAGAGGACCACAGGGGACCATGGGACATTGACCACAGACATTTACTAAGCTCTCAGAGTTCTGTGGTCACCAGTTTGGGCTGATGGCCCAAAGGACCCGGAGAAAATGGTTTTTTCCTAAGGTGAAGTGAAGCAAATAGCTACATCCCACATTCCCAAAGACCACAGAAAGTGAGCTCACTACAATTCTGGGAATAGAAAGAAGGCCCACTATCGAGAAAGGCCAGTGACTTCAAGGTTAGGGCAGAAGAAGCAGCTCAGAAACAGTACACAATTTGTGAGGAACAGTGAAAATTTTTAAATGCTGGGTCCCTTGTTTAAAATTATGAAGAACTTCCAAATAAAACATCTGAGCCATTAAACCAAGTGCATGGCCCTTCTGAGCCAAGGGACCTTGCAACTGTACAGGCTGAAAACACATGAGCCCACCCCTGAAGAAGCCAGGCACTTCTTGCTAAGTCATTTCAGTCATGTTCTGCTCTTTGCAATCCTATGGACTGTAGCCTGCAAGGCTCCTCTGTCCATGGGATTCTCTAGGCAAGAATGCTAGAGTTGGTTGCCATGCCCTCCTCCAGGGGATCTTCCCAACCCAGGGACAAAACCCATGTCTCTTACATCTCCTGCATTGGCAGGTGGGTTCTTTATCAATAGCACTACTCGGAAGCCAGGTATGTTAGTCATTTATTGTTGTAGAAGGAGAATTAGGCCCCACCTTCGAAGAGACAAGAATCAGGAAATGTGTGGACATATTTTAAACTTTCACAGCTGCCCTCTGGTCAGAAATTATTTACAATCCTCCACATACAGGGAGCTTCCTAGGTGGCTCAATGGTAAAGAATCTGCCTGCCAAGCAGGAGACCCAAGTTTGACCATTGGGTCAGGAAGTCCCCTGGAGAAGAAATGGTCACCCACTCTAATTGTTGCCTGAGAAATCCCATGGACAAAGAAGCCTGGCGGGCTACAGTTCATGGGTCACAAAGAGTCAGACATGACTTAGTGAATAAACAACAACGCCCACATACAGAATGTATTCACCTCCTGAGATGTCTCAAAAGTCTCATCCCTTTATGTCACCAGTTCAAACTCCAGGGCATTGGCATCAAAACCAAGCCCAAGTGAACATGACCAAATTCTGTTTATCTACTGCTGTATAATAAATTGTCCCCAAATGTAGTGGATTTAAACAATAAACACTTCCTATGACAGTTTCTGTGGTCAGGAATTCGGGAGCAGCTTAACTGGGTCTGGCTCAAGAATTCTCCTGAGGCTGCAGCCATCTGAAGCCTTGGCTGTGACTGGAAAATTCACTTTCAATGACTCACATCACTACTGGCAAGAGGACTCTGTTCTTAGCCACATGGGCCTTTCCACTGATGCTTAAATGGGGAAACAGCTCTCCTCAAAGTGGATAATCCAAGAAAGAGAACCAGAGGATGTCACTGTGCCTTTTATGTTCTAATTTCAGACATCAGACACCACCACTTCCCCCATATTCTAGCTAGAAGTAAGGCGCTAGTCCAACTCCAACTCAGGGGAAGAGTAACTAAGCTCCATATCTGGAACTGAGGGAAAGATATCAAAGAATTTTAGGACCTATTTTTAAGCCATCATGCTGACCAATTCAGTACTTATACAGAGCACTTTTCACTCAAGAATATTTTTATAAGTGTATTATTTTTAGCTGCATTAAAGGCAAAAGCAGAAAAATCAGTAGACCTAAGAAGGATCCCATAGCCCTCCAAAGGTGACAAGAAGGAACCCCCGATGTTCTGTGAGTGAAAAGGCCATTCTCCCCTTCACTATTGACACCATTCTGTCTTTGTTTACATCCTCCTGGGTCTGTCTTGGGTTGAGGAGTCTGTGACTCTGAAATAGAGGAAAGATGCTTATGTGTGTCTCATCTGCATCTTGACTTCATCGATACCATGAATGTAGCAGAATAAGCCAGTGAGCAGAGTAAGAACAGAGAGTGACTGCTTCTTACAGTCACATCAAGCCTGCCTTCTGCACAACAGAATATGACTGTGGCAGGGGGACTTCCGTTTGTCCACTTTCCTAGTCCCCTTTTTGTACCTTCTTTCTTCCATGCTATGGAAAATCTAGATTATTTTCACTGAATATGATCCTCTGTTGCCAGGAACTGTTATTCAGCCCAACTCTTTGCAACTCCATGGTCTGCAGCACACCAGGCTCCTCTGTCCTCCACTATCTCCCGGTGTTTGCTCAAATTAATATCCACTGAGTCTGTGATGCTATCTAACCATCTCAACCTTTGCTACATTCTTATCCTTTTGCCTTCAATCTTTCCCAGCATCAGAGTCTTTTACAGTGAGTCAGCTCTTCACATCAGATGGCCAAAATACTGGAGCTTCAGCATCAGTCCTTCCAATGAATATTCAGGGTTGACTTCCTTTGGGGTTGACTGGCTTGATCTCCCTGCAGTCTAAGGGACAAACACAAACTCAAAGCAGAAAAATAACCTGAAGACCTCAGGTATCTACATACCCTGGTTATCATAAGAACAAGTAGGAGGTACAACTAGAACAGAAATAGAAGGTATTTCTGAAATACCTCCAGGAAATAACCAAAGATTGGTAGGAGATACACAAGGAGCGACACAATGGGTCAAAAACCATGCACAGAAGTCTAGAAGCCAAAGGAGGTAAACCCTAAGGAAGAACTTAGTTAAGCCTTAAAAAAAATGATGAAATACAAAAGTGGTGCAATTTTGAGGCAATATCAGGCAATATATTTGGATATTATTTTTCTATTAGAGACTATAAAAGTCATAAGGAGTCATTACAGCACAGTGGAAAGAACACAAAACTTAAAATCAGGAATCTTTAATTATAATTTTGGCTTTGCAATATTCCACTTGTGATATCAGACAAAGCATTTTGCCACTTTTAATATCATTGTGTGTGTGAGTGTGTGTGTGTGTGGCAGAGAGAGAGACACTGAAGTTGTATGAGATCGGTGGTGGTATTCAGTTGCTAAATTGTGTCTGACTCTTTGCAACCCCATGAACTGCAGCAGGCCAAGCTCCACTGTCCTTCATTATCTCCCTGAGTTTCCTCAAACTCATGTCCATTGAGACTGAATCTGCCCTAAGTTTCTCAGAAGATGTTCTAAGGAACAAGTAATGTGTAGCAAGAGCTTAAGCTGTGTATCTACAATGAAGCAGAGATTTAGAAATGTTTTTCTAAGCATATTTTTTTTAAACTGGTGTCTCAGAGGTTACAATGAACTGAATGTTTGTCTTTCTCCTCAAATTCATATGTTGAAACACTGATCCCAGTGTGACGGTATTGAGAGGTGGGACCCTCATGAATGGGTTTAGTACCCTCAATACAAAGAGGCCAGAGAGCAAACTAGCTCTCTCTTCATGCAGAGGCACAATGAGAAGATGATTCTAATATCAGACTTCCAACCTCCAGAACTGTGAGAAATAAATACCTGTTGTTCATAAGCCCCTCAGTCTATGGTGATTTAACAGCCCAAACTCACCAAGACACAGGTTAAGACCTCCCAAGTAATTAGGAAAAAATAATGCCTTTTGAATAATCCCTCAACGGTGTACTGAATGAGGGAGGGCAACACTTTCAATCAATCACACAGCTTCACTACTACATAGGGATTCAAGTTTCTTTGTCAATTTTACCTTAAAAAATCCAGAATCTTAAATCACAGAAGTCTTCAGTTTTATAGTCAAACCTGGACCTCATAACTATGACCAAGTAAGCACAGTGCTGTGATTTACAAGGGAGCCGCCCTAGATTGTTTAGGGACCAGAAACCTAAAACATGTAAGAACATGGTAGCCCACACATAGATTAGAACCATGGGAATGGGGAAATCAGTATTTCCAAAAGAAGAGGGCTATATAGCTGAGGAAAAGAGAGAAGGAATTCTGAGCAAAAAAAAAAAAAACAAAATAGTTTTATTTTGTCGGGTGGATAAAAATAAAATGCTAAAGTCATTGAAGGGAATTGAAAATACAAGGTCACTCCATCCCATGCCTTAGTTTCAAAAAGTTAAGAAATGTTCAGGGAGAATATGTCATAGCCTCTGAATTTAACCACAGATAAAGCAAGGCTACTGCCACCCCAATAAGAGTAATATCAAGTGAGAAGCATTCAGGGTAAGGAAAGATATGGCACTATGCCATGGGAAGGGAGCTACAAGTAGCAGAAATGCTGTGAGCTAGTCGTGAGAGACAGGCAGTTAGCAGCTCTCTCGGTGACCCTCTGGAAGAGACTGGAGGCATTTGGGAACAAAGACAGCACAGACTTTGCTATGAGTCAGAACAAAAGTGTAACATTGATTTATGCCTTAATTATATTGCCTAGGCTATAGTTGCTTGGGAAACCACTGACTACTGAAATAATAATGCCAAAGAGCTAAACAAATTAAAAGTATCAATTTTAGAAGTGATAGGAAACATCTATTAACATGAGGCAGAAGGGAACCAGCATCCCTAGAACAACTATCATGTGTGCTCTGAACTAGGAAACTTACATGAGCCTCATTTAGTCTTCATAAGCCTTCTATATGAATATAGAAAATAAGCTCCTTGAGGGCTGTGTTTTTGTCTGTTTGGTCATTGCTGTATCCACATAGTTCAAAACAATTATTACAACTTAGAAAGCACCTAATATCTGCTACCAAAAAAAAAAATGAATAGAATTGCCTCCAGTTCTCAGGTGCCAAACTAAGTTTCAGACAGGGTAATTACATTACTGAGATGGAAGTGAAAGTTGCTCAATTGTGTCCAACTCTTTGCGACCCCATGGACTATATAGTCCATGGAATTCTCCAGACCAGAATACTAGAGTGGGTAGTATCCCCTTCTCCAGGAGATCTTCCTAACCCAGGAATCGACCTAGGGTCTCCTGCATTACAGGCAGATTCTTTACCAGCTGAGCTACTAGGTCACCAAGATCTTAAACCAAATCTGTCTAACATCACCAAAGCCTACCTCCTTGCAAGTCATTTTCTACCAAAAGAAGAACTTCTAAAACTTTCTGAATCCACTTATAATTTAAAGTCTGCCCATTTCCAAAAAGAATTGGAAGGGATTAGTACATGAGTTGCCCTGCTATTTCACCTTTCAAAAAGTTAAGGAAACAGATATTTCATATTTTGGCCAGTAAGACAGTAGTCCATGAAACAGTTATAATAAAAACTTTAAGAAACTATTTTATATGCTGTAACAAATGATTAGAAGCTTGGTATAAGGGGGCATGTAGCCTACATACTTCCTGAATATAAGTGAAACCCCAGGGTTAGACTACCTGAAAGGGGAGATAACTTTTCCCCTTTTCCAGGATTAGATACTCTCAAAAGGAAAATTTTACCATTACAAATTTTGAAGAGAATTTTTAAAGGGTAAGATATTTTAAAATATTAATACAAAGCAAGCAAACAAAAAAAAAAAAAAAACCCTAAGCCCTAACAATGAACAGCAAGGCACAGCAGTCCACCTCTGAGAAGGAACAGAGCACAGAGAGAGACCCCTAAGAGGCACAGGCACACAAGACCCAGTGGAAGCTGAGAGCGAACTGGAATTTGAAAGCAACCCTGCTGCAGCCTCGGGGCCCACACAGAACTCAATGAGCCAGCAACCTAATACTGAAGGAACTCAGTTCTGTGGTAGGCAGAAGGTAACTATAGAAACCACCTAAAGGTTTAACTAGTGACTAGGTTAACTCAGCCACTCCACACTAAAAGCCTAACAGAAAAAGAGGACGTCTCATTTTCTGCCATAAATTCTATTTTCCTCAGTCTCACTAATTCTATACAAAATGTCCAGGATCGAATTTTTAAAATTACGAGACACACAAAAAAGAAACACATTCACATGCTGTCAAGGGATGAAGTAATCCACAGAACCAAGCCTAGGGAAAACCCAGCTGGTGGAACTGTTAAATGTAAACTTTGAAATAAGTATTAGTAATATATTAAAGTATCTGGTAGAAATTATAGATAGCATGCATACAGAAATGAGGAATTTCAGGAGAAATATGGAAATTATTTTTAAAGTCAAATGAAATGCTAGAAATAAAAGTACAATACTAGAGAAAAAAAATTTCTTCAAGAGTTTCATGAGCAATCTGCACACAGACGACTATGTCAATGTGAATACAGAGAAAGTATCCAAATTGGAAAACAAATAGGAAAAGAGAAAGAAAGAACAGAACACAGAGCATCCAAGAGTTGTAGGAAAATGTCAAATAACCTAACATATATGTAAAACTGGAGCCCCCAGAAGGAGAAGTCAGAGTGAGAACAGGAAGAGGAAACATTTGGAGAATAATAGCTGTGGATTTGAGAATTAGTGAAGACAACAACCCATGGATACAAAAAAGGCAGAGAAATCAAACAGCATAAACATTTTTCATTACATCCATGTTAATCAACTTGATGAACACCAAAATAAGGAAAAAATCTTGAAGACAGTCAGAAAAAAGAAACATTAGGCTCTCAGATCAAAATAAGGGATCCTGAGTTCATCTCCTCCCACAGACACACTAAAACTCCACCACATATAGAACAAGGTATCTGAGAACAACTGAAGACTAGCAGAACAGGCTTTCTACAACTAAGGATATAAAGAAAAGGCCTCCTTGGACAGGCAGGAGGGGCAGAGACATACTTTAGTCAGAACTCCCAGAGCAGCAACCCACAGTGAGAGATTTACCACAATCCTGGCGATCCCCACTGAGGAGCAAGGAGTCTGACCCCACATCAGACCTTCCTCAACCTGGAGAACGTGCAGTGGGAAGACGAGACAACCTAACGTCCGGCGTTGAAAAACAGTGCGGCTCAGGAGGGAGGGAATATATGTATTATTATGACTCATTCACATTGTTGTATGGCAGAAACCAACACAACATTGTAAAGCAATTTTCCTCCAGTTAAAAGATTTTTAAGAAGAAAAAGAAAAACATATAGAGGCTTGTGGGAAATCAAGACTCCAGTCTATACAGGCTCACACTCAGACACATTCACTCAGAGTTCCTGCCGAGAAGCAACAGCTTCAAAAGCCCCTGCCTGAGTCCCACATGAGTGACTGCTTACAGGGCACGTGTTGGAGGAGCAGAAATATCGTGAAACTTTCTCAGGGGACAAAAACATGGTTGGGCATCACTTTTTTTTTTTTTTTAAGCTCTCCTTTCACCTAGCTGGTACCATTTTTGTCCCTCTCCATCAACCTGGTTAACACCTCTGTGCTCCCATGAGGACTGGCCACACCCAACCAGCACACTCTGGCCAGCCCCTTCAAAACAGTTCCCCTCCACTCTACCCAGCAGGTAATCCTCACCAGCATCAATCCCCCTCCAAAGTGACTCCCACTCAGAAAGGTTAGCCATCAGACTCTTCCAAAGTGACTCTCACTTCAGGGGGCTGACTGCACTCCACTCAGCAGGATATTTAAACTGGCACCAGGGCTTCTCCAAAATGGCTCCCACTCTAGAGGACCAGTCCCAAACACCAGCACACCCAAAGCAACTGCAGCACAACCATAGCAGGAAGGTGCATGCAACCCCCAGGGGCTACCCCCTGGAGCACCCGGCTCTGGGGAGAGGGCCTACCCTACCAGGCCACACAGCACAGCTTCTACATAAGGCCACTCCTTCAAGCCCAAAGGTGTAGCTGATATACTTAATACATAGAAACAAATGCAGACAATTAGACAAAGTGAGGAGATAAGGAATACCTTCCAAATAAAATAGCAAAACAAAACCTCAGAAAAAGAACTAAATGAAGATTAGCAATTAGTCAGGTCAGTTCAGTTCAGTTGCTCAGTCGTGTCCGACTCTTTGCGACCCCATGAATCGCAGCACGCCAGGCCTCCATGTCCACCACCAACTCCCAGAGTTTACCCAAACTCATGTCCATCAAGTCGGTGATGCCATCCAGCCATCTCACCCTCTGTCATCCCCTTCTCCTGCCCCTAATCCCTCCCAGCATCAGAGTCTTTTCCAATGAGTCAACTCTTTGCGTGAGATGGCCAAAGTACTTGAGCTTCAGCTTTAGTATCATTCCTTCCAAAGAACACCCAGGGCTGATCTCCTTTAGAATGGACTGGTTAGATCTCCTTGCAGCCCCAGGGACTCTCAAGCATGTTCTCCAACACTACATTTCAAAAGCATCAATTCTTCAGTGCTCAGCTTTCTTCAAAGTCCAACTCTCACCATCAGTCCATACATGATCACTGGAAAAACCATAACCTTGACTAGACAGACCTTTGTTGGCAAAGTAACGTCTCTGCTTTTCAATATGCTATCTAGGTTGGTCATAACTTTCCTGCCAAGGAGTAAGCGTCTTTGAATTTCATGGCTGCAGTCACCATCTGCAGTGATTTTGGAGCCCCCCAAAATAAAGTCTGACACTGTTTCCACTGTTTCCCCATCTATTTCCCATGAAGTGATGGGACCAGATGCCATGATCTTCGTTTTCTGAATGTTGAGCTTTAAGCCAACTTTTTCACTCTCCTCTTTCACTNTGATTTTGGAGCCCCCCAAAATAAAGTCTGACACTGTTTCCACTGTTTCCCCATCTATTTCCCATGAAGTGATGGGACCAGATGCCATGATCTTCGTTTTCTGAATGTTGAGCTTTAAGCCAACTTTTTCACTCTCCTCTTTCACTTTCATCAACAGGCTTTTTTGTTCTTCTTCACTTTTTGCTAGAAAGGTGGTATCATCTGCATATCTGAGGTTATTGATATTTCTCCCGGCAATCTTGATTCCAGCTTGTGCTTCTTCCAGTCCAGCATTTCCCATGATGTACTCTGCATAGAATTTAAATAAGCAGGATGACAATATACAACTTTGACGTATTCCTTTTCCTATTTGGAACCAGTCTGTTGTTCCATGTCCAGTTCTAACTGTTGCTTCCTGACCTGCATACAGGTTTCTCAAGAGGCAGGTCAGGTGGTCTGGTATTCTCATCTCTTTTAGAATTTTCCACAGTTTATTGTGATCCACACAGTTAGAGAGTTCAAAGGAATAGAGAAGCTCAACAAACTCAGAAGGAATACCAACACACAGACAGAAAACTAAGTTTTTGGCTACTAGACTTATGGAGATCAAATAATAATGGACATAAATGTCAAATCATTACACCGATCGTCATTACACCTGAAATGTCAACTATACTTTAAAGAAAAATAAATTTAAAAGAAAACATCACACATAAAAGATAAAAATAACAGGCACCTCATCAGAAATTATGTGAGCCATAAGTCAAATAAAAATAAAAATTAGTCACTCCAGAATTCTTTATCCAGTGAAACTATCAAAAATGAAAGGGATTTAAAAAATGAAGAGGAGGCAAAAGTTTTTCAAACAAACAAAAGATAAGAAAACTCAGTGGTAGCAAATCAGTACTACAAGAAATGTTAAAGGAAGTTCTTTAGGCAGAAAAAGTAAAATATCAGGTGAAAAAACTGTATTTACATAGAAATAAAAGAACATTGGATATTATTTTTAAATGAGAGTAAATATAATTTTTATTTTTAACCTCTTTAAAATATAATCAGCTGTCTAAAGTTAAAGAAGAAAATCAAAATAAATTGTGAAACATACAGAAGCAAAATGTATGACAATGAGAGCACAAACAATGGAAGAGAAGGCATAAAAGTGACCAGTGAACAATAATATTACTGAAGTTAAACTGCAAGTTAAATATGTTTCTTAAACCCTAGAGCAACAATTGAAATTAAAACTAAGGCATATAAATCTGTGTGTGTGTATATATACATACAGACACACATATATGCATGTATATGTATATATGTACATATTTATATCTATGTACTATATATCTATAGTAAAACTATATAGAACAGATAAAATGGAATTCTAGAAAAAAATGTTCAATTAAAACAAAAGCAAGAAGGAAAGGAGAATGGAAAAAAGCAAAAAAACAGATGGAATACATGGAACACAACAAATAAGAGTGAATTTAAATCCAACCAAATAAATAATTACATGAAATGTAAATGGTCTACATACCTCATTTTTTTTAAAAAAAAAAGGAAAACCTTATAATGTTGAGTTTTAAAAAGCAAGAATCAAGTATATACAATCTACCAAAAACTCACTTTAAATACATATTAATAGATGTTAGAAGTAAACTGATTGACAAAACATACCATACATACAATAAGAGAAAGAAAGCTGGAGTGGTTATATTAATAATATCAGACAAAGAAGACTTCAGGACAAGGGCTATAAAAAGGATGAACAAGGTCATTACATAATTACATCCTTTTGCTTTGTTGGCATGTACTATACTTCTATGCATGCTATAAACTCACAATACGTTTTTGCATTTATCTAGCCACTCCAGTACTCTTGCCTGGAAAAGTCCATGGAGTCACAAGAGTCGGATACAACTTGGCAACTAAACCACCACGAGCCTTTCTTATATGAAGTATGTGACTAAGTGCTTGCACATGAGAGCAAGCATCTTTTTATAAAAGTATTATAATAAAAATAAAATGTCTCTATCTTGCTACTCCCAATCAGTTATTAGATTTGCATATTGACTATAACAGCTGCTAGAGTCACAAAAAGATGAACAGACTATGTGCTTCCCAATGAAGACCACACAACCATCTCCCATCTTCTAAAGGGACTGATCATAAATCTGAAAAATACTTTGCATTAGCTGCCGACTTGCAGGAAATTCAAAGGACAGAGGAGCCAGGTGAACTGTACCATAAAGATACAATTAGCAAAATCCAGACTGAGGGTAATGCTACAGTAATGGGTAGTCAGTCAGTTCAGTCACTCAGTCATGTCTGATTCTTTGTGATGCCATGAATCGCAGCAAGTCAGGCCTCCCTGTCAATCACCAACTCTTGGAGTTCACTCAAACTCACATCCATCGAGTCGGTGATGCCATCTAGCCATCTCATTCTCTGTCATCCCCTTCTCCTCCTGCCCCCAATCCCTACCAGCATCAGAGTCTTTTCCAATGAGTCAACTCTTCACATAGGGGGCCAAAGTACTGGAGTTTCAGCTTTAGCATCATTCCTTTCAAAGAACACCCAGGGCTGATCTCCTTTAGAATGGACTGGTTGGATCTCCTTGCAGTCCAAGGGACTCTTAAGAGTCTTCTCCAACACCACAGTTCAAAAGCATCAATTCTTCAGTGCTCAGCCTTCTTCACAGTCCAACTCTCACATCCATACATGACCACAGGAAAAACCATAGCCTTGACTAGACAGACCTTTGTTTGCAAAGTCATGTCTCTGCTTTTGAATATGCTATCTAGGTTGGTCATAACTTTTCTTCCAAGGAGTAAGAGTTTTTGAATTTCATGGCTGCAGTCAACATCTGCAGTGATTTTGGAGCCCCCCAAAATAAAGTCTGACACTGTTTCCACTGTTTCCGCATCTATTTCCCATGAAGTGATGGGAGTGGTGGGTAATGCTGGTCAAATGTCTCAGGTTCTTCAACAGATAAATTACAAGGAAAGTAAAGGATGAGAGGATGCTGTAGGGTAAAAGAGAATTTTTTTAAAACAATGGGCAAGACTAAAATACACTGTTTAGGGATGTGAGAAGAGACTACTATAAAACTCCAGGAAGTATTTACTTCAGAGGGTAAGAAAACAGAAACTGTAACAGGCACATGGAGAAGCTTCTGGACTGGGTGGCAAAGTTCTGTTTCCAAGTCTGAGTGATAGTTATAAGAGTACTTGTCTTGGGAATTCCTTGGTAGTCCAGCACTTTCACTGCTGAGGCTCAGGTTCAATCCCTGGTCAGGGATCTAAGATCGCACAGCCAATTAAGAATTAAAGCAAAGCCGAAAAGTAAAGAAAAAGAATGCTTGTCTCATAACTTACTAAGCCACACATTTGCTTTACATGACTTTTATCATCTATGTTTCAGTTTACGATAAAAAGGTTAAGGAAAAAAAAAAGTGTGTCTCAGGGCTTAAAACTGACAAGATGTTAAATACATAAAAGTTGAAAAATAGGGGCCTGACAAAAGATAGATCCTAACAAAAGACAAGTATCATTCAGGATAATGCAGAATGGATTCAAAGAAAAAATATAGCCAAGAAAAACAGAGTCACTACTCATGCAAAAGGGTTAAAATTAATATGTTCCTATGTGAAGAAGGCTGAGTGCCGAAGAATTGATGCTTTTGAACTGTGGTGTTGGAGAAAACTCTTGAGAGTCCCTTGGACTGCGAGGAGATCCAACCAGTCCATTCTAAAGGAGATCAGCCCTGGGATTTCTTTGGAAGGAATGATGCTAAAGCTGAAACTCCAGTACTTTGGCCCCCTTATGTGAAGAGTTGACTCATTGGAAAAGACCCTGATGCTGGGAGGGATCGGGGGCAGGAGGAGAAGGGGACGACAGAGGATGAGATGGCTGGATGGCATCACTGGCTGGATGGATGTGAGTCTGAGTGAACTCCGGGAGTTGGTGATAGACAGGGAGGCCTAGCGTGCTGCAATTCATGGGGTCACAAAGAGTCAGACACAACTGAGCAACTGAACTGATGAGAGCAAAAATGAGAGGCCAGAATTTCCATCTCCAATTAGGATCTTCAGTCCTTTCTAACTAGAACTGATCTTGTCTTCTTGGTTCAAAGTCCAAGACTAGTTTAAAAAAATTATCCAGACTCTAATTTCCTTAGAATTAAAATTTCCAGATAAATGTAAATTATCACAGAGTACAAATGTAATATGATCAAAGGAATGTTGTTAGCCAGCTCTAAGGAATCACAGGGAAAAGCACTGTCTGTTTAAAATGACTTGTTTAGATTCCATGTTATTAGGTTAAACTGGAAATTATGAAGGTTTTCAACAACTGCTTAAACTATCTATGCTACTAAAGTTTCTATTAATATGTATTTATATTTGCATAGTAACTACACATGAAGATTACTTGTCAGAATATGAAAGCATCACAAGCATTTTCCTTAAAACACGATAAACATTTTTTCTTTTAATTATTGTAGCCACAGCATTTGATTCAATGTGCTACACAGTGACATGAATATATAAAATGTCCTTCAAATATTGAACATTCACTGCTTTCATTTTTCTATTTTACTTAAGTACCTTGATTTTCATGGAGTTTGCTAACACCAGCATTTCTAGCTATAATTACGATAAAATAACTGTTATTTGTATTCTCACAGTGTAGGGTAGTAGACTGGAACTCAGAAAATCTGGTTTTAGTCTAAATTCTGTCATTAGCTAGTTCTGTGACCCTGGTCGAAGCACCCTCCAGGAATTTCATTTTCCCATCTGTAAACCTTAGATGTTGGATTATATCTGAGGGTCAAAGAGTATTTTCACTTTAATAGAAGTCTCCAGGTTTTGAAAATTTCTCAGACTTAAAAGGGAACAAGTCTCTACCCGTGTCATTTCTGACACCTTTTCAGGGTTTATGATTGAGATTTGGTACGAGACCATATACGGTTTGCTTCTCTGCTTCTGAGTTCAATATCCAAGCCCACATAAGCCAAATCCCAGGCACTCAATAGAGGGCGGTCCCACCATAGATCCAACAACCGAAAGCCTTCAGGAAGCATGGATATTAGAAGCTGCCCGCCTTTAAACTGACTTATTTAAACTCTATATGTTCATTTTTCACACATAAAATTGGCACAATTGAAAAGCATGACAATACCTGGGTTGGTATAACAGCAGATGAAAGTGCTCTGTCATGTACTACTCACAGAAGCAAAATCGAAATCATTTTGGCAGAATCTATCAAGCTTACATTTCATGCCCTTTGACTCAATGGTTTCACTGATGGGAATTTACCTTATCTAAAAAGTTACACATGTAGATAAAGATATACATGTAAGAGTGAGTTTTATGGCCTTGCTTATAGTTGTGAAAAACTACAAAGACTGCAAATGTTAATCGACTGAGATTAACTGAATAAAATTAAATACACCCAAGCAGTGAGAGTCTATTCAGTCTTTTTTTAAAAATGCAGAAATACACATGCACTGATATGATATTCATAGCAAATTATTATTTAATGAAAAATGCAACTTGTACAATAAAACAAAATTTAGAACATGGCACTATTCATGAAACTATAAATGTTCATGCAGATACGTATGCATATTCATGCAGATATATGTATGGGTAATACATAAGATTACAAAGGCCTTTTTTAAAAAGTTTGGAAAACTACGCACCTTGAGAATGTACCTCTTAGATCTTCTACTGCAGGGAGCACAGTTGACCAATGGCCCCTCGCTGCTGTGCTCTGAAATCCATCACTGTGTCAACACAAAAGCCACATTCTCCTGAGGCAGATCCCAGCCAGTGACATAAGCAGCAGAGACACCAAGGCAGACTCTTTCTGGGAGATGCAGGACTCCTGACAAGAGTCATCTCAAAGGTCCCCCATTTGCCTGGTTACACTTACTTAGAACTAAGAACTTGCTTCCTTCCTTAGAACGAAGACAGGGCCCAGACCTGCACAGCAATCCAATGTCTCTCTGCTTACCTCCTCCAACTCATTCCTCACTGTCCCTCACCCATGTTTTCCTTTTAAGTCTTTTATACATCTCATCCCAGGTTGGCATCTATTACTTGGACTATCCAGACTAACACTAAGCTGGCAGTGGCTGCTAAAGGGAAGTGAAAGTACACATAAACATTTCAATGCAAGCCATATGACTTCTGCAAATTCTTTTTCTTAAAGATTCAAATAGTAATAGCAGTAATACCCATGTGCTTAAGGTTAATGCCTTTTCTGCAGAAGCAGAGACGCATGTGCACACTCTCATACAAATACTTTGGTCCCTCCATCAACAGAGCAGGTAATCTAAGGATTCCTCCTAAGGTTTGAACAGCGTCTTATAGTTTTCACTTCCATTAGACATCCACCATGGCCTTCGCAAATAGGTGGACTTTGTATCATGTACCTCTTTTTACAGTAGAACTTGAGCCCTCTAATCCCCAAACCTCTTGATCCAACCCAGTGTTCCTCCCCTGATTCCTCAGGTTCATTGGAGAAACTGAGCTAGGAATCACTGTCCTGATGAACTAGCAGACTGTGCTCATGACTACCCAAAAAAGTAGATGCTACCATTATCTTCATTTTGCAGATGAAAAACTTAAAATCATGGAGGTTAAGTCTTGTCCAAAGTCACATAGTAGAGCTGAAGTTTGGACCGAGGTAGTGTGAGTCCGAATTAGCTTGTAGCTTGAAACGACTAATCAAGAAAAGCCAGCTTTCAAAAGGTGGTAAAATAGGCCAATTTGCTTTCTTTTATTTGTATTTCTTTATTGTTCTTCCTCATCTTTCCACTCCAACAGAGGTATATTTCATTCCATTATCTCTTTCCCAAGTGGTTTTTTATTCTATGGAAATCCTGTCTTCACATCATACTTGAGTAAAGTCACAATCTATAATCTTGACCCTGAAAAAATGAGAAACACATTGACCTGGCATTGAGGACAGGCCTGAGATTCAGACAAGACTAAAGGAGAGGTCTTATGACTTAGGGGCAGGCAGAAAGGATTCCACAATGCCATGTGAGCCTGGAACCAGCAGAGCCAAGTTATGACGGTTTTATAAGCTCTCCTATTACTACTCTGAACTGAAGAATAACACAGGAGTTTTAGACCATCCTGAGACCTATGTGCTATTAGCTCCAGGAGTGACCTTCAAAAATGGACAGAAGAAAGTGGGGGATGGAACGTGGGGATATAGGAGACCAAGCATCATAAAGGAGCAGTATGAACTAATTTCAGTGATGTGGGGAATGAGATTTTTCTTTGGTAGAGGGTAGAAGACTTTTCAGAAACTAGAGGCATCATACGTAAAATCAGTAGCTGGCACCACTGCTTCACACCCCTATGCAGAAGGCTGTGTTACTTTTCCCCCTCTTTCCTTGAAAGGGACCAATATCTGGTGTTTTCTGCCCAGGAAGAGATGGAAGAGGGAAAAGTCTCTATATCAACATCCATTCCTTCTAAGCTAAGTTCTTTAAGTCAAAATCCCAAAGAGTTGGTGGCAGTGGCAGGGGGTGGGGGATAAATTAGAAGTCTGAGAATAGCAGGTACAAACTGCTTCATATATACATAGACTACATATAAAACTTGACTTCCCTGGTGGCTCAGATGGTAAAGCATCTGCCTACAATGTGAGAGACCCAGGTTTGATCTCTGGGTTGGAAATATCTCCTGGAGAAGGAAATGGCAATCCACTCCAGTACTCATGCCTGGAAAATACCATGGATGGAGGAGCGTGGTAGGCTACAGTCCATGGGCTCACAAAGGGTCAGACAAGACTGAGCAACTTCACTTCACATATAAAACAGATAAGCAACAAGGTGCTAATGTACAACACAAGAATGTATATTCAATAACTTGTAACAATTCAAAATGAAAAAGAATATAAAAAGAAAAAAAAATCCCAAGAGGTCCATAATCACAAAAGAACGAGGTTACCATTCCAGTTTTTACTCAAAGTTACATGTCACGTGAGAGAAAAGGGTACCAATTCCCTGATCATGATGGCGAAAGACCAAGCAGAAGTCAATGGGAGTTCTCTGAGAACTTTGAGGCCAAAGACTGAACACAGCCAGGTGAACCTTAGACTTGCTTCCACTCCCTAAGCACTCACTTATACAGCATCAGTTACGTACATGGCCCCAGAATGGTTGGGACAAAGCTAAGCAGTTGGAACAAAGAGTGCCAACAAATAGTGCCAGCTCAAGTTATCAGTGGGAAAAGGGCAAAAGCAATGCCAGGTAATAATCCATGCAGACCACTATGGGCTATGAGAGCCACAAACCTTGTAGGAAGGTTTGATGACTCCCAGTGAATGTTTTCAATGTTTGGTGCCTAGGATCCTTTTTGGTCCTGCCCTACACTAAAATGGCACCCCTGGGTGATTGGGAAAGTACAGAGTATAGAAGGGGAATTCTCCACCAGACTAGTAGAGCCAAGGAATGGCTTGAGTAGTCCAAAATTTTTAGTTTCTAAAGGACCCAATGAATGTTGTTTATGGTTTGTTCAGCAGCTCAGTCATGTCGGGCTCTTTGAAACTCCATGGACTGCAGACCCCAGGCTTCCCTGTCCTTCACTATCTCCCAGAGTCTGCTCAAACTCATGTCCATTGAGTCAATGATGCCATCCAAACATTTCTTCCTCTGTCACTCCCTTCTCCTCGTGACAGAGAATGAATGTTGGACAATGACAAAACAACTGTTTCCAACAACCTCTCCTGCCCCTCCAGCTCTGGTTTGGTTTTCTCAGACAGTGGATCTTTCTCATGTTTCAGTTCAGTTCAGTCACTCAGTCGTGTCTGACTCTTTGCAACACCATGAACTGAAGCACACCAGGCCTCCCTGTCCATCACAAACTCCTGGAGCTCACTCAAACTCACATCCATCGAGTCGGTGATGCCATCCAGCCATCTCATCCTCTGTCGTTCCCTTCTCTGCCNCTCTTGCTTTTTCCGTGATCCAGCAGATGTTGGCAATTTGCTCTCTGGTTCCTCTGCCTTTTCTAAAACCAGCTTGAATATCAGGAAGTTCACGGTTCACATACTGCTGAAGCCTGGCTTGGAGAATTTTGAGCATTACTTTACTAGCGTGTGAAATGAGTGCAATTGTTCCCATGTTTAACCATAGTAAAATTATTTGCATTCTTTTAAAGGCCAAGGTCAGTCTGGAGGAGACGCCTGCCTTCACAGCCTGAATAGTGGGAACTTTGCCCATACAGAGACAGAAACTAACTTACAAGGACTCACCTTAGGAGCTACACTGGGAAGTATCTTAACATAAATAATTCCTACTCAAGTCTGAGCTTCCCTCACACTGTCACATCTTCTGAAAGTTCCTTTCTTCCTCCTCAATCACATCCTTCTGGCTTCCCTGGTGGTTTAGCAATGAAGAATCTGCCTGAAATTTGGGAGTTCAATTCTTGCATCTTGGGAAGATCCCCTGGAGGAGCAAATGGCAACCCACTCCAGTATTCTTGCCTGGAGAATTCCATGGACAGGCAGGCTGGAAAGCTACAGTCCTGGGGTCACAAAGAGTCAGATGAGTGAGCACGCATGCACATCCTTCTATCAACATAAGTACTTCTTTAATGCTATGGACCCAGCTTATCCAGCATACTTTGTTAGCCAAGGATTTTCCAGGAGAGTTTTCACTTCTGGGAAATGTTTTACTGTTCCCATAAGTCATAAAATTGTATCAGAAATTTCATTATTTCTACATCTAAATTATTCCCTCTTGTACCCGGAAATGGCATAAAAACCCTGCTGCCATATTTTATATCTCATTTTTTTTAATGGGCTATTCAACCATTGTCAGTGGATTTAGGCCTTGCATAACCAAAAACCATCCTGAATACCACTGTTTTCTCCCTTCAAAACCACTGCATAAATTATTACAGGAAAAGTTCCTTGCCATTGAAGCTTCATTCTACCTTGGAATCCTCAAAGCAATGGAATCAAGGTTAAGAATAATAGCCAATCAATTATCTAAGCTTTGTAAACTTATTTATACTGATTTCACTGTCCAGCAGCTTAATGTCACACTCCCATGCAGTTCTCTTTTATCTAGACAGCTGTATCCCAAGATGCAGATCTGTATTTTAACTCTCATCGTACATGGTAAATCTAATTTAGAAGACACCTATGTATATAATTCTATATCCAAGAATGTGTTCCTACCTGTAGAATTTTCATTCAAAGAGATGGGGAAAACAGAGCTGAGCACCTTCCTGTAGCTCCAATGGAATCATGTGGGAAATCCCAATTCCATCTGTACCCAAGAAAAGCCTAATATATANGTACATGGTAAATCTAATTTAGAAGACACCTATGTATATAATTCTATATCCAAGAATGTGTTCCTACCTGTAGAATTTTCATTCAAAGAGATGGGGAAAACAGAGCTGAGCACCTTCCTGTAGCTCCAATGGAATCATGTGGGAAATCCCAATTCCATCTGTATCCAAGAAAAGCCTAATATATAAGTAAAAGCCTCTGTTCAGATTAGAACCTCAGAATCTTAGTGAAATAAAGGTAATAAGCCATGACCCACTTTTTATCTGTAATAAAATACTGAAAATACAAGGCATTCCACATTCACCAGGACTACCTGAGTCCTCTCTGGTGACCATGAAGGTTCCAGGAAGAGTAGAAAAGGACTTTTCCTATTCCCTGCATTATATCACACCATCAGAAATGTGTCCACATATAAGTCACGCCCATAAAAAGATGATCTGCTGATGTATTTATTATAAAAGAGCTATTTCAGAAAATGTTTGGCATCTACGGGATTATTTTAAAGATGATAATTAGCATTCATTCACCACCTCCAGAAATAGTTCTGTATTAGCAATGCTGTTTAATTTCTGGATTTATAATGTCACATTTTACGAGTTCAAATAAAGATGGAGACAAGATCCAATGCTGGCTGAATGGTCTGTGGACAGCTTACAGAGATAATAATAGTAATCTGAAGAGCAACTGCTGTAATTTTCCATTTCAGTCCCAGTTTCAAATATGAAACTGCAGGCTACCAAGGACAGCCTGGTTCCTTAGTAAATTTATAGAGTGGATGATTGGAGAAGTTTGAATGAAAAACGTGGAGGAATATTTTCTTTTGAATGGAAGGGTAAAGGCAGATTGCTTGCCAATTCTATATGTTGTTCAACGACCACAATCCCAGAATATATGAGCTTTTTCCCTTTCAAGTGAAAAACCATCATTATGAGATTACAAAAATGTAAAGCAAACCCTTTTTTTGTACTTTGGTTCTCAATTCAGAGGTAGTTACAGAATTGGGATTTGCACAGACCGTAGGATTTGGCCGTCATATATTTTAATAATATGCTATAATAAATCTTAGAAACAACCTAAATATCCACTAATTAGATAATGCTAGAGGAAATTTGTCATCATCCACACAAAGAAATAATATGAAGCCACTAAATTTGTCTATTTTTCAATAGGAAAATACACGCAATCACATAATAGGATCCACACACAATCTTCTTGACAGTGTTCACCCCCAAGGAGGAAGGCTGACAGCAGACGGTGGCAGAGAACTTACTTCTTATTTTTTCAGACAAGAATACTGGGGTGTGTTGCCATTTTCTTCTCCAGGGGATCTTCCCAACCCAGGGATCCAACTCAGGTCTCCTGTGTTACAGGCACTCTTTACACTCTGAGCCGCCAGGGAATCCCACCTGTTATCACACTATCTGAATTTCTTATTATAAGTATTTTTCATTTAAAAAGTAACTGTAAGTGCAATATAAATGCACAAAGAAATGACCTTCTCTCTTACTTTCTTCTCCATACTTTTGTGTAGTTTCCAAATATTCCTCAAAAAATATTACCCTTTGATTGAAATATTGTTGACATATTCATTTCAGATATACAATATAGGGATTTGANAAGTATTTTTCATTTAAAAAGTAACTGTAAGTGCAATATAAATGCACAAAGAAATGACCTTCTCTCTTACTTTCTTCTCCATACTTTTGTGTAGTTTCCAAATATTCCTCAAAAAATATTACCCTTTGATTGAAATATTGTTGACATATTCATTTCAGATATACAATATAGGGATTTGATATTTTTATAGATTACTATAACAAAAAATCATTGAAAAAGATGACTATCTTCCCCGTGCTGTACCTCTCTGTGACTTATTTATAACTAGTAGTTTGTCACTCTTAATCTCCTTTACCTGTTTCACCTCATCGCCTTCCTGTAACTACTAGTTTGTTCTCTGTATCTGTGAGAGAAGATATTTGCCAATGATATGTTCAACAGGGGGGTGAATATCCAAAATATATAAAGAACTCCTACAACTCATCAAGAAAAAAAGCAAACAATTCAGTTGAAAAATGGGTAGAGGGAGGCGGAAGTATGAGAAAAACGAGTGAGGAAGATAAAGGAGCACACGCTTCCAGTTACAAAAGAAGCGAGTCACAAGCATGAAATGTATAGTATGGGGAATGCAGTCAGTGATAACATAGTCTTTGTATTATGTTATAGAGAGAAACTAGATTCCTTGGAGTCATCATTTTGAAATGTATGGTAGTGGTGGTGGTTTAGTCCGAAACTTGCAACCCCACAGACTGTAGCCAGCCAGGCTCCTCTGTCCATGGGATTCTCCAGGCAAGAGTACTGGAGTGGGTTGCCATTTCCTTCTCCAGGGGATCTTCCCTGGATCTACCCAGGAATCAAACCCGGGTCTCCTGCATTGCAAGCAGATTCTTTACCAACTGACCGAATGGAAGTACTGAATCACTATGCTGTGCCCTAGAAACTAACATCCTACTGTAGGACAATTACACTTCAAAAGCAAACAAACATATTAAAAAAGAGATCTTATCTGAGGTTACCAGAGGCAGGGAGTGAGAGGAAGAGGAATTGGATGAAGGCAGTTAAAAGGCACAAACTTCCAGTTATAAGATAAATATGTACTAGGCATAGAAGATATAACATAATAAATATAATTGTTATATGTTATACATAAAATTTGTTAAGAAAGTAAATCCTACGAGTTCTCATCACAAGAATGAAAATGTTTTTTCTTTTATTCTATACCTATATGAGATGACGAATGTTCACTAAACATATTATAGCCATTTAATGATGTATATAAGTTAAATCAATATGTACTATACCTTAAACTTACACAGTGCTACACCTTAATTATAATATCTCAATAAAACTGGATGGAAAAAAATGAGCAGAGAAATTAGATATTTTTCCAAATAAGACGTACAGATGGCCAACAGACACATGAAAAGATACTCAGCATCATTAATCAACTGCCGATGCTGCTGCTGCTAAGTCGCTTCAGTCGTGTCCGACTCTGTGCGGCCCCGTAGACGGCAGCCCACCAGGCTCCTCTGTCCATTAATCCACAGAGCAGTGTAAATCAAAACCACAATGAATATCACTACCCTCCTGCTAGAATGACGATTATAAAAAAGACAACAAATGACAAATGGTGGTGAGGATATGGTGAAAAGGCAGAGCCAGTATACTCTTGGTGGGAATGTAAACTGGTACAGCCACTATGGAAAACAGTACGGAGGTTCCTCGAAAATTTAAAACTAGAACTAATCATGCTGTCCAGCAATTCTATCCCTGGATATTTATCCAAAAAAGGCAAAACCACTAAGTTTTAAAAATAAAAACCTTATTTTTTTCTTTCTGTTCCTTGACACTTCTGATTTTTTACAACAAACCTATGATTTAAGTTTTTAACTGAAACGGATACTGATGAAGGAGTTGTACCTTCAGAGAAATTCAATAACTTACTGAAGTCCCCTCTACTCCAGCTAGAGGAGAATTTGGACGTCAACCCATATTTGTGAATCTTAGGAGGTTTTGTCTGAAATCCTGAGGAAGGGCTTTCAAATGTTTCTATTTCAGCAAGACAAGAAGGCATCCTTTCTATGTCTTAAGGAATCTTCACACATTAAGTCCCAGGATTACTGGCCTTCACATTTCAAGAATACATTCATATGCTAGATACAAACACCAATTTCTGTTCTCCTTCAAGAAAGGGTGTTGGTGCTGTTTTTGGCTCACTGTTTCTTTTCATGGCTTCTGAAGAACTAGGTTGAAGGACTTCTCCCCAGGAACTAAGAATAGCAGTGGGGCAGGGACTTTATTCTTGCTTAGTCGCTCAGTCATGTCCAGCTCTTTTGCAACCCCATGGACTATAGCCTACCAGGCTCCTCTGTCCATGGGTTTCTCCAGGCAATAATACTTGAGTGGGTTGCCGTTTCCTTCTCCAGGGGATCTTCCTGACCCAGGGATCAAACCTATGTCTCTTGCACTGGCAGGCAGATTCTTTACCTCTGAGCCACCAGGGAAGCCCAAGAGTTGTGGGGAGGACNGGAGGGATTGGGGGCAGGAGAGGGGGACGACAGAGGATGAGATGGCTGGATGGCTTCACTGACTCAATGGACGTGAGTCTGAGTGAACTCCAGGGGTTGGTGATGGACAGGGAGGCCTGGCATGCTGCGATTCATGGGGTCACAAAGAGTCGGGCACGACTGAGCAACTGAATTGATGAAGAAAATGAAACTGGGGGTTTTCTGACTGCTCTAAACTTGCATTTCTCCAGAATAAATGTATATTCTGTTTCCATAGAGCTCAGCTCACTGGTTTGCAGAACAATCTGGTACTTTCATCAGGAAGAGTGATTACCACATAGCAGTTGCTGGAAACAGTATCTATTGTGCTGATTATTCATTGTCTAGAATTCCTTGTAATCAGATCAGGGAAACATTGTTATCTCCGAGCAGTCCCCACAGGGTCCCTCACACTGTTATCTGCACATTTGTGCAGAGGAGGATTTAGCCTATACCGTTTAAACACGGGGATGCAAGTTTTCCCAATTGCTGCAGTTTTTTCTGCTGAAAAGACTACCCTCACACCCATTTCCTCCCATCACACTCAACAATCCAAATGAATAACATTAAAGTGCAGCATCATGGGCTATAATGCAAGTATGCTTGGTTAGAGGAGCAAACAATATGTCTGGAAACATAAAAGCATCCTTCTCCCCCTCCTCCCCCCCAAGCACTGGGAACGAAAAGGATAGCTGGAGAAGGAAAGTTATTAAGTTAATGAAAGCTGCTGTTCAGAAAGATTCTGAATCTCAGTTGAATCAAGAAGCAGCATTTCAGAACTTGAGACCTGAGTAAAAATGCTTCCAAGATTTCCTGGGAGCCAGGAAGAACAAAGGCCAAGGATAGGCTAGGTCAGCATTCAGAACTAAGATTCATGTCCCAAATTCTTAGATTATGTTCCTGCTTGATGCATACTCTTCTCAGTGCATGGCTTGTCTATCACATCACCATGGATGCCTGCCTCTTCCACTCATTATATCTCACGACCATGTTTGAGCAGATTGTTGTACTCTAGAAGTCTGCTGCTGCTGCTGCTAAGTTGCTTCAATCATGTCCGACTCTGTGCAACCCCATAGATGGCAGCCCACCAGGCTCCCCCGTCCCTGGGATTCTCCAGTCAAGAACACTGGAGTGGGTTGCCATTTAAAGCATGAAAGTGAAAAGTGAAAGTGAAGTCGCTCAGTTGTGTCCTACTCTTAGCGACCCCATGGACTGCACTCTACCAGGCTCCTCCGTCCATGGGATTTTCCAGGCAAGACTACTGGAGTGGGTTGCCATTGCCTTCTCTGCCAGGCAGGCTACAGTCCATGAAGTCACAAAGAGCTAGGCACAACTGAAGCAACTTAGCACACACATATGCATATATATATATATATATATATACACACACACACACACATATCACACACGTCATTGGGAGGACTGATGAGGAAGTTGAAGTGTCCAATACTTTGGCCACCTGATGCAAAGAGCCAACTCATTAGGAAAAAACCCTGATGCTGGGAAAGACTGAAGGCAGAAAAAGAAGGGGATGACAGCAAGATGATTGGATGGCATCATCAACTCAGTGGACATGAGTCTGAGCAAACTCTGGGAGTTGGTGATGGACAGGGAAGCCTGGCATGCTGCAGTCCACAGGATCATGAAGAGTCAGATATGACTTCACACAGCACAGCAGGTGCCAGGAACTCTTGTAAGCATTTTCATAAGTCACTCTCTCTGAGCCTCAGTTATCCCATATGCAAAATAGGGCTAATAGTACCTGCTTGGACTACATACAGAAAAGGAAATGACCACTCATTCCAGTATTCTTGCCTGGAAAGTTCTATGAACAGAGCAGCGTGGCAGGCTACAGTCCACAGGGTCACAAAGAGTCAGACTCGACAGAGCACAGACTGTATATAATGATTGGACTAACAGAAAGATTAAATGAGTTATGAAATGTACTCAAAACCACAAGGCCAATATATCATGGGAAGCCAAGGGTGAGCCAGGTTTCGCATTTAGGCTGTCTGATTCTGGTGTCTGCGCTCTAAACAATTTGTTTTCACCCTGTTTCTAGCTTCTGTAAACTTGACAGCTTCACCATCTGCCCTACATGTATATGTCAGACACACCTCATGCTAGACAACACAAGTCAGCTTGTCTTGGCTTCCTGCTACCCTTATCACCTCTTTCCTCAGGAGGAGTCCTCCTCCCAAAAGCATGCTTTTCAAATACAAACCATGCAATACAAAGCTCATACCCCCAACCACCTCCTCAATCGGGCTCTCACATTCCAGACCACTATCCACCTGCGAGGTGAAATTTAATTAGCCTATGGCCAGATACTAGAGAGTGAGGGACAGCCCTATACCCCCAGAGCACTGAAAGTACTCAGCTAGCCAGTCTGAAGCTCATTTGTTTACCTTGCCTCGTCTGTCTCTTCATGAAAGCCACAAGAGAGGCTCTCGGCCACAGCTTCCCCCTCTCGCTCTGCCTCCTGAGCATCCCCTGTGCTTCCCATGTGGCCTCCCTGGTACGGTGTGCCCCTTCCTCCCACGCGCCCTGAGTATTAAATCATCCTTTCAGTGTCAATCACTCTTGATCTGGTCTGCCCCTCAAAGTTTCTATTAATATACTATATTAATACACCCACTTTCCTACACCCAGCAAACAAGTTCCTGTGAATCAGAATGGTATATTTGGCTCATTTCATCTCTGAACACTTTCTTGCTTCCTACCATAACCGAGTGTAATTTCAAAGAATTCATCTGGGTATGAGGAGAGCCATGGGACATTTCCCCAAATGGTGTCTCTGATCCTTGACCCCATCTTATAATAATATTTCCTTTTCACAGAAGTGGGTGGCATTCCTGTCCTTAGGCACAGCACTGCCAAGGTTCATCTTCAAAATCTATGGAGATACAAAATATATAACAACATACAGATCTCTATATATGTAACATATATCTACTCCAAGAAAATAAAATTTTTTTTTTTAATTTTAAGTAAGTGTATTTTGACTAGAAACTCTGCTCTCTTGATGGTTATAGGAATGGGTAGAAATGACTTTAAAAAAATAGAAAACGTATCCCTTGGTATCCTACATTAGGCAAAGGAAAGTTATGACTGGATGTATGACAGGCCTAAGGAAGATAATAAATGAGGTCGCAATGTTCTTCCACCTTCGGCTGGAATAGATATTTGACAGGGGATAGGTCCCCACCATGGACTGCAAACAAAACCCCCAGTGTGAACACCAATATACCAGCCAGCTTGACATCCCCAATGTGCTTGAACCACAGTCAGAGCTCAGAGGAACTTGTTGTACAAGGCATTATCTGACAGAGCAGATAATATCTGAAGACAATGTGACACGTTATTTGATAGGAAACAAAAGATGAATCAAAGCCTTGACTACTCTCTGACTGTAGGTGTCCAAAAATATCCGTCTCCTTGTAATCAGAAGAATCAGCACAATCAAACACAAAGAGGGAAAGTCACTCTAGCGATAACAGTTGCTGGGACAGACTACCCATGGAACCTAGTACGGAATGAGATGCAAGTTTTAAAATCAGAGCATCACTTTGAAGCAATTTACTAAAATGAAACATTGGGACCTCACCATATCTAACTTGCTTCCTCATTTAAGTAAATTGTATTTGTGAGAAAATGCTTTATTTGCATCAATGGCATTGGCTGCCAGGTTTATCTCAATTCAGATATGCATTTTAAAGTTGTAAACATATGGCTACAATTTCCATGGAGCTGTTTAGGAAATTTTTATGGATCAAATCCTTAGTCCTGACATCCCAGACAGGTTCAGAGATTTTTAAAACTGCTGCAAAGCACTTTACTTCCTAAAGGCTCATTTATAACAGGAATTGGCTTTGGAAGTGTTTATATGCTCTTTGGTGTTGTCTATAATTACTTTCTCAACTGAAGTGGCGGGAAGGAGGGAGATCTAGGCTAGGAAAAGTGATGAGAAAAGCCTGAATAAATAAATAAAAGTGTCTTATGGGAAATCTGTTTCATCTCTCTGGTCTTGTAATTTTCTTTTTTCCTCCAACTATAATTGAAAAAAAAAAAATGCCTGAGTCCTAGTGCAGATATTAAAAGAAACACTGCAGGTTTTTGTTCTGTGGATCTCATAGGCTTGAAGTTGGAACAGCAGCTATATGAAGGGAGTGTCCAGTGAGGAGAATGGGAACAGTGATAAGCGAGTTTTGTCTCCATGGTTATTTAGACATACTTGAGAAAACCATTTTCACCTTACCTGGGAGAATATGAAAAATATCTTTTTCAGCCTTCNCTCATAGGCTTGAAGTTGGAACAGCAGCTATATGAAGGGAGTGTCCAGTGAGGAGAATGGGAACAGTGATAAGCGAGTTTTGTCTCCATGGTTATTTAGACATACTTGAGAAAACCATTTTCACCTTACCTGGGAGAATATGAAAAATATCTTTTTCAGCCTTCCATTATGTGAATAGTATATGAACAAATCCAAGGTAGGGTACATGAAAGTAAAATTGCTATTCTGAGGGTGACTGAACTAATATATAAAATGTACTATATGAAGCTTCCTGAAGGTGAGTAGTTGTGTGTGAGCCAGGCTCTCTGGGCCAGGGAGTCTGGATCTGAGAGAGCCCTAAAGCAAGATTTGGATAAAAATCAGCCAAACTTGCAATCAGTGAAGCCGTGTAGGACAGTGAAGTCCTTCTTTCTCACATTTCATTTCTCTAATCTAACCGCTACATCCTGCCGAACTGAGCAAACCTCACTCCTCTTGCTACACTTGCCTGCCCACTGGACCGTGTTTGCCTACAACGAGCAGAAAAATGGTGAGAACCCGAGAAGAGCAAGCGAGCAAGCTGGGATCACCTGGCAGAAATCTCTAGGAAGACACTTCATGGAACCATAGTTACCACTTACAATAACACTGATATAGCACTTTTTCATTTATTCGACTGCAATGCTTATAAAGACATGACTGATATTTTTTAAATGAAGTAGATAGAGGTTAGAGACATACACATGTGCTAACATGGAACACTTTTAGACATAGTTTTAAATTTAAAAAGCAAAATTCTGAACAATGAGTACAATGCTCTACTTTTTTAAATCAAGAGGCTACTTATATATATGTGCTTCTCTATGTATGCTGCTGCTGCTGCTAAGTCGCTTCAGTCGTGTCCAACTCTGTGCGACCCCATAGACGGCAGCCCACCAGGCTCCCCCATCCCTGGGATTCTCCAGACAAGAACACTGGAGTGGGTTGCCATTTCCTTCTCCAATGCAGGAAAATGAAAAGGGAAAGTGAAGTCGCTCAGTCGTGTCCAATTCTTAGCAACCCATGGACTGCAGCCCATCAGGCTCCTCCATCCATGGGATTTTCCAGGCAAAAGTACTGGAGTAGGGTGCCATTGCCTTCTCTACGTATAGACTATCTCAAACTATAGAAGTAGGCACACTGACAGTGCAGTCGCATGAGATAAAGCACTGGGCAATTCATGGTCAGAGATGCGAGGGAGACTTACTTCTCATTTTGTTCTATATAAATGTTTACCGTGTACACATATATTAATCAGAAATTAATAGAAATAAACCATGATTCATATGATCTAGTTCTCAAAACAGTATCATCTCTAGAGAAATACAGTCAGCAGAGGAAAAAAAAAGCAATTTCAGAAAAACCTAAATGTTTTATTTGTATTTCCTGAGCACCACATGTTTATATTTGTGTATGCTTAGTTCTGTCTGACTCTCTGCAACCCCATGGACTGTAGCATGCCAGCCTTCTCTGTTCATGTGATTTCCCAGGCAAGAATACTGGATCAGGTTGCCACCTCCTACTCGAGGCAATCTTCCTGACCAGGGATTAAACCCGTGTCTCTTGCGTCTGCAGCATTGGCAAATTCTTTACCACTAGCACCACCTGGGAAGCCCCTTGAGTACCATGAAGGAAGCTTATTTCTCTGTTCTACTTCCCTTCACATCAGAACCTTTCTCCCCTTCTCTCTCCAAGTTCTTTACAAAACTCCACCCCTAGACCTGGAGTCCTGTACCTCCTGTTCTTTCTCCCTCTCTCTTTTCTCCAGGTTTTGCATAATAAAGCCCCAAAGAACTTGACTATGGATTCAGGACCCCATTCACAGGACAGAGGAGGGTATGAACTGATTGGACATTCCCAAAAACCTCTTTAGTGGAGTGGAAAGAGGAAGGCTAAGGCAAAGCTGAATCATTAATTTCTCATCTTATTTCATAATATTTATTGACCTGATAAGGGGAATTTCAGAGCTGTAGCACTAAAAAGCTGAGGCCAGGATACCTGCTTCATCTTCCCAGGAAGATTGGTCTGGATTGTAGAAAGTGAGTCTAGGTGAAGAACCAGGACAGCCCTACGTTTGTAAACCAGCACTTCAAAGTTATATATCAAAAGTGAGAGTTGGACTGTGAAGAAGGCTGAGCACTGAGGAATTGATGCTTTTGAACTGTGGTGTTGGAGAAGACTCTTGAGAGTCCCTTGGACTGCAAGGAGAGCCAACCAGTCCATTCTAAAGGAGATCAGCCCTGGGTGTTCTTTGGAAGGAATGATGCTAAAGCTGAAACTCCAGTACTTTGGCCACCTCATGCGAAGAATTGACTCATTGGAAAAGACTCTGATGCTGGGAGGGATTGGGGGCAGGAGAAGGGGACGACAGAGGATGAGATGGCTGGATGGCATCACTGACTTGATGGGCATGAGTCTGGAGTTGGTGACAGACAGGGAGGCCTGGCGTGCTGCGACTCATGGGGTTGCAAAGAGTCGGACACAACTGAGTGACTGAATTGAAGACATAAAAGTATGTGTTATATGTATGGGCTTCCCAGGTGGCTGAGATGGTAACGAACCTGCATACACACCATGCATATAAAGATTCTTGATGTATAAGCCTCAGATATAAAGGGAACAGCATTGAAACACAAAACCAAGCATCTGAGGTTTGGCAAGACCTTTGTGGATAGTGTCACTGTGAACCATGTACCCTCCCACCAGTGGCTCTTAGGTCTTGGGAAGTTGAGTTGAGACCCAGAGTGTGTACTCCCATTCTTCAGTCCCTCCCTTCAGTTAAGTTCTATATCCTTAGACAATTGAAGACAAATTGAAAGCTGAACCTACTTTAAGATGAGTGCAGATGTATGTGCCAATGTCAATTTCATCAGAAACACTGCACATAATTAAAGAAAGAGGTGATCATGAACAAGACAAACTTTGACAACACCTGTGCAATCTCAGTTCACAAAAGAGGACTCAACTTATCTGGCCTTGGTGGCATATTTATGCCCACTGCAGACCAAGAGTCTCATGCAATTAAAAATTGATGCAATGGAACATTAAAATGTTATAATTAACACTCCCACTTCTGATTCCTTGCTCACAAGACAATATTGTGTTTATAATCTGGTTTCCCACACAGTGAGCTACAGAAAGAAAATAAATTAGCCAGGGGACACAAAAATCTAGTTTTCTCCATAGTTCTATATCTTATTGCAACTTAATTCATTGGCATTGTATTTTTAGACCTCAGTCTCTACAAACTTAGTTAATGTGAGTCTGTCTCTGAGACATTTGTCTACATTTAGATGAAAAAGTGGATTTCACAATCTGAAAGCCTGTACCCTAGACTTTAGTTTTGCTTTTTTTTTTTTTTTTTAATAGACTGTAGTTTTGTATTCTCACTTTGGGAGGACCCTTTAGAGTACAGCCTATATGCCATCTTAAATTTTACCATTAGCACAATGGAATATTCCTCAACCATAAAAAATAGAAAGAAATATTGCCACTTTCAGCAACATGGGTGGACTTAAAGAATATCATACTTAGTGAAGTAAGTCAGACAGAGAGACATACTATATGATATCACTTTTATGTAAAATTTTTTAAATCATATAAATGACTCTATATACAAAATAGAAACAGACTCACAGACATAGAAAAGAAAACTTATGATTACCAAAAGGGAAAGGGAGTGGGGAAGACATAAATTAGGAGCATAGGATTAACCAACTATTATACATAAAACAGGTAAGCAACAAGAATTTACTGGACAGCACAGGGAAAGAAAGTGAAGTCGCTCAGTCGTGTCCGACTCTTTGAGACCCTAGGGACTACAGCCTACCAGGTTCCTCAGTCCATGGGATTTTTCCAGGCAAGAATACTGGAATGGGTTGCCATTTCTTTCTCCAGGAGATCTTCCCAATCCAGGGATTGCACCCAGGTCTTCTTCATTGTAGGCAGATGCTTTACCGTTTGAGCCACCAGGGAAGTCCATAGCACAGGGAACTATGTTCAATATCTTTTAACACCTACAGTTTTGAGATATTATAGTTTATAAAATTGAGAGTAGGAGGAGAAGGGGACAACAGAGGATGAGATGGTTGGATGGCATCACCTACTCAATGGACATGGGTTTGAGTGAACTCCGGGAGNGGACTGATGTTGAAGCTGAAACTCCAATACTTTGGCCACCTGATGCGGAGAGCTGATTCATTTGAAAAGACCCTGATGCTGGGAAAGATTGAGAGTAGGAGGAGAAGGGGACAACAGAGGATGAGATGGTTGGATGGCATCACCTACTCAATGGACATGGGTTTGAGTGAACTCCGGGAGTTGGTGATGGACAGGAAGGCCTGGCGAGCATGAGGTCACAAAGAGTCAGACATGACTGAGAGACTGAACTGAACACCTATAGTGGAAAATAACATGAAATATATATGGAGAAGGAAATGGCAACCCACTCCAGTACTCTTGTCTGAGAATCCCATGGAGGGAGGAGCCTGGTAGGCTGCAGTCCATGATGTCACAAAGAGTCAGACACGACTGAGCGACTTCACTTCACTCACGTGTGTGTGTGTGTGTGTGTGTGTGTGTGTGTGTGTGTAACTGAATCACTTTGCTGAACACCTGAAACACAATATTGTGAACCTCAATTATACCTCGAAGATAAAAAAAAAAGCTTGCCATTAGCAAACTGAATTTTTTAACTATAATAATTTTTTTACTATATAGCTAATGGGCTCTTACTATACAAAATTAGAAGACACAGAAGAGTTACAAAGAGGTACAACCAATCATCTTACCAATTATAAATAACCACTGTTAAGTAATTGAAATGCTTCTCAATTTTAATTCAATGTACATATCTCTACAAATACATGCAAAATTTGAATGACACTTGAAATAGCTTTGTAACTCTTTCATTTCACGAAACATAATATTCTGAGCATTTCTCATATCACTAAATAGGTTTTGAAAACAGCATTAATCAATCCCCTTTGGATATTTAAGTTAATTCCAGCATGTTGTTAAAATAAAGCATGCTCTGATGAACATTTCATCCCTGTATATAATCTTTACTCACATCTCTAAGTATTTATTTAGGGCTAATTCCACGAAGGAAAACACTGACTAAAAGGTATGAACATTTTTGATGCTTTCATTTATCTTACCAGAGTATATCCAAAAACTTACTGATTTTCATAAACATCAGCAATTTCTTTTGGTGCCAGAATGACAAGTTTGCTGTTTCACCATTAGGGTAAAAGATTGTCATTTTAAATTTTTGACTAATTTGAAAGGCTAAATTTTATATTTACTTTGTCATAATTCACACTTTTTATACTTTGTGTATTTTCTCAAATATTTGTGGCCTTGATAGTTCTAGTTTTGTGACTGCTTTCCACATGTTCCTGCCCTTTGCACACGTCCTTTACATATTGATTCATAAAGTCATTTTTAAAATAGTAGTCCCATGTTACAAAAGGGGCTTCCCCAATGTTTCAGCAGTAAAAGAATCTGCCTGCGATGCAAGAGAGAGAGACAGGAGACTCAGGTTTGATTCCTGGTTTGGGAAGATCCCCTGGAGGAGGAAATGGCAACCTATTCCAGTATTCTTGCCTGCAAAATTTCGTGGACCGTGGAGCCTGGCAGGTTATAGGCCTTGGTGTCACAAAGAGTCAACATCACTGAGCAGGCATGGATAGATGTTACATATTAAATTTTCTACCCAGTTTATCTCATGCAGATAAACTCATTGGATTTTTTTTTTTTGATAGATGGAATTTTTAAACTTCCTCTCTAGAGATTTCAATTAACACCTACCTGTCCACACCAATGCCTTTTGAGGAGTCAGAAGTTCATGGCTCCTATTGTCTAGCATCCATACTTTATACCAAGTAACCCTTCCTTCCTGGTCACAGCTGTTGGTGAGGCATATGCACCTGACCCAAGAACAGCTTCCCATAATGCTTCGGACTATAACACAGTCTGACATCACAGCAGAGACGTGGTTATTAGTGGAGCTAAATTTCTCTCACACACAGTCAGCGGCAGACCAAGATCTGAAAGGCACAGATTCCACAGGAAGAGCTGACAAGCTAAAGGAATATACAAGTAGAAGGGAGCTGGGATCAGAAATGAAAGAAACAAAAGGAGGCCACGTGAGTAGAGACAGAACAAAGGGCAAGTGGGTGTGAGAACAGAAGCAGTGCTGCCCTGAAAGAAACTCCCCAAATCCTACGAGAGAGAGAGAGAGAGAGAGAGAGAGAGAGAGAGAGAGACCAGAGTCAGCCCCTTAACCTGCTGATTCCTTGAAATTTCACATTTCAAAGCTGAGGCCTTGTGTATGCATATGGTAAGCCCCCATGACTTGACTAGGAGAGGGCTCTTTTTTGCCTTGCATCCCAAACAATCATTTTATAGCAGTGGTTCCCAACCAGGGGTGCCTTTACCCTCTAGAGAACATCAGGAAACATTGTTGGCTGTCCTGACAAAAGGGTATTGCTACAACACTCCCCCTCCCACAACAAAGAATTATCTAGCCCAAATTGTGAACAATGCTGAAGCTGTGAAACTCTGTTCTAGAACAAGTCAATATTTTTATGGCTTCTCCCTTTGCATTTACGCCTAGAAAGTCCTTCTTTACTCTGTGATAGAACAAATACTGTCCTATAGCTTATTCTTTTTCTGTGATTCCATTTTTATGGTTTTTTTTTCTTGGAAATTTTTAGGAGCAAGAAAGCCATGTGAATGATAAGGAAGTCAAGAAACTGACTAAACTTATACAACAGGCCATGATCATGCCTGTGATTAGCATATCTCTCTAGAAGAGAATGTGGCAAAGATTCTCAGAATTTCTTGATTAGAGTGCACTCTTCTGTGAAGGTGAATTGGATAGTATGAAAATATGTACTCCCTCTCAGTGAAGAAGCAAATGCTAATAAGTTCCCTCAACAACTGTACTGGAAATACAGAGTCTACATACTTACTACAATGCTGAAGCTGAAATTCCAATATTTTGGCTACCTAATGCAAACGGCCGACTCACTAGAAAAGACCCTGATGCTGGAAAAGATTGAGGGCAAGAGAAGAAGGGGGCCACAGAGGGTGAGATGGTTGGATGGCACCACCATGGACATAAGTTTGAGCAAACTTCAGGAGATAGTGAAGGACAGGGAAGCCTGGCGTGCTGCAATCCATGGGGCTGTAAAGAGCCAGACTCAACTTAGTGACTGAACGACAACAAAACTTACTACAATGTTGATGACATACAGGATACTATATTCAGCTGATCAACCAGATGTTCAAAGTTGTTAGACTAAGGAAGGTTCAAGAAGGTGTTCTCCCTAGAACTCAGGTCAGTATGCTGGCCATTGGACTTACAGGACAGAAGTCACTGAATCAAATGAGATTTTAGAGGTGACATGAGTGGGTAGAATCAGGTGAATACCCTCAAGAGTATGCCCTGAAAACTAGAATGTAGCTTACATAAATCTTGGTGAAAATTTACACTTTTGAGCTGGTCTTCAAATGCATACTCCCTCCTTCCTTCTTTTTACCAACATTATGAGGTCTATAAAGTTTTCTAAGATTCTGCAAGACAGATGGTTCCTGTCCTCACATCACCATAACAACCCACATTCCATAGTAAGTAACAGGCATGATTAGAAAAGACAGATGGAATGAGCCTGGAAATGCAAAATATGCCCCTCAATTTAGAATACTCTGTCCCCAGAGAGGGGTTCTCATCTGGAAATTTAGTTGTCTTCTTGTGAACTCTTGGGAGTTCATAACAAACAGCACTTTCATGTTAACCTTGCTCCTTGAAAACCCAGATTCCCTTCGCTGCATTTACCCTGAACCAAAGATTAATTTATTGCATCCTTCAGTGACTTGGGAAGTGGAAAAAATAGGCATTTTCTGCCCAGTTACTCCGGATTCTACACCTCCTGCAATATAAACTGCAATCCAAGCAGTTCTCTGAAATTTCAAATAGCAGCATTTTGCTGGTCTGCACTTGCTGACAAATTATCATCACGACTCTATTACAAACTTCTGTCTCCTTTCTCCTGCCCCTTAGAACTCAGCATCCTTGCAGTCAGTCAGTCTTCCATGCATTCTTTGTTGGACACCAATACCTTTCAGTCTCAGTGCACTCATTTCCCTAGTCCCCATAAGCCAAATCAACATACCTACACCTGGCTATGGGCAAAACATCCACAAGCAGAAACAGGAAGAGAAAGTAATAACTGGGATACAGAATATGACTTCTTCCATAAAAACAGTAAAGATCAGCCCAGTAATTGGAAAATGTGTCTCTAAATGAAAAAGAATTCGAGAAAAAAANCTTAAAATTTAGTAGCAAAAAAGAAATTATAGTAGAGTTTAATGAGGTATCCATTTATATCACCCATCAGAAAGAGAACTCTGGAAGGTTAGAGAATCAGGTTATACAATAAACATATGTATTTGCAGCCTGAGTGGTTGGCCCAGTTCCCAGCATACCACAGGGGCTCAACAAGTAAGTGGCTGCATCTGTGGACCTGTCTTCAGGCAACCTGAGGACAGTTGAAGAGACATAGGGCTCCATCCTCCACTGGAAAAGCTCACCGAGGTACAGGAACAGGATCCTAGGGGCCAGGGTCCTTTGTCTTTAGAGCCCTGGTACTTCACACAAACCAGGCATTCAAAAAATAGTTGTTGAAATGAAATCTTATTTGCTTGAATGAAAGCCATTAAGTATCAAGTAAGAATCTACATCTGACACACTCATGAAGCTGCTGTAACAGCACCCATAATCACCAAGTCTCATTGTCCTAAGAATGACATGATTATCAGCTCCAGGAAATATTTGTGTCCTACATCCTTCTCGTCTGGGTACCCTCCCTTGCTGCTCCTTTCTCTTTGGCATCTGTGACAGCCTCCCCTCCAGTTTTCCACTTACCTCTCTGGCTACTTCTGCAAGTATCAACCTCTCTCTTCATCTGATCTTCAAATGCTTGATACCCGGCATAAGGCTCTCTCCTCTTCTGACGTTTTACCCTCTTCTTGGGAGGATTCCTATAAATTCAAATACATGTAATTGATTATTTTTTTTATTTATTAATAATTCTCAAGTCTACGTTTCTGGGCCAGACCATTCTTCTGAGCCTTGATATCCAACTACTTCCAACTACATCTATAGTCATTCCTCGCACAGGCAAGTTAAACATGTAAAAGCCTTGCTCATCTTCTCCTCCTGTCCTCTTTCCTTGCTCTCACCCCAAGCCTGTTCTTTCTCTCTATGTTACATGTTGTCTTGGTGAACTGTCCACCATTCCCTAGAACACACACCAGAAACCTTGGGATCATTCCAAACTCCTCCCTCATTATCTTCTTCCATAAAATTAGCTACCAACAAAGTGAGTCTCGGTTCTTCTCTTCCTTTCCACCCTTCCTGACACTTTAGTTTGTTTCTTCCTTGAAATTGTTCCCAGACTGTTCTCTCTGCTTTCATTCTCCTCCACCTTCAAAGGATCTGCTGTTTGTGCCGGAAGCTAGTGCTTCCTTAAGTGCAAATCTAATTACATCACTCTCCTCTGAAAACAGTGTTTTCAGCTATCACCCACCCCGCTGTCACTGCCCCTGAGATGAAGTAAGAACTTCCAAGTATGGCAGAGGGGGCCCCTGCTTCATTTCCAGAAGACCCCCCAGCTACATGCTCCCCGCACACCACCTGCTGTTCCCTCCCCTGAGGTCAGTGCGTCAGGAGAGCCCTTCAGCTTCTCTCTGCCTCGCTGACCTCACCTGCTCTCCAAGCGCTTCAAAATATTACCTCCAGAAGGCTTTCTCTGGCCTGATTCTCCTCCAGCTGAATTACAGGCTCATCTTCTGTCCCTCTTTCTACACAAAGGCACAGACCTCCACTCTGTGTGAGGTTATTCAGAGATCCTCAAGTTTAGCAAGGTGAATGCTAAAATTCACCTGAGCAGTGAGTACCCAGAATTCAACACTGATTCTGATTTAACAGCTGGAGAAATCAATAAGATTTTCCTGTGCGTTGGGCTTCATGCTTCTCGAACTTTAATGTTAGTACCAATCACCTGGAGGTCTCTTAAAAATGAAGATTCTAATTTAGCAGGTCTGGCTAGGATCTGAGACTCCGCATTATAAATAAGCCCCCAGGTGATATCAATGCTACTGGTCTACAGACTACACTTGGCGTAGCAAAGAGCTAAATGAACTCTGCATTACCTGGTCCATCTGGAGGCAATAAAGCTGTAAATAGCCACAGCCACTACAAAAAGCTGCTGTATACCACAGAGAGCTCAGCTCAGTGTTCTGTGATGATCTGAAGGGGTGGGATGAAGAGGATGGCTCAAGAGGGAGGAGATATATGTATATGTATAGCTGATTCACTTATTTGTACAGCAGAAACTAACACAATATTATAAAGCAATTCTGCTCCAATAAAAAAATTTACTATAGTTCTTTGTTTTGTAAGCAAAATAAAACATGTTTTTAAAATCGGGGGTTGGGGGAAGACTCCTTCTATCAAGGAAGACAGTGGGTGCTGGAACCATTCTGGTTCCAGAAGAATCTATGAGTATCTATAAGAACTGCAAAACCATAGGTTGTAGAAATTACTGCCGTCTAAAAGTGTAAAGCCCAGAGAGGAAAAGTGACTCATCTAGAATAATACAGAAAATAAAGAGCAGAACTGGGGCCCAAACTCGGGACACTTGACTCCTCAGTCCTGTAACCTGTTCAATCTATTGAGTGCTTGGGAAAGATGTTGAAGACTCCACCAGGCTAGGAGTAGCCGTCAAGGAGGACACGCTCCACACAAGCAGGACCCAGCTAAGCACTCTGAGATGGAAGTGGCTGGAGCAGCCACCCTTCAAAACGGATCCCAGCCCAAAGCTACTGCTGAGGACAATGGCGAAACTGGTCACTTCAGTCCAAGGCTGATGAACATGGGTTGGGTTCCCGAGTGAACTTAACCTTGCCCCAAGTGAGGAAATGTGCACTGCAGAACTCTGCACTATTCTAATGTCTTTAATTACCTTGAGTCTTAATGCTTCCACCACCACCACATATCAAAATTCCCTGACTACCTAGCTGGATAGCCGTTAAATAAAACCTAACCAGAGAAAGTCTTGGCTTCCTTTATGTTACATAATACTTTATCTATTAACATCTATATCATTGCCAACCTCCTTCCTATTCAGTGGGATGATAACAGCCTGCTTTCCGACCACCCACTGTAGAAAGTTCTTCAAGTTTCTGATGGGGCCTGGGTCTGAAGTGTGATATAGTGTGTGATTGCCCAAGCCCCTCACACATGTGCATCTAAGATACAAGGGTAACAGGCATAAATACAGTAGTATTTCTTCTTACTAGAGAATCAGGAAGATAACTGCTTAAGTTGTAGGAGGGTGAGGGACTAGAGAAGGTGACCTCACTGGTTCTCCAGCCAGCAGAATTGTTTGCCAAAGAGAACACTGAAGGATAAGTCTTTATTAACTAAAGGCCAGAGCATGGGTTTTCATCTGCAGCAACGTGGATGGGCCTAGAGTTTAACACACTGAGTCAGAAAGACAAATTTCATATGTTATCACTTATTGCTGCTGCTACCGCTGCTAAGTAGCTTCAGTCGTGTCCGACTCTGTGTCACCCCAGAGACAGCAGCCCACCAGGCTCCCCCGTCCCTGGGATTCTCCAGGCAAGAACACTGGAGTGGGTTGCCATTTCCTTCTCCAATGCATGAAAGTGAAAAGTGAAAGTGAAGCTGCTCAGTCGTGTCCAACTCTTAGTGATCCCATGGACTGCAGCCCACCCAGCTCCTCCGTCCATAGGATTTTCCAGGCAAGAGTACTGGAGAGGGGTACCAGTGCTTTCTCCAGCTATCACTTATTACCTCTGTTCAATTAGTCAACACTACTAAAGGAATGTGGAATCTAAATGGAATCTAAAATAAAAGACACCACAAATGAATCTATCTATGAAACAGACTCACAGAGTGTGGTTGCCAAGTGTGGGGGGGTGCAGCGTTGGGAGGGATGGACTGGGAGTTTCGGGTTAGTAGATACAAACTATTACATACAGGATGGATAAGCAACAAGGTCCTAATGTATGGCACAGGGAACTATTTCCAATATCCTGTAATAAGGCATAATGGAAAAGAATACTTAAAAGAATGTATCTATGTATATAACTGTGTCACTTTGCTATATAGCAGAAATCAACACAACATTGTAAAATCAACTATACGTCAATAAAAAAATAAAGAAAAGAAAAAAAGAGCACAGGCTTTGGGCTCAGAAAGACTTGAGTTTGACACTTTGAGCAAGAAATTTAATCTTACTAAGCTGAGATTTCCTCAATTATAAAATGGAGAAAAATAAGTAACCTCTTATGAGGACTGCTATAAGGAATAAGTAAGATGATTGTATAAAGCACTTAACACAGTGTCTAGGACACTGTAGATGTTTAATAATAAAAGTTCAACAGCAACATGGAGAGTCTTCAATGCCAGCTGTGGCTGCATCACTAATTCTAGAAAAAAGGATTGTGGCCACCATCTATATTTTAGATGTATTTTTTCACTAGAGAATGCACAAACTGAAAAATACTTTATTTCTCTTTTTGCATTTTTAAAAAATAAGATTTATTATTTTACTCTAATTGTCTCAAACATATTTTGTTTTTTCTCCATTACTGTGTTTGAAGAAAGTAAGTGATAGATCTACTGAATAAGCAAGGGATGGCAAATTTCTCCCATGTCAAATCAATACCAATTGATTGGGGATGGCTGCATTGGCCACTGTATTAAGAAGGATGTTGATACTAAATCCAAGCTGAGTGAAAAAAAGAGCTGTGATTGATCAGCCGTATCTTCAAAGAGCATTTGTTGCCCTCCATTTTAATCCATAGATGGAAGAATGGTGAATAACAATACTAGGGAAGGTCACAGTGGAACCAGAGGGGAGGGACAACAATGGTAGACTGTGGGCAGGGAGACTGATGAACACTCTTACACTGACCCTGAGACATCTTTCAATACACTCACTGTGTGTCTGTGCCAATTTCCCTCCCATCCACTCTCCAACCTTCTCCACCCAGCTCCCTGCCTGGAGGCTAACCTGTATGCAGCATATACACAGGGCTAGGTGCCCTCTGGCTCCAGCTGGTTTGGCCAGTGGAGAGCCCCAGTAGGTGATATGAGTGAGGAAAAGTGAGAGAAAGGGCATTATTTCCCTGGATCTCTCTCTCTCTCTGCAGAGTCATTTGTCTGGCTATGGCCCTCAGTTAGAAATCACTGATCTCTCATTGCCCATGACTCTCTATTCTTTTAGGTTCCAAAAATCATCCCATCTTCCCAAACCTTTGGTGCAGAAGCTGATAATAGCTCTCGTGTTACCAACTCTGGGCCGGTACTGCCCTATCCCTGGTGGCTCTTCTCACCCACAATTTTAGAAATAGTCTTTTTATAAATGAATCTCATCAAGCTCTATTATTTTAAAAGGATGACCCTTTCCCCTTTGGTACCCTTGGGTTGCCTCTCTGTTGGAAGTGAAGTGAGCATCCACAGATATGCATGTGATGGAACATGCTAGTCAGGGCAGCTAGGGAGAATAGGGTGGGCTTGCAGCTTTGAGATGGACTGAGACAGTAATGCAGATACCTGACATGCCCACTTCTCATCTACCTTTAAAAGGCCACCCACAATGTGGACTGTGCTCTGCACAGTAGTGTCGAGTAATTGAACAGAGGGAGGTTCAAACACTAACACTTGCTCATTTGACCTGGTGAGACAAGATGGCCTGGACAATTTTGTTTCCCTTACTGGAAGATTAAAACACAAAAATGTGTCATCTGGATGCCAATGAAATGAAGAGGCACAGATATGCAAATGATGGCTGAGTCAGGTTATCAGCAGAGAATCTGACTGAGGACAGTGCCCTGCTCTCCTGGTTGCCTGCCTTTCCCACCAAGCCCACCCTTGCTGCAGCCAAACTGTACAGTTCTTCTTAGGTCTCTACACTGGAGGAAATAAATGCATCCCTGGTCCTATTCAAAAAAGAAAATACTAATACTTCCTTGTTCAGCACTGACTGCTTCGGTGATATAAGAATCCACCCTTCATGATAAGCAATACAGACAGAATCAGGAGAGAAGTAAGCCTGCAAATGTGACCTCTCTGTCTTCAAGGTACTTGACTTTGAGTTTCTCAGCCAGTGATCTTGTGAATCTATCATACCTATGAAAACCCCCATCTTGACTAAGGTGGTCCCACTTCTTGGTAGAAGAGAGACCCCCTCGGAACCATTAAGCCCCCTCCTGGTATCCAGCATCCAGAGATAAGACCTCCACAGTGAACGCAGGCAAGGTAAAAAAACTACAGCCCTGACCCTTCCCTATAGAAAAGAGAATGATAAAGCATACCCAATAAAGAGAAAAAGAGAAGGTGAGGCAGAATACCTCTGAGAAAGCAGATTGTGAAAGAGCAATCAAAACTCTATTTAGAAGAAAAAAGGGAGAGGAATTAGGGCCAAGGGGGGCTGCAGGCCTCCGAACCTTAAGCTGGGAGGACCATAAAGCTCACCCCAATTCTATTTAAGGAAGATCCTTTTNCCTCTGAGAAAGCAGATTGTGAAAGAGCAATCAAAACTCTATTTAGAAGAAAAAAGGGAGAGGAATTAGGGCCAAGGGGGGCTGCAGGCCTCCGAACCTTAAGCTGGGAGGACCGTAAAGCTCACCCCAATTCTATTTAAGGAAGATCCTTTTCAAGCTTCTCCAACTCTGCAATTCACTATCTTCAATAGCCTTTTCATCTCTCAAGGTCCAGATAAAACATCTTCTCTTCTCTGGAGACCTCCCTGACCCCAACCCTTCCCACTTCCAATAAAAATTAACTGTTCCTTTCTCTTCATTCTTTTTTTTTCTAGCATTTCATTTTTTAAAAATATTTTATTATTCCTATTGTTATTTTATTTATTTAAGATCCTGCCACATGGCACATGGGATCTTAGTTCCCCAACCAGAGATTGAACCCAGCCCCTACAGTGAAGACACAGTCTTAACCATTGAACCACCAGGGAAGTCCCTATACACATGCTAATCCTCCCTTCAGCACTCTCGACTCCGTCAGTTATGAACACGTTTGCCTCCCCAAAGGATTTGTGAACTCGTTAATGTCAACGCTCTGATTCAGTGATTTCTAAATAAAAATAGTCCCTAGATCATACCAAGTTACTCCTCTAGTCCTCACTGAGTTTGACCATAACAGATTTCTGCTATCCATTAGAAACTGGACTCACCCATTTCCCCACCAACTCTCACCTTTGTCCAGGGATGTCACTGGTAAGAAAGTAAGAAAAACTCCGATGTATATAGAACTCTTTCACCTTGTCCTAGACTAGGTTCCCTGCAAAAGTGGAGCCTGAGACAAGGACTCCTGGGAACAGAAGTGTGGGTGTAGAGGCTGGGAAGAGTGAAACACGGAAGGAGGAAAAGTAAAATAAGGTGTGTTGCTAAGCTAGTCCTCTAGTCCTCTCTTGGGCAACTGGGGTCCTCTCTTCCTGGAGGCACTCAGAAGAGCCATGTAGGAACTGCTTCAGAATTATCCCCAGAGGGATAAAAGATGAGAGAATGTATCCATATGCTCCCATTATCCATTGGTCACGGGTTATCTATAGGCTTCCCTGGTGGCTCAGATGGTAAAGAATCTGCCTGCAATGCAGGAGACCCCGGTTTCATCCCTGAGNTCTCCTGGAGTTTGTTCAAACTCATGTCCATTGAGTCAGTGATACCATCCAACCATCTTAACCTCTGTCACACCCTTCTATCGACAATCTTTCTCAGTACCAAAGTCTTTTTCAGTAGGTTGGCTCTTCCTATCAGGCAGCCAAAGTATTGGAGCTTCAGCTTCATCATCAGTCCTGCCGATGAATATTCAGGGTGAGTTTCCTTTAGGATTGACTGGTTTGACCTCCTTGCAGTCCAGGGGACTCTCAAGAATCTTTTCCAGCACTTCAGTTCCAAAGTATCAGTTCTTTGGTGCTCAGTCTTCTTCATGGTTCAACTCTCAGATCTGTACATGACAACTGGAAAAACCATAGCTTTGATTATATGACCTTTTACCAGCAAAGTGATGTTTCTGCTTTTGGTCTAGCTTTAAAGGACTAAGTTGAAGAGCATCTCAAGCAGAAGGAATGGATGGTAGAAAGATCTACGGGCATGAAATCACATGGGTGTTGTGAGGATAAGTAATCAAGAGTTGAGGTCAAATGGCTCATGGTTGACAGAGCTGAAACTGAAAAGACTGACTGAGTCCAGAATACTCTTAAAGGCAATGGGGATCCATTAAGAGCTTTTAAGAGTGATTAAGTCCTGGTAATTTCAATTTGGTATCAACATGGGTTGTTAAAAATGGGAATATAGAATGTGTGAATCCCCAAACCCTCCTTCCAGGGAGATTAAAGATGTCAGCCCTTTTCTGCATATCACTTAATATATCTGAATTTTTCCAGTTCTAGTTATTGACCATCTTTACATTTTGATGCTGTGGGTCAGAAATGGAGAGAGTGAAAACAGGGTAAATCCCAAATGAAACAGTGACAAACTAAAACAAAAGGGTAACTTCTGACCTTTAGTCTGTTTTGTTTTCTGAAGCGAGATGTGCACATGAATTTGTTTCCCTAGCTACCATGCAGAAAAATAGAAGATGCGGTATTTGGTAATTTTATGGCTATTAGGATAATAAAGTGTCACAGAAAGTTATTGCATTTTAAGACAGTATTCTCTTTCACGCACAGACTCTGGGGAGCAGGAAAAGATGAGGAAGACATTATATGCAGAAACAGTTTGTGTGTTTATGGGTCATTTTAGAAAATTTCTNGCTACCATGCAGAAAAATAGAAGATGCGGTATTTGGTAATTTTATGGCTATTAGGATAATAAAGTGTCACAGAAAGTTATTGCATTTTAAGACAGTATTCTCTTTCACGCACAGACTCTGGGGAGCAGGAAAAGATGAGGAAGACATTATATGCAGAAACAGTTTGTGTGTTTATGGGTCATTTTAGAAAATTTCTGTATTACTAGGCAAAATGCTAGTCAGCAGTGGCTGTATTATTAATATATGCTATGCTCTCAGGAATTAGCCCACAATGTAGCTCCTCTGAAGGTAGATACTATGTGATGAGTCTGATACTGGAAGTTCTTCATCAAAAGCATATAAAACTGTCTGGCCAATTTGATTTTGTGTTGGAGCAAAAAACAGACAATGTAGCAAACATTGACAGGAGCTTTCAAAAGAGGTTATGAAGGACTAAAGAGTATTTGTTACTGTAAATAGTCAGGGAATGGGAATGCTTCACTTTTGTCTAGGGAACCTAATGGGTTTTACATTCCAAAAATTGCAAATTCAGTCATGGTAGTTGAATGCGAAGAAATTTAAGGGAAGTAGTTTTTATGAAGCTAAAAGTTGTCTTTACAGGTAATCCAATCCGATCCTTGGAATCCAAGTACTTCCTAATTACAATCACAAAAAAGAGAATGGATATGCCAAACACTGTGACGGCCTTCTCCAGAATTCTATTTGAGAATAGAAAGTCTTTCCTTGCATTCTAAGGGGACTTGAGTAGATTACTCAACCCTCAACTTATCTTAGGCAATACTATAGAGAAACCTTATCAGATGAAAACCTGTCATTCAAAGAAAATGTCAACCATGCCTACTCTTTTTGTAATCTCTCTCACCACCATTGGGTAAATCTTTCTAACATTTCAACATGTTGACATTGCTAATATTCTCTACCATCCACTGGTTTATATCCTTAGAATANACCCCACCCCACCCCCAGGAAGCTCTAATCGGCCATACCCCAATACAAAATAAAAAGTTTACCAAAAAAGAAATGTGAAGATGCTTCTTTGGCCCCAGGTCACAGAGCTGGGAGAGTAAAAGCCGTGCTGTCTCAGACCCAGGGCTCGAGCACTGAGGACCGTGTCCTCTGCCTCAGCTCTAGTCCAACATGTGATCCTTCTTTCTCCCTCATCCTCTCTCTTCCCGCCTTCATACCACCACCAGCACAGTTCACACAAAATGGCCTCCTTCCTCCTGCAGCCAAAAAGATACAGCCTCATGCAAAATAAACTCAGAAAGGCCAGCAGCTTGTAGCCCATCCCTGCGGTGCACAGGACACACAAAGGCAGGCCTAAACTCCAGTGGTGCCCACAGCCTTGGCACAGGCCCTATCTGACCTATCACAGCAGCAATTAGAAGTCTTCTATTAATATATGCCAGTGATTATGCACGTTGAGGCTTAGCGTCACAAGGATGCAAAGAATATAGCACCGAAAATTCCCAAGTGTTTCATGTTTTATTCTGTTCTGTTTCCTATTGCTATGAAATGAAATCTCAGCAGATATCCTAAACAGCTCTTTATCCTCGCATTCTCTCATATCACTTCAAATAGAAATAGTTTTGGGGTTGACAAAGGTACCTAACCTCCAAGTGATCTGCCTTCCAAGATCCATGTGGTCTGAGTAACTTTCCTGCGCAAAAGGTTTCACCAGGATATATTCGTAAATGACAAAGTTTCCTAAAAGTGAGTTTAACAGACATGAAACATCAGTCTTTAATTCTGCTGATAGAAAAAAAAAATGTATTCACAACATGCTAGTTTGGTCCAACTATTTGAAGAACAATGGCTAATGAAAGCTAAGAGCAAAAGAAAATGGCAATAAAATAAGAAGGCATATTGACAGCCGAGATCTAGTGTGACATTTGTGGGTGGTTCTGTGGCTCCAGGATTAGATTGTTCTCACTTCAAAAGAGCCATTCATGAACTCTGTCAATCAGCAACTCAGTCAAACATACATAAAACTCTTTCCCCTATGCCCTGCTCAAAAAAAAAAAACAAAAAAAAAATCCTTAAAGATGACGCTAAGGCACGGGAAACTATATTCAACATCCTGAGATAAACCACATGGAAAAGAATATTAAAAAGAATGTATACATATATAAAACTGAGTCACTTTGCTATACAGCAGAAATTAACACAACACTGTAAGTCAACTATACTTCAATTTAAATTATTTTTAATTTTTGTAAAAATGATGCTAAGGAAACTATGTATAGACCATATGCCTGCTATTAGTGAAAGACAGCATTTATCTCCTTGACTAAATTTCAAACTGAGTTGAATTTTTATTCAACCTTTGCCATGTCTCACTTTTACAAAAGGAATTCAATTTGTTATTCTCCTCGGACTTCAAATAGAAAAGTAACATCAAAGCCAAACAGAAAATGAAAGCTCTGCTTTGGACATTATTTTCTTTTCTTCTCCCAGGTAAATATTTGCACTTGCTGGAGAAGCTTATGCTGATACGTCTGTAAACTGAATATATATTTTTATGAGAAGGTAAGTAGCCAAGAACAAAGGGACACAAACCAAAGTTCCCTTGTGCTCCCTTCCAAGTGACCTCCAGCTGACTGTGCACATGACATGCTTAAAAGGAGGACATTTGGTCTCCATGGAAGCTCAGTTTGCTGGCTCTGCTTTGGCAGAAGGAGAGCTGTGCTAAATGATGTCAAAATTACATGTGATACATTTTAGATTATGACTATTGTCCAGAAAGGATTGAAGAGCCCCATTCAGTAAGAGGGGGCTCAGTTTTGTTATGTTCTTTAAGGTTCATTCCAGAGTAAAAAGGCACAGGCTCTTCTTGTTATAAATTTGATTTTTTGTTTGTTGAGGGAGGTGGGAAGTGCCAAAGGGGTTTCACTAATTAGAAACCGTAGGCCCAGAATAATCACTGCAGCTTTTTCCTAGAATGAAACACACCATGCTCAATACATTTCCAGACACAACTCTACCTCAGTTTAAAGCTAAAAATATGGAGCTCCTTGACAGCCCAGTGATTAGAACTCTGCGCTTCCACTGTAGGGGGTCTAAGTGTGATCCCCGGTTAGGGAACTAAGATCCCACAAGCCAACTGGCATAACCAAAAATAACAATAATAAAATAAATAAAGCTAAAAATAAATGAAATACTCTTTCAACGTCATACTAGTAAAGTAAAGTAAAATTACCCCAAACTGGCATTTGGAGTGTATTTGCAGGAGTAGTGGGCAGCTGACCACCTCCAAATATTTACTGATTGATAAGTATGATTATCTGTTTTATTGTATTTTTATAAGTGGGATCTGTGTGAGGAAGTCCAGGAAAGAGACGCGGGTGTCAACCCCCAAGGAAATGAAACAGATGAGCACAACTGAAATGGGCCCCAAGGACTCCCAGAAAAGATCTGGGCTGGAGGAGAGCTCCGAGAAGGAGCTAAGTGGCTATATAAGAAGGCAGAAGTGCAATAACGGGAAAATGGAGATGTTTTAAAACTACCGTGATGGTGGTGGTTTAGACGCTGAGTAGTGTCTGACTCTTTGCGACCTCATGGACTGTAGTCTGCCAGGCTCCTCTGTCCATGGGATTCTCCAGGCAAGAATAGTGGAGCGGACTGCCATTTCCTTCTCCAGGGGATCTTCTGAACCCAGGATTCAAACCCAGATGTCCTGGATTACAGGCAGATTCTTTACCAACTGAGCCACCAGGGAAGCCCCAAAACTACTGTATTTGTCCCCTAATACTAGAAATAAGACACAGATGATCCTAAGTATCTGGGTTTAAATGGCATTCCCCTTGTCATAGGACACCATAACATAGGTCACACCCTATCTTTTTCCTTTTAGAACAAAGTTGGTGTGTTGCTTAATAATTAACATCCATCCTCAAACAACTTGACTCTCTTAAAAAAAAAAAAGCAGTTTATGAAGCCATTGGACAGAGACGTTGGAAGGGAATCAGAACAGAAACAAAGAAAGATCCGTTATACCCACCAACACATGAAAATGCACTCCATGTGCATCTCCACCAGCATCCTATCACCCCACCCTCAAGAGGAAGCATTGGTCACACAAAGGTCAACTTCCCTGAACTACGCAGGGAACTAAGAGCTGTTCCCCCGAGTCTAACATCAGTTATGATTTATGTGGGGACCAAGACACAGTTGAGACAAGTATGTGTTTTAAGCTCTAAACTGTGGTCTGAAGTTCACTGAGAGCCAAAGGAGACCACCTGTGGTGCAGGCACAACCACGTGTCATCTGGGGTCTGGCTTCTAACATGTGACGCAGGACCAGCAGCCTCAGTATCACGTGGGAGCTTATTCCAAACAGAATCTTAGCCACAACCAAGACCTACTCCACTGGCCTTTCTACAAGATCCCGAGTGATTTATATGCACCTTATAATTCACAGCCAGCTCAGATGATGAGCCCTCACTCTTAAAATGTGTTGGGAGAGGCATAAAGGCGAACTGAAAAAGAATTCTGAAAATAGTAAGAAGTGGTATCTCATCCTTTCTTTCTTGCCTTTCCCATTAAGAAAGAAGCTACCCAAAGAGCCAAAGAGCATATTTTGTGTAAGAAAGAAAAAGAAATAAGAAAGGGTATTTGGTATTTACAAAAAGAAACACAAGACAGATGAAGCCAAAAATAACAAATTTGGTTATTTATAAGGTGTAAGGGGAGAGAAAGGGGTAGAGAGAAGGGATAAAAGAGGGAGTGACATCTCTCTAAGCATACCCTCTGGTATGTTTCTGACTTATGGAAGCATGTTAACAATTTATTGACCAGAGACATATTAATAGGACTTCTGTTACTAGAATGTTATTGACCAGCATTTCAATATTCGCTTACAGAACAAATCGCTGGCCACAGTCATTAGCTTCTGCCAGTCAATAATGTGTTAATATACTGCATATTCAGAAAACAAAATGAAAGCAACAATTATGGAAAGAGGAAAGAAAAGCCTAAAACAAATGAAGTGACTGTATTTCAGGTGAATTCTATATCTGTAGTGAAGAAGATAAAAACAAAATGAAGAATTAATCCAAGTAACTTGTGAGCGCAGTGTTGGACTGGATCCCTTGGGTAAAGCTGAGCAGTGACTAGAGCAGCAAATGAATCCCAAACTCTTCCAATACATTTGTTTCTTATACAGATATTGGTGCAGCAATTCTCTAACTATTTTAAATGAACTACAGGATTGAACAAATGAGGGAGTGTGTTAATGTTGTTGGGAGCCGAGGACCAGTGCCTGCTTGAGACACACAAAGCAATGGTCACAGGGAAAGAGCTGTTCCCCTGAGCCTAACATCAGTTATGATTTACATGGGAATCAAGACACAAGGAGAGAGACAGGCAAAGGGACCCACAGAAGAGAAGGCAATGTGAAGGCTGAAGCAGAGATTGGAGCAATGCAGCCACAGATCAAGAAATGCCTGCAATAATCAACAAGGAACTACTTTATAGAACATGGAACTCTGCTCAATGTTATGTGGCAGCCTGGATGGGAGGGGACTTTGGGGGAGAATGCAAACATGTGTATGTATGGCTGAGTCCCTTCTCTGTTCACCTGAAACTATCACAACACTGTTAATCAGCTATATGCCAATACAAAATTAAACATTTTACAAGAGAGAAAAAAAAGAAATGCCTGCAGCCACCATGAGCTGGAAGAGACAAACAACAGGTTCTCTCCTAGAACCTCAAGAAGGAGTCTAGTTCAACCAACACCTTAATTTCATACTTAGAGCCTCCAGAACTAAGAGGGAATAAGTTTCTATTGCTTGAAAACCACCAAATTTGTAGTAACTTGTTACAGCATCACTAGAAAAGCTGCCAAGGACGTGTATTATTATCTATACTTTCAGGTAAGGAAATAGAGGCATAAAGAAGTCAAGTAACTCGCTCAAGTTCCAGAACATAAGTTATGGAAAAACATGTTAACCCAACAAGTACAAGTCTAAAGACAGTCCTTTACAACTTATTTCAGACTTTCTTTTCCAGCAGTCATGTACAGACGTAAGAGTTGGACTATAAAGAAGGCTGAGTGCCAAAGAGTCGATGCTTTCAAACTACAGACCTAGAGAAGACTCTTGAGAGTCCTTGGACAGGAAGGAGATCCAACCAGTCAATTCTAAAGGAAATCAACCCTAAATATTCACTGGAAAGACTGTTGCTGAAGCTGAAGTTCCAATACTTTGGCCACCTGATATAAAGAGCCAACTCACTAGAAAAGACCCTGATGCTGGGAAAGACTGAGGGCAGGAGGAGAAAGGGGCAACAGAGGATGAAATGATTGGATAGCATCACCGACTCAATAGACATGAATTTGATCAGATTTTGGGAGTCAGTGAAGGACAGGGAAGCCTGGCATGCTGCAGTCCATGGGGTCACAAAGAGTCAGACATGACTTAGCAACTGAACAATAGGCCCTTTCTGTCAAGTAGTCATTAGAGATGATAACTATACAGAATAGACATCTTTCCATATCAGAATGATTTTGCAGAAAACCAAGTTATGACCCATACGTTGGGATACTCCAGCATCAGAACACAGAGCCTCACTTCAGTAAAAGCTCACAGAAATACTGAATGAAGAACCAAAAGAAGTGAACACCTAGCAGAGCTGAAAAGAAAGGAAAATCTCCAATAGCCAGACATGAAGGAGGAGCATAAAGCCAAAGTGATAAGCTTACGAGCCAGGATCGGGGCTTAACATCCACAAAGGAGCAAGCAGCTTAGTCTTGGAATGTACCATGCAGAGAGTAGGAATGGAAACCCTCCCCCACCCACCCCTGCATAAAGCCAGGACTCTTGAAAGGCTGTCTCAGTGCAGTGGGGCTGGAGATGAGCTCTACTCACCAGCTCAGGGAGAACTCCCACCAGAAACAGCAGGTCCAGGCCTGTTCCACACATATATGTGGAGTCTAAATTCATACAACTCACATGCTGTGGGAATCTTCACACAAGAAATTAATGTAAAAAATAGGGTCCAAACAAGTGAAACCCTTGGGGGTTCAAGCCCAGCAAAAGCAAACACAAAACTGTTTGAAAGCAAGCCTTCTAAACCACCAAACACAAAAACATTCTAAGACGCATAAACACACAAGCAAATATATTCTGGCTGAAATGAGCTCACGATAAAAAAATTACAAAATACTAATCATTGCAAAAAGGAAAATTTCTTTGTCAATAATAGAATAACCTGAAAGAGACTTTGAAATAATCGTGTTTCAAATGATAGAAAGACTTAAAACCTTAAGGAAAGAACCTTAATGAACTGTGTAGAAAGAACTGACAGATCTGAAATCAACCAAACAGAACTTCTAGATATGAAAACGTAAAATTCAGCAAATAAAAGAGATTAAAGATGGCTGAGGAGAACATAGATGTAAAGAAATCATCTCAAATGTAGCAATGAGAGATAAAGAGATGGAAATGATAAGAAAGAGGATAGGAGAGGAAAGAAGATTAAAAATACATCTCACTGGAATTCTAGAAGGGGTGAAATTAGAGAATGAGGTAGAAGCAGTAATCAAAATGTGACTGACAGTTAAAATCATTAAATTTAAACTCATGTTCTACAATGACATAAGTCCCACATAAGATATTTATCTTTGAGGATTAATACTGCTTCACCCAAAGATCATTTTTGCTCAAAATATATATATATATTTATTTGTTTAGGACTACAGTCAGTTCAGTTCAGTTCAGTCACTCAGTCGTGTCCGACTCTTTGCNGTCACAGAAATTCCATAAATCCACATGGAAGTCTGTATTATTCGAGTCTCCCCTCCTGGATTCCTCTCCATCCCCATCCATGTCCCCCTCTCTTTTTTCCTAAACTCTTCTCCATGTCCCTCTCTCCGCCAGCCTGTGCATGTCTGTCTGCATCTGTTTCTGCTTTGTCAATTCCTCATCTCACATTCAAAAAGGGTTTACTGAGCTTCACAAATATGCATACAATACAGTAAGATAACAGAGATTCAAAGGAGTATAGGGGAAAAAGGAAAGGAAAAACACAAAGTAGGGTCAGAAATGAGACTAGTAAGAAAATGCAGACTATGAAACCCTACCCACAAGCTATAGGTGCCATAAATTTCCTCTATGCTCTCTGGCAGTCATTCCAAAGATGGAAATACAATTCAGTGGCCGTAAGATAAAATTATACCAATTGCTCAAGCTTCCTAAATCTGCATAGTCACATAATTTAGGAGAATGATGCATCACAATGACACAATTTGTCAGAAAATCCCTCCGCCTCACAAATGGCCCTGCCACACTTAATAAGCAGAAATCACTGGCAGGGAGTTCACTCACCTTGCCTGGTTGAAAGAGCTGGTTTCCCGGTGTGCTTGACGGGAGTATTACTTCACACAGCAGGTAATAAATTTGTGGAATTCATTACCCCCAGGAGAAGGTGCAGGCAGGAAATAGAAATGGATTCAAGAAGGGTTGGTCACATTTATAAATAGTGAAGCCATAAATGGCTCTTACTTTGTTTGCATCTAATAATATTTCATATCGTGACCAACCCCACCCCCATACCAGCTAAAGTACACCCTTACAGCTCCTTACCCCTCTCTCCAGTGAGATTTCTGATGATATATATAACATAATATATGCTTTATCTAGAAATATTATATTTTTTATTCTTTGTTAGTAGAAGTATATTTCAAATTTCAGTGACTTTGTTTAATATGGATAAGATGCTTTAACCATCTTTACATTTTCAATGTATTTTATAGCTCTATGCAGCACATAACTAAATTAATAATTTCAATGCTGCAGTTCCAACTTATATCCTGATTTAGAACAAATTCATTAGGCTTTGACAACCCAGCTGAAGTAAACCTGGCCCTGGGAGTATTTTGGAAACTTTGTTATTGCTCAAGGCCCAAAAGGGAGTGAGGAAGGTAATGGGATGGATTGAGTTTGAGCACACTTTGCCTGGGCCATGGGAAGATAGGGTCCTGTTGTTTTCTGGAGCAGCTGGCACCTCTCTATCCTATGATCCTGCCTGCCTGAAAGAGGGGAGATGCCTGGTCAGTGTTGGCAGGGAACCAGCATGCCTGCTGCTGGCCCCCCTCCAGGGGTCACCCATCAAGTGTGACCAACAAATGTGGCCCCTCTAGGAATCAGGCCCTCATCAGACAGAGCTGGGCGTTGGCTATCAGCTCAAAACCTCTGAGCCTAACAATGAGACAGGACTCTGCTGAGCTTCAGGTCACCTACTTCCCTTCAATTTGGGGGAAATTCTGAAGAATTTACCAAGTCTCTAAATGGCTGGGAAAAGTAGAAAGAAGCCACTAGGCTCTCTTTCAAGGGGAAGAAAGAACTTCTGGACATCCTGAAAAGGAACTGATATCATGGTGTCTAGTTTATAACAGGGAGCACTGAGGCTCATATGAGTGGGGTTTTTGGGCCCTTTGAATTCCGGGAGTTATTTTTCAGAATGATTTTAGAGGCGGGAATGAGGGCAGTAAAAGTAGTTTTGTAGCCATCAATATCTGCTCTTTGACATGTTGAGATTGATAACTGTTATTACCAACCTAGTAGAAGCAGGTCTCATGACCTAGATACAAGCCAAGAAAAAGAGCCAGGATGCCCTCCTGGTATATCTTTCCCACAGTGCCACTGAGGTTTGCTCTAAACAGCACCTTGATCAAACTGCTTACATTCTCTGTATCTTCTTCCTCACTCATAAATTCAGGCAGTTACACTAGGTCAATGGTTAGTGTATTATCAACACAATGAACATGAGTTTGAGCAAACTCCCAGAGACAGCGAAGGACAGAGAAGCCTGGCATGCTGCAGTCCATGGGATCATATCAGGTTGAACACAATTTAGCAACTGAACAAAAACAACACTAGGTTATGTTGAGGTCACTTTCAGTTCCAACTCCTATCACTCCTTCCTGGGCTCATGGTTCTATTGGAATAAACAGCAGTGCTAAGTCCCCTGCTAACAGTGCTCCTGCCAGCTACCAGCTAAACTCACATGATCCTCCTAAGTACTGACTTTCCTCCTGGTGTTCCTCTCACCAGAATATTCCTGATGAACTGTAACACACTCATATTTGTACTAAGCAAGAACTGTTTGAAGGTTTTCAGAGACCCACTAGCAGAGAATTGGGAAAGCAAACACAAGCTACCTTCTCTTTAAAATGAAGATGAAAAGGACACTTATCTCAAAGTATTGTAAAGATCAAATGAAATATTTAGCTGCCACGGTGTCCTGTGTACACAGTATTATGAATACTATGGTGTGTGTACTGGGAGGTGGCCAACATAGTCCTTGCACAGAAGAAACTAAGGTTCAGAGAAATGAAGAAAATTCTCCAAATTGACATAATCAGGAAGCAGTAGGATTGATTTCCAAACACACAAATATTTGATCCCAGAATTCACACTGTTAACCAGTATAATGAGTTGTTTGGCTTTGCAGCGGTCAATGTGTGTGGGCCCTGGGGTCAGACAGGAAGAGATTTAAAAGCTGACTTTACCACTCATCCAGGGTGACTCCAGACAGCCTAACTGATTTTGCTGAGTCTTAGTTTCCTCATCTGTGACGATTAAGTGAGATTATATATACAAAGCACCCTACACTTGGTAGGCCTCCAGCAGGTGGGTTTTGTCTTGAGTTTGTTATGTCCCGAAAGCAGACCCTGAGAAGAGGCTTTGGAGGCAGCAGTTTATTGGTGAGGTGATCCTCAGAAGTACAAATGAGGAAGTAGGGAATGTGTGACGGAGAAAGAACAAGAGTCAGTGAAGGGCATGGTATTGGCCAGCTAACCACTTGAGAAACTGGGGCTGAACCATCTAGACCACCTGAGAAAATGTGTGGAAGCCAGCTCAGAGCCATCCCACCACAGGCAGCAGTTCTCAAATGTGAGCACGCAGTAGCATCTCTTGGAGGGCTTGTTAACACCAATGATAGGGCTCCATTCCCAGATTCCCGCTGAGAAGGTCTAGGGTAGGGCCCAAGAGTCTGCATCCCTGACAAGTTCCCAGGTGGCACTGAGGTTACTGGTCCAAAGGCCACATTCTGAGGACCACTGCACTAAAAGATGGGAGGCTGGGACATGGAGACACTGACTTGTTCCCTAGTGACTGAGATGCTCCACTGTTCGACTATGTAACTTCCACAGACGTATTTCCAGGTTGATCCACAGTGGTGAAGCAAATCTGAGCAGCACCTAAGCAAGTTTTCAGGTAGAACAAAAGAGAAACAGGAGCTCAGCGGTAGGAAGTAACTGTTTGTCACAGGAGCTGATGAACCCAGGTTTATCAATAGTATCTTCTCTACTCTCTCTTCCCCATTGTTGCTGCTTTTGTGACCATTATTAGTCTCCAATGTGAAGGGCTATAGTCTCAAGGTCATGGGTGGAGAAATCTCCAAGGGGGAAAACACCCTCAGCCTGAGGCTGCTAGCAGCCATGAAGGACTCTTGGGGGTCAGCAATTTCTTCAGTGAATCAAAGGAATGAGGAAGAGAGGAATGGAGCCAAGATCAGGGCAGCCACCAGTGACTCTGCAGTGATCAGCAGGCCCACCGTGACCCAGTGCAAACTCCTGGCCGCACCAAGGCACTTCCAAGCCTGCAAGGATGACGAATTTTACATGTAAACCATGTCGGGTGCAGAGCTCTCTCACATATCCCTTGTGCCCTGTGGAGAAAATGGCTAACTCTGGTGATAAAAATGGGACTGCTCCATTATTCTGTTCCGCATATACATTTAATTGGCAGCATTGCAATAGCTTTAACTGCAAATAAGCACAATCTCATTGCCCATCAATTGTTTGATGGGAGGAAAACAGGCAATTTGGAAATGGTTTTGAGATGAGAAACATCATTATTATCTTTTTGTATGAGGTTTTGTTTTCATTCTTCCCATCTCTCATCCTCTCCTCAGTGATTATATTTTTCTACAAATTCAATATCAAAATACTACAGCCAATACAAGATTTTCAAGCAGTTCTCTGAGTCCTGGGCAGCGGATGGGGTGGGGGGAGGGGGGGTTCATTTGCTAATTCCAGACATCTATAGTATTTGTATATATAATTTTTTTTCTTTTCTCAAAACACTTTAATACCTCTTCATCCCTTCATCTTCAGAACAGTGCCTGGGGCTTAGAGAGTTGGAAAAAATATATTTGCAAATGAGGAAACTGAGGCACAGAACTGTAAATTGAGCTGCCCAGGAACTGACAAGCAGTAATACAGCCTATTCCCAATAATCTGCAGAGTATCGTGTTCAATTTCCCTCATGTGGCTAGAAAATCTTTGGACATATTAATCAGTAAATGTAGAGAATTCCCCATAGTTCCTTTTCTCTTTATTCAAGCTAATAGTGTAGCTCTCTGTTCAGCACCTCAGGGAAGGTATGTGGTTCAAAACATAAAATTAGCCCTGGACAATTCTAAGAGTTTCTAGAAGTAGGAAGAAAAGTGGAAGAGCAGAGATGGGGTGCTGGAAAAGTGCAGCAGAGACTGGAGAGGATGGAGAAGCATGCAAGGGACCAGAAAAGGACTCTCTGAGATTCAGGAAGAGAGGGCTGTGTCCAAACCATCAGGCATCCAGATCCCCCACTTCCTAGCACTGAAACCAAAAAGGAAGTCAGAGCCTAAGAGGAAGTGCTGCGCTAGGTTCACATCCTGGACTCTGCAAAGATTTTCAGGGCCCCAGCATATCCAGGAAGTAGGAGTGTCCCAACACCCAAAAGGATCATGAGGACAGACACATTAGATGTCTCAACTGAGAGATGATGACCAGTCACTGAGATTTTCTCCAGTTGTCACCATGTCCCACACTGGGCACTGAGTAATACCTAGATCACGGACCCAAGTCCATGAGGCAGACAGAGGCTGGGAGTAGGGGTGGGTGTAAAAGGGGGAATCCTCAGAATGGCTGATCATTGCTTTTCTATCAGAGGAAAAGTGACTCTGAATTATAGGATATAAAGTGATATTTCACACAGCTGAGTTTGGGACTGAGCGTTAAACCTGCTGTATTTGTTTTATGTTGGGCTGCACTTTACAGGCCAATAAGCCCTGCACTTTCCCAGCTTGAAGACCAAGGAAAGAGCCTGAAGCCAGTAACAGAGACATTAAGTTTAATGGATGGAGCAGCTTACAAGTCTGAAGCAGAGTCCTGGAGAAACACCCCACCAGGTACAGACAACAGCAAGCAGGACATGGTGGCAGTCTTCACTCCCAGGGAGAGAGGGAGACTACTCGTTATAGAGAAGCTGATGTCAGACGGGCTGGTCAGTTACCACGGAAATCAGTAGAAGGGCACATCTTCCGCACCCCTTTGATAAGAACAATCACAAGCTGGGGCCTGAAGCAAGTATCTACAAAGGTCATTCATGCAAGTAGGGTGTAGATGAAACAGGCACTGGTCAGGCTTGGGGTGTACAAAGAGCAAGAGAACAGCTATCTTCAGTGCCATGACCATACATTTTAGTGCAAGCAACATTCTTGAACCAGAGAGAGCCTTAGGTAAAAGAAGTGAAAATTTCTCTAGACACTTCCATCTTAAAACGTTAGTGTCCCTCCAGGCCTTTCCTCTGCCTCCTGGGGCTCCAGGGCTGCATCTTCCTGGAGGCTTGCTCAAGACACACTCTCTATCACCACCATCAACACACCACCCCAGCATACCAACTAGATCATCTAATAACTTCATCAGTCTCCTCTTCACCCAACCCCTAAGAGCTGTAATACCCAAAGCACAACTTCCCTCAGCAACAACACTGAGAAATTCTCAGATAAGGATATAGAAGCAGGGGTCTAGATAGCTGCATGCTGAGTTGCTCAGTCATGTCTGACTCTCTGCGGCCCCGTGGATTATAGCCTGCCAGGCTTCTCTCTCCATGGAATTTTCCAGGCATGAATACTGGAGTGGGTTGCCCTTTCTTACTCCAGGGCATCTTTCCAACCCCAGGATCGAACTTGTGTCTCTTATGTCTCCTGCATTGGAAGGCGGATTCTTTACCACTAGTGCCATCTGGGAAGCCCAAGAAGCTCATGGCTCACCTCTGTTTCTATCATTCTTTTTAGACACATGCATCTAGATCCCTGGGGCTTCCCAGATGGCACTAGTGGTAAAGAACCCACCTGTCAATGCAGGAGACATAAGAGATGCAAGTTCAATTCCTGGGTCTGGACGATGCCCTGGAGGAGGGCACGGCAACCCACTCAGGGATTCTTGCCTGGAGAATCTCATTGAGGAGTCTGGCAGGCTACAGTCCATAAAGTTGCAAAGAGTCAGACACAATTGAGTGCCTGACAGTTTCACTTTCATGAGCTTCTTATGATTACCAAAATGGACATGGGTTTGAATACTGTCATCCCAGCACAAAAAGAGCACTTTCAAAATCAGGGCATGGACATTAGGGTGCTGCAAACACATGATCCATGCAGGGTAAAAGGTTCAGAACCACTGCATGATCTTAACTCACAAACGGCTTTGGAACTCAGGAGAGCAAGGAAGATTCCATGTCTTCCATTTGCACTGTGTGAATTGGGACAAGGTCCACAAGTCACTATTATCTCACAGGATGATACTAATATTAGCAATAGCATCATCTCATCATTACCACCTTTACAGTACTACTTACACTATCTGCTATTTACAGTATTACTTACACTCACTATGACTTACACTAATACTTAGTGAGAATTTATCACGGAACATACATTATTGTTCCTTTCAGCTGCACACAAATTGTAACATTCTTTTTATCTTGAGTTTCACATGAGGGAACTCAGGCACAGAGAGGTTTAATGGCTCACGCAAGAGGATAGTCAGTTGCAGACACACAGAACAAACCCTGTGTGCGAAGTGAGAGCTCTGAACCCCTCTGCTGTACTGTTCAAAGAGGTTAGGAGAATTCCAGAAGACAATCTAGGACTGTGTTACATACAGTACACAAAGCCATACCTAGGGGATATAATCATAAGAAAACCAGGTTCCTTTCCAATTCATAATGTATTGGTCAGGGTTTTTGTTTGCAAAGTGACAACATAGCTCTGGTAAATCTAAGTGGAAGGGAGTTTACCCAAAGGATATCAAGTGACTCAGAACCGTGGAAGACCTGGCCAAAAAGACTTGGGTGGACAATAGGGCAGGAAGACATAGTGAAGACCTTGCCATCAAACTAATCCACTCAGGACCCACCAGCAGCACTGCTGACCCCGGGCACTGACCCCAGCTCCACAGAGGTTTGCCAGCCCAGGCTCTCCTTGCCATGCTGCCTGACTCTAATGCAGTCACAGCTCCTGTCCTCCTTGCTGACTACAAGGGGCATGGTTTTCTCATGTATGACGTCCTTAGTGCAAGGGTATAGCTGAAACGCATGATGCTTCCTGAGGCCTTGGCTTCAAACTAGCATACTGCAACTTCCACCTCTATCCCATTGGCCAAAGAAAGTCATATTGACCAATCCCAGCATCAGCAGAGCAGGGAAATGCACTCTTCTCACTTACTGGGAGAGGCTGCACAGTAACATGACAAAGGGTGTAGATGTATCTAATTCTAATGAGGGAGGGCGTAACATAGTGAATTCTATCACGTAAGCCGAAAAGAAGGGATGTATGTCCATTCACCCAAAAGTAGAAATGGTGCTCAACTTCTACCCAGCCAAGACCAAACAGGCTTACTACTCATTTCAAGTGGGAGTCCTCCTGGAAACGAGGGGATGAGACTGAGGAACCTTTAGAAATAAGGAATCGTCTCATTTCACATGTGAGTTACAGTCCCAGCACAAAGTCCACCTTAGAGTCAAGATTCTATTGTAAAGTTTTTGAAGATGTGCACTTGGAAAATCCCATGGGTGGAGGAGCCTGGTGGGCTGCAATCCATGGAGTCGCAAAGAGTCTGACATGACTGAGTGACTTCACTTTCAGTTTTCACTTTCATGCACTGGAGAAGGAAACGGCAAGCCACTCCAGTGTTCTTGCCCTGAGAATCCCAAGGACGGGGGAGCCTGGTGGGCTGCCGTCTGTAGGGTCGCACAGAGTCGGACACGACTGAAGCAACTTAGCAGCAGCACTTACTTGGTGTATTTCAGCCTGTGATACCCATCAATTGTGTTATTTCCCTGGGTGACTTTTTTTTTCATTTTTTATTAGAAATGACAGCTCTTTTATTAAAAAACAGGAAATAATATACTGAAGAAAAATACAAGCAACAGCAATCAGGTGCTAAAGGATATGAAAGTCCTATCTTGTGATAACAGAAGACCTAACTACCTCTTTAGAGGATCTGCAGTGTGAGTGGTTTATTAAACCTGACACCAGACCTGCAATTACCACCAATTATTTGGTCACTGTGTCAGTTTCGTTTAAAGTGAGAAAGCTAGTGATGGCAACAGCTTATTTTTAATAACTGATTTCAGAGAAAAACATTCTGTGTCCAGTTGCTACATCCTGACCTCCTGAACTCCAAAGAAAAGACTTGTACCTGTGGGGTCATTGGTGTGAACCCCAACCCAGGACAGCAGTCACTAGATGCTATTATATTACAGGCTAAAAATAATTCATATATTCACTCAACTGCTCATCCGTCCTACAAATGCACGGGTGCACCCTTCTGAGGCTAGCCCCTGCAGAAGATTTCTTCTAAACACACCACATTTGGCTAAAATGCTGAGCCTGAAAACTCCAACCCACTTATGAAGAAGACTTCATCTTCTGAACAGGAAACAATTTCATAGTTTCTTTCATAGTGGTGGTGATTATGTGGGAGGAAATATATCCAACCGGGTCTATAAATCAACCACCTCTTTACTCATTTGATGAAGAGTTGAGTGGCTTTGTTTGGTTGTTTTTGTTTAAATTTGTGGTCCATGGAATGAATGAATGACTCTCAAGTCTCAGGAACACTGGCAGGACAGCATCTCACCCTCGCGGGTTTATGCATGCCATTGGGAGAATAACTCCAAATACGAAGTTGCCCAACTTAAATGAAGTCACTTTCTAAAAACCCACATTTCTATTTCAAGGCCCCATCTCCCACAAATTACATCAAATTTTTATAATTTAGGTACAAAGTATTTTATACCTTAATATACTTCTACTTTGAGCCACTGTGTTTAATATTGTGTTCAAATGTCCCCCCACTCCCCAAGTTTCTTGCTTGACTTGACTTCTTTTATTCTCTAACTCCTTTCATTTACTATTATGATTTGGGGACAACAAAACCCCAGAAAGCATAAATTTAAAATGTTTTAACCATCTGACATCCTGGAGTGTGAGGTCAAGTGGGCCTTAGGAAGCATTACTACCAACAAAACTAGTGGAGGTGATAGAATTCCAGCTGAAAAATTTTAAATCCTACAAGATGATGCTGTTAAAGTGTTGCACTCAATGTGTCAGCAAATTTGCAAAACTCATCAGTGGCCACAGGACTAGAAAAGGTCAGTTTTCATCCTCAGCAGAGGATGAGATGGTTGGATAGCATCAAAGACTCAATGGACATGAAACTGGGCAAACTCTGGAAGAGAGTGATGGACAAGGAAGCCTGGCATGCTGCAGTCCATGGGTTCACAAAGGGTCAGACACGACTTAGTGACTGAAAAACAACAACCATCTGATCAAAGACGTCCAAATTCAGCTTTGGCATAGAGTGACTACTGGTAAGAGACGAGACCGAGGCCATCTTTTTGATATGTTGTCAATTTTGATGGAGTAGGAGAGAAGGAAGTGGGGGAAGAAGGAGGACACTGGGGAGAATTCTGTGTATTCTTATTTAAACAGACAAGCAAGCAAAGACTGAGAGGACCTTAAACCTTGTGGTAAGGCTTCTTGCTTGAGGCAACACCTGTCACCCTCTGACTCCAGCACTGAGTCTCTCTCTCTTTAGCACAAGCACAGCCTGCTTCAGGAGACAGAGCCCAAAATAGAAAACCAGCCGTGGTGATGAAATGTGACAACTTGCTAGATAAAAGACATGTTTGATGTGTTTTCTAACTGGATGTTTCTAAAATTTATGGCAGTTTCAGACCAGATTTCCAAAGAAATCCTTTCTCTTACTCATTTCAAACCTCTAAATCCATAATGCTCTTATCATTGCCACAGAGACATCAAAGGAAAAGGTTCTTCTCAACAAGTTTCACAAATTACATTTCACTCTCCTTGCAGATGTATGAAGATGTCTCTCTCCTCTGCAAACTCAGGTCTCTCAGATGACTCACACTCACCTTCCCCAGCAGCACCACCCATTATTGTAGGTAAATGACTTCCTCCCTTGAGGCCTCAGTTTTCTCCTGTGTGCAATGAAGAGGTTCAGTGGAATAATCTTTAAGCCCCTTCAGTATATAACATTCAGGGACCCAGATCTCACAGCAAGCCTGAAGGTGTTCTGAAGGACATATCATATCCACAAGAGTGAGGAGGACTTTCCAGAAACATGAAGAGAAAAAAGCAAAGATGTGTTTTAAACAAGGATTGAGCTTCTAGTGGGGCTTCCCCGATGTCTCAGTAGGTAAACCTGCCTGCAATGCAGGAGACACAGGAGATGTGGACTCAGTCCTTGAGTCAGGAAGATGCCCTGGGGAAGGAAATAACAACCCACGCAAGCATTCTTGCCTGGAGAATCCCATGGACAAAGGAGCCTGGTAGGCTACAGTCCAAAGGGTCGAAAAGAGTTGGACACAAATGAGCAACCGACTAAGCACTCACGCAGGAGCTTCTAGTAATAGCCAGTAAACATCCTGGCCCACATAGGATAAACCCTCTACATAATGCACAGAGAATAAACCCTCCACCGGTAGCTACTCTGAAATCTGGACATATACAAGAAGCAACTATACAGAGGCACAAGAGGGTGAAGAGACGTCGACTCCAGTGAGCAGTCTGTGCCTGCGGGAGGGAATTATACAGAGTAAACACTCCAGTTTCCCACTTCTCTTCAAGCCTGAAGTGGCTCAGCAGCATACACAAAGCACCAAGCGTGATGGAAAAATCATGACTTCTTTGGCCTAGTGAATCAAGAGTCCAGGTTAACTACAGTCACTGGAGAAAGAGGAAATTTCAGAAGGGAAAGAGTCAGAAAGGAAATACCCAGATTCTGCCTGCCCACAGGTCTGGCTGACTCCTGACTGCACATGCCTGAAGCAGACTCAAAGCCCCTCACCCCAAGGTGGAAGATCTGAACCAAACCGACTTTGGAACTTAAAAAAAGAATTTGGAGTTCATATCCAACCAAGTCATGAAAACATGACTCACAGCGGAAATTAACAGAATCCATTCTCTACAACATGACATTCATAGCATGCATGATACAATCCAAAACTGCTCAAAATATAACAAAATCAGAAAAATGAGGAGCCTTAACAAGCAGTCAGAATGAGGAAGAGGCAGGCAAGGAAAGCTCTGATATTCACCACTTGTCTCTCTTCCCATTAGCTCCAGCTCTATGAGACCATCTCACAGCATTTTAAATTTTCATTCCCTCCACACTTTTCAATGCCAAGAACCATTTTCTTTTTCTAAACTTTGTATTCAAGGAGGTGATAATAAGGAATAATAAGGTGATAATAAGGATAATAAGGTGATAATAGGATTTTTTTTTAAACCACTACATGCCTTGAGCTGCCAGAAGACCAGCCCCCTAATACAAAAGGATTTTCACTGCCTTTTGCCCCAGCTAGCAAGCCTGGATTCCTCCGTTTTCCTTAAGGATCTATTGCTTACAATCTGCTCACCGTACCAATATTGTGCCATCAAGAAACTTGATTGCAAATTGTAGTACTCTAGTTGATTAAATAGAAACTCACAGGAAAGAACAAAACAGTTCAGAAAAGTAAGAGAGGCAACTGCTGCTTTGAGCCAAGAGTAACAGGAAATCCACTTTAAATATAAAGACACAGATAGTTTAAAACAAGCGCATGGGAAAATATGCCTTGCAAACACTAAGCATAAAAAGCTAGAGTGATCATATAAGGACACAGCAAGGAGGTGGCTATAAGCAAAGAAGATGGATCTCAGAAGAACCTAAGGACACCTGGAGCTTGGACATCCAGAACTAGGAGACAATAAATTTCTGCTTTGGCCCCCTCTTCTCCCCTAAAAAAGAAAAAAAAGAAAGAAGAAGAACTTTAAAATGGTGACAGCAGAGCATTAAACCAAGCTCAGAATCCTCTATAGTTACACAAGTCTCACGCCTACAAAGCACTTCCACAATGTCAGCATGCCCGTGAATACACAGGTCCATGAAGGGTACTTGTAAATCAAAAAAAAGCCATTCTATACAAAGAAAGTCCTATAACTACAATTTTGGAGTTTTTTTTATTATAGTATTATTTGTATTACTTTATAGCAATTCTGACAGTACTTCTCTTTGTGTGTTCAAGAATGTTTGAAAAGGCCAACACATACCATTTTTGTAATTTTATTACAGCATAGTTGAAGTAAACTGAGTTGTACATATTTTATGTATAAGACATGGAAATTTTCAGCATATACATGTACCCCTCATCACAATAAAGACAATTATTATTTCTATCATATTCCCTCAAAAAAAAGCTAGAGTGACTACCTCAATAGAAGGCAAAGTAGTATTCAGAGCAAAGAACAGTTCTAAAAATAAAGAGGGATATTTCATAATGATAAAGGGATCATTTCATAAACAAGTGAGAGGGAGCCTGAAGAGTCAGGCTTAGAATATAGGCAGGAACCAAGAGAGACTTGGCAGCAGAGAGCAAGGACATGTCAGCCAAGGCAACAGCTGGGACCTCCTTCATGGGATACTAACCAGTACCACTGTCTCTTCTCCCATGGTAACCACAGCCACTGCCCTCGCAATTCTGCCATCTCATCCTACTGTGTACAATCTCTTAAGTGTCACTCATGTATTCTGATCCATATTCCTTCTTAGATTCAAGTCCAGGACAAGAATATCTAATGGCAAAACCTGCTTCATGTACCCAAGTGTTTATTGTCAGGAAGTAATGAAGAAATACCTGGTTCCTTCATTTCTAAAGGGAGAAAGAAAGAAAGTGAAGTTGCTCAGTCATGTCCAACTCTTTGCAACCCCATGGACTGTAGCCTACCAGGCTCCTCCGGCTATGGATTTTCCAGGCAAGAGTACTGGAGTGAGTTGCCATTTCCTTCTCCAGGGAATCTTCCCGACACAGGGATCGAACCCGGGTCTCCCACATTGTAGGCAGACACTTTACTGTCTGAGCCACCAGGGAAGCCACCAAAAGGGAGAAGTAGAGCCTTACTTATCACCAAAATTCATACTTTTAGGGACAGGGAGGCCTGGTGTGCTGTGATTCATGGGGTCACAAAGAGTCGGACACAACTGAGCGACTGAACCGAACTGAACAACAGGAATGATATTCACATGCTGGGCTTTCAGAAACAAATAGCAAATGGCTACTTACAACAGATATTTCACATTGGAAGGCAATTTGGATATATATAAATCATCTTACATTATTTTCCTCTAATTTTTGACAAAGCAATTCTAATTGTAGAAATTATCCTTTTTAAAAAATCAGAAATTAGCACCAAGATCTAGGTATAAGAATGTTTAACTGAAATGCTATTTATAATAACAATCTCAGGAAATTATTAAACTGTGGTATATATCAGTCAGGGTCCTAACAACAGATATGTAGTAACCCTGAGATGGTTGGATGGCATCACTGACTCAATGGGCGTGAGTCTGAGTGAACTCCAGGAGTTGGTGATGGACAGGGAGGCCTGGAGTGCTGCAGTTCA
>SJYA01001822.1:648144-670026 GCA_006410615.1 Neotragus moschatus | reverse complement strand
GGAGTTGGTGATGGACAAGGAGGGTTGGCATGCTGCAATTCGTGGGGTCGCAAAGAGTCGGACATGACTGAGTGACTGAACTGAACTGAACTAGCCAAAACCCCTTCACCTAAAGGTGAGAGAGAGAACAATCACTGGGTCTCTGAAGGAGAGAACTCTATAGACTTAGCCTCTGGTGGGAGGACACAGCCAACTGAGAGGACTGGCCGGGGACCATGAGAGGAATAAACTGCCTGCCTATTACCTCCTCTCTCCCTCCTTTCTCTCCCATCTCCTGCCAGGGCTTCCCATGGACCACTGGGAAGCCAGGGGACCCTGGCTTNATAGACTTAGCCTCTGGTGGGAGGACACAGCCAACTGAGAGGACTGGCCGGGGACCATGAGAGGAATAAACTGCCTGCCTATTACCTCCTCTCTCCCTCCTTTCTCTCCCATCTCCTGCCAGGGCTTCCCATGGACCACTGGGAAGCCAGGGGACCCTGGCTTGTTGAGATTAGCCTCCACAAGCAGAAAATAAGATGGAGAAGGGTAGACAGTGGATGTGCGAAAGCAAATAGAAGACAATATACACCATATGATGAACTCTCATGCAGGTGTGCATTTAAAATTATTCTAGAAGAATTTATAGTGGTAAGGGGAAAGATTCCCAATATAGTGACAAGTGGAAAACAGGATCTAGACCATCCAGAAATTATGATACCAAATTAAAAAACAACAAAAAATGCAGTGTTAATATGTGACCTTGTTATATTTACTTTTTAAATTTTTTCCAAAATAATTATAAGTATCATGTGTCATGCTTGTAATCATGAAAAAAAATAGAGTTAACTAAAAAGATATCTCAACTAGTAAACCTACAATGTTAAGAAGCAAAACCCTTATGTGGCAGGGGGGCGGTGGCAGAAGTAAATAGCATGATTTTATCTATGCACCATATTTGAATCAACAAGCAGTTACTGACCCTCTGTCATGTGACAGGCACTATTCTGGGTCCTGGGGACATATTGGTAGAGAACTTAGTCTTCAAGGAGCTTACTCTCACTAAGGTAGTGAAACTTTGCGTTGGAGTGTGGAACTGTGAAGGGAAGGACAGTGGCTGGAGCATGGCTGTCCACAATGTCATTTGAGGCAAGCTCTCAGTGTTTATGGTGTTCAGAAACCTTGCAGAAACTTCCACAGACTCAGATAAGAGCTGGGAGCAGTGGGCTGGGAGTCCTGTGCTGAGACTCTGCCTTGTGTTACAAAACCCATAAGGACTGGAAATGTTTTCAGTACTATCAGCAGTGTTATACTGGCCACAGTATGATAAACAGGAAGACCATCTTCTTAACAGAGACTCTTACACATGAGTATATGCTATCCTGGAGGTTGTGGGTAGCAGACAGAATTAAAGTTACTTACCTCTCAAATAATAGGTGTTTGATACATTTGATATCTATAAAAACAGCAAATAAACAAGCTAAGCCTTTACATTTTTTTTATGAATAGTAAATATAAATGTTGTCCTAGGATTGAGATATCCTATAAATGTGATTAGTTACCTGAAACCATTTTTAACACCATGAATTAGATATTTTTACAAAAATTATAGGTTACAGAAATTTTATGGCAAAAGCATCAGAAAGAAATTAAGCAATGAGTCACAGCGTCGTGCAGAGACAATCATCCAGAACCAATTTTCAGGCTTTTGTCAGGGCTATATTTATGGTATGTAACAGCTGGGTCAGTCCTCTTTGAATAAAGGCCACACACTAAGTCCTAATTACCATTCCCAAATGCCTGTTAGCAGGACCTGATCAGCTTGACAATCAAGTGACACTGTGATTATATTGAAGAGCTGGCGCAGAGAAGGTCTGAGGCAATGAGGACGGGTTTGGACTTTAATGAAAGGACAGGGATGTGGCTGTCAGCCCTCCTGGGGGCTGCACATCACTTTCAGTCTTTAAGTCAAGAAACCAGTGACACCAGGGATGTGCCTTCGACTGAAAGGATGTTTAAATAAGCCTATAATCACACAGAACACAAAACTTCACAGGTGGCTTTTCTACATGGTGTGAGATTTGTTTTCAATCTGGATTTTATACCACTAACAAAATATTCTACAAACAATATAGACTTTCTGAAAACTATGTGAGTTGATAAATATCTCTTAGTAGGCTCTAGGGTTTTTAAAAGAAGATATACTTTTTAAATCTTGAGTAATTTTTTTTTAAAATATATAGCCTAAATGTGTTATAGCTCTGGAGCCAAAACAACTGAGTCGAAAGTCCATTTGAGAGGAGTAGAGTGACCTTGGGGAAATTATAGCCTCTCTGTGTCTCAGATTCCTCATCTAATAAATGAGAAGAGTAATATAACTTCCTCATAGTACTGTTATGTGGACTGAAAAAGTAAATACATTTAAAGTACATGGAACACAGTAGGCACTTTTTGAAAATTAGCTATGACTATTAGTTTTCAAAAGTCATACTCCAGAGAAATCACAAACCACCAGTTTTTCAAAATCTAGTTTTAGTCTTTATAAAATTCATATTAAAAAACGTTATCTTTTGTATGCTTTAGAATATTTTAAATGACATCAATTTTCAAACAGTTGAGATTGGCTTTCATTATCTTAAAGAACACAGTAAATGATAATATTGTAGATCCATATCTAATTTGATTTGAGAACAATTCTTATAAATAAAGTTTTGTAGGACTTAAATGTTAAGCTACTTCTGCTTGCATGCATGCTAAGTCACTTCAGTCATGTCCAATTCTTTGTGACCCCATAGACTATAACCCACCAGGCTCCTCTGTCCATGGGGTTCTCCAGGCCAGAATACTGGAGTGGGTTGCCATACCCTCCNACACAAACAAATACTCACATGGCAAAATATATCAGGCCTATATTTTTAGTTAAGAGGCACCCATAGGGTAAACTTTGGTTTGTCTGACTCCAAAGCCTATGCCAGCAATGGATGGGCTTAACAGTGTTATTCTATTTATTGCAAATACTTGAGACATTGAACATGACCATCTACTACCTAGAATTCAATTGCAGAGGAATCTATTATGTTCTTGGAACATTTAAGAGTGCTGTCTAAAAGGTTTTTCTTGTGGCTGATTGCATCAGGGGTAAGTTTCTGACCAAAGGATGAATGATCAGTTGCCTGATGAGTTCTGCCAAACAGGGGTAACAGGTCATTAAATTAACAATTCTAGACTTTCTCTTATGGCATTTGAATATCAGGCATACTGAGAATCTCATGAATACTGAATGAGCGCCAGAATGCTGCTGACTCATCATAATGGTTACATCTTAGGCTCAAAATGCTCACTTCTGATAAAACCATATGAGTCAAGTTTGCTGATAATTTTCTACCAGATCTATTACTACTGTATTCAATGTCTGGGAGATCTGGCTTGTTGCTGTTCACATTTTCCCTTTTTCCCGTGTAACCTTTTGGTGCAGGAAGCTTTTTACTAGCTAAGATGGTACAAAGATGATGCTGACGCTTTCCTCTAATGCTACTTACCACAAATATCAGTCCGTATCTGTGAAGTATCTTCCTTACCTAACTAGAAAAAGAAGGAAGAGTTATCGTTAGGGTACAGACAGATTTTTGAAAAGCAAGAGGGTAGAGAAACTGGTTATTTAACTTTTGAGCCCATTACCCTTTAAAGGAGAATTAAACTCAACAACAGGGGTTGTGAAGAGATTTAATTTCCTTCATTCCTTGAAGAACCTGTGGTATTCCGACAAGAGAAGATAACTGAATTTGACAGAACTATTTGTGTAGATACTGTGCCCCCAAGGGCCCTGGAGAGCAGGGTTTATTCTCACAGGCATTTCTACATTGTCATTGCATACAGCATCTTTCTAGTCCTTTTGAGGCCAACAGCATGGGGCACTGGAGTTTTCGTGACTGGAAGCAGGGACACTTTTCCAAGAACTTCTGCAGTCAGGGAGTGTGAACTTAGATAAACCCAAAAGGAGAGCTAAAGATGAGTATAAATGTGACATGATGACTGCAGCTGACAGACTGGTTTTTAAGCACAATCAAAACATTTCTTTGAACACCTCCAGAAAAAAAATCTTGGAGAAGTTGAGGGGAACTTATTTCCTGCTTAGGCAGGTAGGAGAGAGGTTGATGACTCATAATTAAATATCTCTCCAATAAAAAATTCACAGTCTGTTAAGTCTCAGTAATACTGGTTATAATGAAAATAAATCCCTATCAACTGAAACATCAGCATATCCTAAAATAATTCTTCCAATTTGAAAAAGCTTACCTATCACAATTGTATGGTATGCTACCTACGAGAAGTGAGTACAGACACCAACTTTTAGAGGTTTTTTTAACAAGGATATAGATATTGGCAAATGAGAGTTAACTAGACCAAGTCATCAAATACTGCCAGTCACCAAAACTCAAGATGAAATAGATAATCTGAATTATTTGGTAAATATTAGAAAAATCAATCTTTTATTTGAAAGCTTCTATAAAACACACTCCCTGATGGTTTCTCTGGAGAATTCCACCAAGTATTTAAAGAATAATTAAGATCAGTTTTATATAATTTCTTCCAGAAAACAAAAGAGAAGGGAACACTTACCAGTACTTTGTTTTTGAGGCTGGCATGACCATATATATATACACACACACACACACACACACACACACACACACACACATATGGCTGGCTGTTGGTGCAAACGGTACATAAATGTGAGGAAATTTACCTTAAAGACCACTAACGTTTGGAGGGGAAGAATTTTATATACCAAGGGATACCTGTTTTCAACATCAAAGGACTTAAAAACCTACCTCATGGTGGTGGTGGTTTAATTGCTAAGCCATGTCTGACTCTGGCGACCCCGTGGACTGGAGCCCACCAGGTTCCTTTTTCCTTGGGATTCTCCAGGCAAGAATACTGGAGGGGCTTGCCATTTCCTTCTACAGGGGATCTTCCAGACCAGGGATGGAAACTGCATCTCTTGAATCTCCTGCACTGGCAGGCAGGTTCTTTACCAGGTGAGCCACCAGGGAAGCCTACAGACAGGCCCGTTTCTCCCCAAAGGACAGCAGAAATGTTGTAAGGAGGTTCCTGGCATGACTCATCTGTTAATATTTGCTGTCTGTGGCACAAAATGTTAGACAGATATATTTTAAAGTAGGTTTGGAAAGGAAAAGGAATAGAATAGAATAGTCCAAGCAGTTTTGAATAAAGAATAAAGCTAGAGGAATCACACTGCCTAATTTTAATACATTGNATGATTTGGGAGAATGGCATTGAAACATGTATAATATCATATAAGAAACGAATTGCCAGTCTAGGTTCGACACAGGATACAGGATGCTTGGGGCTGATGCACTGGGATAACCCAGAGGGATGGTATGGGGAGGGAGGTGGGAGGGGGGTTCAGGAGTGGGAACTTATGTGCACCTGTGGTGGATTCATGTTGATGTATGGCAAAACCAATACAGTATTGTAAAGTAAAACAATAAAAAATAATAAAATAAAATGTAAAAATAAAAATATTAAATTAAATTTTTTAAAAAGAAAGACAATATACATATCATCTCTTGCCATCTCAGTACAGTATATCAGGCATTTGAAACTTACAGAAAATAAGAATAACTCCAAGGATCATGAGACTGGGTAGTTATTGTCAAGATGCATTGATGCTTCTCAGAAATAAACTTGCTAAGAGAAATTTGAGGGCTTCCCTAATAGCTCAGTTAGTAAAGAATCCACCTGCAACACAGGAGACCCAATTCAATTCCTAGGTTGGGAAAATCTGCTGGAGAAGGGATAGGCTACCCTCTCCAGTATTATTCTTGGGCTTCCATTGTGGCTCAGCTGGCAAAGAATCTGCCTGCAATGCAGGAGACCTGGGTTTGATCCCTGGATTGGGAAGACCCCCTGGAGAAAGGAAAGGCTACCCAGTCCAGTATTCTGACCTGGAGAATCCCCATGAACAGAGGAGCCCGGCAGGCTACAATCCATGGGGTCACAAGGAATCAGATACAACTGAGAGACTAAGAACAATAGCAATGGGGATGATGAGGCCCCAAAACAACAGAGGACACACAGTAGAGATTAACATCTTAAAGTCAGAGGACTGCAGTTATGGAAGTTAATGGCAAGGTCAGCATGAAAGCCAAAGGGCCTGAACTGTAGAGAGCTATACAGGTGGTTAACAGGACACTAAATACCTAACGGCCAAAATAGCGGAGTAGGACTTCCCCAGTGGCTCCCAAAATAGCAGAGTAGGACTTCTGCCTGCCAATGCCGGAGATATGAGATAGAGTTTCAATCCCTGGATTGGGAAGATTCCCTGGAGAAGGTAATGGCAACCTACTCCAGTTTCTTGCCTGGAGGACCCCATGGACTGAGGAGCCTGGTGGGCTACAGTCCATAAGGTCTCAAAAAGTCAGACACATCTGAAGCAACTTGGCACACATGTATTCAAGTTTATACCAGCAGAAGAAATCATGGATGGTAGAATGAGGACAGTCATCTCAAAAGCGGGCATGATCCTCTGTGGAGTTTTTAAACCTAAACCAGTTTTCAGAGTCAGAACCCATTGATTGAACAGGTTGCCTAGTCCCCAGGAGGACAGCTATAAACCTCAGTCATGTCCAACTTTGCAACCTGATGGACTGTAGCCTGCCTGGCTCCTTTGTCCATGGGATTCTCCAGGCAAGAATACTGGAGTGGGAATCATTGTGCTATATACCTGAAACTAACACAACATTGTAAACCAACTATACTTCAATAAAATTAAAATATTTAAAAAAAAATAGAATACTGGAGTGGGCTGTCATTTCCTACTCCAGGGAATCTTTCCAACCCAGAGATCAAACCCATGTTTCTTATGTCTCCTACATTCACAGGCAGGTTCTTTACCACTGTGCCACCTGGGAATGCCTCCCCAGAAGGAAGGACCCTGAAAAACCACAGCAGGTGTACATTATAATTTCTCTGATGCTCCCCCTCAAAGGGACATATGACCACTTTTTGGAATAAACATACATTAAGGAAAGGAGAATAGCCAGGACTATGTGGTGCAGGGTTTGAGGATAAGACCTGATACCTGAAGGGTTGTCATGAGCCCCTGTGAGAGTAGGGGTATATGGAAGACAGGACAGAGCCAAGGTCTGGCTCACAGTGGGTCCACTGGGGCTACATAATAACCTGGTAGACATTTCACCCTGTGGTAGATTTAAAGTTAGCAGTTGGCATACCCCAATCAGAAGCAGGGCGGGGAGACAGGGTTGAGCAGGGAAGGTAGAGATCAGTGTTATTTTTAAAGAGGTAAAAGATCAAGGAGTAGTTGCCCCAAAACATCTCCATTTAATTCACTGCTCTGATCCCTACAGAAACTAGTTGGTCCTGGAACATTAGTGTAAACCAGAGGTCAGAAAACTTTCTGTAAAGGGCCAGATAGTAAATATTTTAGGTTTTGAGGACCGTGTAGCTTCTGTCATAACAATTCAGCTCTCCCACTGCCATGTGAAAATAGCCACAGAAAATACGTAAGTGAATGGGCATGCCTCTGTGTTCCAATAAAACTTTATTTACAAAAATAGGCAGCAGGCTGAAATTGGCACACAGAGTACAATGTGCTAAACCATGATGTAGACTTTCATAAACTCTACAAACAGCAGCCCATCTGGAGCCACTATGTCAGATATGGCATCTGTGAGAACAAATTAACAAAGAATCAGGTACATGGCAGGTGGCTATTGACTTCGTAAATGAATCAGAAAATAGAATCAGAAACAATTTGTATTTGAGTGAGATGGGCATATTTATTTACACTTATCCCCCATGACTATGTCAAGTCTCTGCACTTTGTTATACTATAATCTAAAAAGATCTGGACCATATAGACATCCAGTATTATACTGATTCATCACATTGGTAATAAGCAATAGATTCATAAAGTGGAGTCACTCACTTAATGAAAATTTTAGGGTCCACAAGAGCATGCTAGATNTTATCCCCCATGACTATGTCAAGTCTCTGCACTTTGTTATACTATAATCTAAAAAGATCTGGACCATATAGACATCCAGTATTATACTGATTCATCACATTGGTAATAAGCAATAGATTCATAAAGTGGAGTCACTCACTTAATGAAAATTTTAGGGTCCACAAGAGCATGCTAGATATTCCCTCCAACAATTTATATAAAATTAAAGTATTGCCTTTTGTACTTCCTACCACCAAAAAAAAAAAAAATGGAAGGACAATACATGTTGAGCCTTTTTTGGATTCTGGAGGTGATATATTCTATACCTGCAATGTCCGTTACAGTAGCCATTAGCCACACAAGTCTACTTCAGCATAAACTAAACTTTTACTTCCTTGGCTGCATTAGCCACATATCAAGCACTCAATCATCACATGCAGCTAGAGGCTACCATATCGACAACACAGGGATAGAATATTTCTGCTGGTATAGAAAGTTCTGTTAGACAGCATTATACACTTAGAAATAAGGAATATTGTCCCAACACACATACCTGGTGACCAAAGAGCTGCCAGCAGACCCATAATAATGGAGGTATCAATGGCGAACAAAGATTCTTGCTGGAGTTTGTGACACACTCCAGTGGGAGAACCACAATGTAGAGCAATGTGGTGCCATCTGTACTGGAGGTTAGGGGTAAGGTTAGAGTTGGGATATGAACCAGGTGTTACCCACCTGTTACCATGGTGGGTGTCATGGCCTTATATTCTAGATTAAGGCCATGCTATTTGCCCTGTTTAAAAAACACCTCCTGGCATGCTACAGGGTCCTAGAAAAGCCAGAATGATGCTTGGTCCTGCCCATGCTCATTCCCAGAGACACATCCATGTTACAGTGGATAGCTCAGCCCACCTGGCCTTGTGTTTTGTTAGGTCTAATAGGATCCAACACATAATGGGCAGATGCAGATGCATGGTCATGAGGCGATTCACGGTAAGACATTTTCTTCTGTACCAGGATTAGGAGTGGAGCCATAAGCACAAAATCCATTGGTCATATCCTGTCCCACAACACCCCGAGCTGCGGGTCTGATAGAGCATTAGCTAATGGGTCTGGGAACCCGGGAATTGAAACTCCCAATGACACAATTAGCAAATCTGCAGTAATATTTTCCGTCCCCACAACTTTAAGCTCTATAGGGATAGAGATCGTGTCCTAAGAGAAGGAACTTCAAACCTGGGGACTAGCAAAAGCCCCACCAAACTGTAAGCTGTTGCCTGGTCACTTCGGGTTCCTTGTGTCCAAAGATCATCTGGCAGAAAGAAGAGTGACCATTTTAGTAAAATAATTAATCTTGATCATGAGACTAACATAGGACTGTTGTTGCACAATGAGGGCAGCCTCAGGTAATTCATTTAAGAGCCTCTTGGTCCTCCGTTGCCCAATTATGATGACAGATGAACAGATAGGACAACCTCTGCTTGAGAAGCTCATGGCTACCAAGCTCTCAGAACCCTCAGGGTCTGGTTCAAGCCACTACATAAGCCACCAAGGCTTGCAGATCTTGTCACTGAAGACAAGAGGAATCTAGAATGGACAGGAAAGGAGGAAGACAATGAATATTAACTGCAGCCCAAGACCAATAGCAGCGGGACTACAGGATGTCCTATAACCTCCCTCTTCTAAGTCTTCTATCAAAAAAGGATCTCGCTAATATCCCAGACAAGCTGCTCCCCAAATATATATGGAGCTCAGGAGATGATGGACTGTGAGGACCAGAGATGCACCAAGCAGAGCCTTTCCTGGGGAAGGATTTGCCGCCTATCTTCAGGGACAAAGGGGATCTTTCAGGGTCTGCCTCAGTTACAGAGAGCTGTCTTGCCCAAAGTCATGTCTTTTCCTGAGGGGCAGCCTGCATCCAGGTCTGAGACAGGGTTGTAAAGTCTCAGCCATATCAGGACAACACAGGACAGCCCTAATGGGCAATACTCACTGGCTGAGGCTTTCTCAAGCAGGCACCACAGCTCAACTTCTTCCTCTGCCAATCCTGCTTCTTCCCCTTTCCTTTGCCAGGTGTTGATCCCCAATAAATATGTAACCTCCCAAACTGCACCTTAGAGTCCACTTCTAAAGAATCCAACCTGCAACTGTGTGTGTATGTTTGTGTGAGGGGTGGGGGAGCAATGTTACAGCCCGAAATGAATGTAATGATGTAGGAAAAATACCTTTATCTTTTCTCTCCAAGAGTATCTAGAGAAACTGTTCTAGAGCCAGAATGTGCATCATTCCGAAAAGTACTTTCTTCAGTGGTCATGACTGTCTCTGGCTGCGGGACCATGGTCAATGTCAAGTGTGGCACATCACCACAGACCTTTTGGGAAAGGTTAAATACAACACTGGAGCAGCAGCATGAGGCAGCAAGAATGGCAGCCAAAACAACGGGACTGTTTTAGTTGACTACACTGATTTTCCGGTCCTTTCTCCATGGCAAGATTATGACAAAGCCTGAGTCCTAGAGTTATGTAAATGTCCTTGGATTTTTTTTTTTTTTTTGGCATATATTTGATTTACAATGTTGTGTTAGTTTCTGGAGCACAGCAAAGGGATTCAGCTATACATATAAATACATATTCTTTCCATTTTGGTTTACTATAGGATACTGAATATAGTTCTCTGTGATATAGAGTCAGACCTTGTCATTTATGTATTTTATATACAATAGTTTCTATCTGCTAATCCCAAACCCCTAATTTATCCCTTCCTCACCCCCTTTCCACTTGGTAAGCATAGGTCTGTTTTCTGTGAGTCTGTTTCTGTTTCACAAATAAATTCATTTGTGTCGTATTTTAGGTTCCACATATAAGTGATATCATATGGTATTTGTCTTTCTCTTTTTCATTGACTTCACTTGGTATGATAATCTAAGTGAAGTAGCTTATCCATGTTGCTGCAAATGGCATTATTTCACTCTTTTTTATGGTTAAGTAAAATATCCTTGGGTTTTTAAAAGTTGAGCTAAAACTGAGAGATGACAATGGTTAGGGGGAGGGAGAGAGAGGGAGGCATGAGAGATATTTTTGCATATTGGAGCCACATATTCTGTCTTGAATATTAGAAGTAGTGTGAACTCATTCTGTACCTCCAAACTGGTGAAATTAAGCATACTGACAACAACTACTGAATGAAAAAATCAGATTATATAGAATAGGATGCTTCATATGGGAGCTTCCCTGATGTCCCAGATGGTAAAGAATCTGCCTGCAATGCAGGACACCCAGGTTTGATCCCTGGGTCAGGAAGATCCCCTAGAGAAAGGAGTGACTATCAACTCCAGTATTGCCTGGAGAAAGTCAAGGACAGAGAAGCTGGGTGGGCTATAATCTGTGAGATGGCAAAGAGCCGGACACAACTGAGTGATTAACACTTTCACTTTTTCTCTTTCATGCTTCATATGAACCCATTATTATGAAACACACATCAATATTTTTAAAGTAAAAAAGATCATAAGGCCAAGGACTTGTTAGCAATGGTAATTTCAGGGTGGTGGGTTTTTATGACATTACTTTTGTGATCTATATTGTCTGATCTTTTGTGATGACTTTGTATTTTGGTAACAAGGGAAAATTATTGCTTTAAATTTACTGAGGTGGAGAATCTGTTTTCCTTCACAGCTTCATTTTTTTAAGGAGTGATGTATATTTTTTTTCCCCAAAAATACAAATACTTCCCCTTCTTTCATTTTCGATAATTAGAACAGGGCTGCCAGGTTGGAGGCCATTTCAGATGTCAATCTACAAAGCAGTCGAGAAAGGCAGGAAAAAAGCCATGGAACATTTTTAATTGCCTTTATAACCTTGATTATAAAAACCAAGACATCTCCTTTGTGATTTCTGCTGCTGAGAGGAGGGTGTTATGGCCAAGGGCTCAGATGCTCACAGAATCCTCCATCCTCTCCATGAGCATTATTAAAGAGAAGGTATCACACAGAGGAATTGTGGGGCAGGGGGAAAGAACCAAAAGCATGATGTCATTCATATGCTCTGTGAGCTCACCTTGTCCAAAGAGTCCTTCTTTCTGCAAGATCACCAACAGCTGTTCTGCATGTGAGCATCTCTGGAATGGGGCAATTGCCCCATCCCGCACTCCCTCTTATTTAGGTACCTCAAGCACAAAGAATCCAAACTAAATTTACCAACTTTTAAACCCAAAACAGTGCATTTTACGTATTCTATTATTGTCCCTGCCTTGACTCCTGCTCCCACTAGCTTATAAGCAGGCCACTCACCATCTCATTTCTCTACATTACCAGTGAGTAGAACAGTGTAGGGGCTTCTCAGGTGGTGTTAGAGGTAAAGAACCACCTGCCAGTGCAGGAGACATAAGAGACGTGGGCTCAGTCCCTGGGTCGGGAAGATCCCCTGGAGAAAGGCATGGCAACCCACGCCAGTATTCCTGCTAGCATAATCCCATGAACAGAGAAGTCTGGTGGGCTATAGTCCATGGGGTTGCAGAGTCAGACACGACTGAAGCGACTTAATAGCAGCAGCGGCGGTAGCAGCAGAACGTTGCAGATAATATAGTAGTTGCTCAATCCATGCACTGGAATTACTAATGCACGAAGAACAGGTACATCAATGATTTTCTTTAAAAACCCTAGTTCCTTGGTAAGCTTTCGTCTTTGATCAACTGATCTGTTCAATTTCCGTTGCCCTTCTTTCAGTGGTTGCTCTTAGGCTATCTTGGAAGCAGCAGGTTTCTGCCAATCCTCTTTTGCTTATTATCTCATTGCTCATATCCAAGGTCACCTATTTCAAGGAGCCCGTTGAGTGTCAACATTCTACATGCAGTCATTTTCCTCAGTTAACACTCCTAAATAAGATTTGACAGAAAAAGGCATTTTTGAAACTTAAGGATGAAAGCATAGCTCAATACAATACATAGCACAGTAATCTGAACTAAGTGTAGGAAAAATCAGTCTGATAGTGAAAAGTACAAATTATGAATTCTTCTTTTAAAAAATCAGTTCAGTTCAGTCGCTCAGTCTGTCCGATTCTTTGCGACCCCATGAATCGCAGCACACCAGGCCTCCCTGTCCATCACCAACTCCCGGAGTTCACTAGAGAGTGAGTATTCTCATGTTTAGGGCTTCCCTGATAGCTCAGTTGGTAAAGAATCTGCCTGCAATGCAGAAGACACCAGTTCGATTCCTGAGTTGGGAAGATCCTCTGGAGAAGAGAAAGGATACCTACTCCAGTACTCTTGGGCTTCCTTTGTGGCTCAACTGGTAAAGAATACATCTGCAATGCAGGAGACCTGGGTTAGATCCCTGGATTGGGAAGATCCCCTGGAAAAGGGAAAGCCTACACACTCCAGTATTCTGGCCTGGAGAATTCTATGGACTGTATAGTCCAAGGGTTCACAAAGAGTCAGACACGACTGAGAGACTTTCACACTTTCACTTTTTTTAAATAGAGAATGAATATTCTCATGTTTAGGAAGTTTATAGACCAAAATAAAAATGTACCTTTAAAAAAACTGATGATATATTACTGTTGGGAAGAGAGGGGGACCGGTAAAAGCAACAGGAGGCAGAAAGGGGCAACAGCACAGAGGCCAGGACACAAGACAGGGGGAAGATAGCAAATGTTAAAAATACAGCCTCTCTATAGAGGCTGCTGAACTAGCCAGAGAGATGAGTGGCAGCTTAGGAAATATGAGAGAGCGAGTGTCACCCATGTTTTGACTTGAACTGAAGTCATGACCAAACAGATGTAGCACATAAGGCGAAGCAGGCATCACTCCCCACAGCGGTGAGGAAAGAGTGCCATCAGCCAGTGGCAAGCATCTGTGGACACCTAATGGAGTCGCAGGGCTGGGCCTGGCCCCTGAAGGACCACACACCTGTAACTCCCGCACAAGTGTTAGCTGCTCTGTGTGCTCAATCGTGTCTGACTCTTTGCAACGTCAAGGACTGTAGCCGCCAGTCTCCTCTGTCCATGGGATTTTTCAGGCAAGAATACTGGAGTGGGTTGCCATATCCTCCTCCAGGGGATCTTCCCAACCCAGGGATCGAATCCACATCTCCTGTGTCTCCTTCATTGCAGGGAGATTCTTTACCACTGAGACACTGGGGAAGCCTGAGGCCCAAACTCCATGAGGACAAACACCATCTCTTACTAAACCCTGAAAGAACTAAGCAAAACCGGATGACAACGCATGATGCCAAGATACAGATTATGGAAACCAGGAGTCTGTGGGGCGGTGGACACTCTTCTGGAGGACATGGATCTCGAGTGTATTTGACTGGGTAGGATTTGGTTAGATAGGGAGGAGGATGGAAGCAGGTGCAAGGGAGCAAAATCCAGGAGTGTGCAGGTAAGAAGACCAACCAGCTGAGGTGGAGGGAGATTATTATACAGCCACTATGTGCCGGGCACGGCTTACAGCACAGGGCTCACAGTGGTGAACAAAGCCTAGCCCCTGAGGGACTCACCAGGCACGACACCGACTACCATTTAGTACACACAGAGATCTTCTTGAAAAACTGGTAGGGAGATGAAAAGCACCCATAATACAAAAGGGAGCGGTCCAAATCTGCCCCATCCCTAAAAACAATCCCCTAAGTTTCAGCCAGCTGATAGTGGTCAGGGAGAGCAGAGCAGTTAGGTAAACTGGAAAGAACAACCAGTTCTGCCATTGTATTTCTGTACAACTCTGAGTCATCCGGAAAGATCAAGAAGCAAAGCTAAAGAGAGGAGGTATGATATCATAAGTGAAACGAATCGCCGGTCTAGGTTCAATGCAGGATGCAGGATGCTTGGGACTGATGCACAGGGATGATCCAGAGAGATGGTGTAGGGGGGGAGAGGGGGTTGGGATTGGGAGCTCATATACATTCGTGGCTGATTCATGTCACTGTATAGCAAAATGAATACAGTATTGTAAAGCAAAACAAACTAAAAAATAAAAATAAAAAATAAAGGAGGAGATAAAGCTGGAAAAGAGCCTCCAAAATAATGATGCCCTGTTAAAGAGACCTCCAAATCACAATAAATATACTAACAATTCTTTTTTTTTTTTTTTGAGAAATGCTGACTTATGCCTTAAATTATACCTCTATTTACTTAAGAAATAATTAATATGTCAAACATCTGCAAACCAATCTCATTTCAAAGAATATTTCAAATTGAATATTTTCTCATTTGCATGGAAAAGCTCTTCATGGGATAAACTAGAGAATGATAATGTCTTTAAATACTTTTATTCCTATCTGTTCCTTCTCTTCTTACTAAAATAGTTAAAGAAAGGGTTATCTCCATTTTCAGCAGCAAATATTATTTTAGAGAGCTGCTACCAAGTGTAAACATTTTCATTCATTTTCCTTTAAATTGCATTACTTTATTGAATAAATTAGTCAGTGTCAGAGACTAAACAAGAGACCACATTACTCTGAAAGAAGTTGAAATATTGTATTCGAGACTGGCAAGCTGTCATGGCAAATTGGGCATGACCCACCACCCCTACTCCCACCCCTAGACCCTACCATGTTTCTTAAGCTTCTGTGACTGAACCACAAGCCTGGAAAACTCAATTTGGTACCTGTGGGAAGACACATCTTAATTGAAAAGTTCATTTCTAATGAAACGCGAAGTGGTAAAAGGTTGGGCTTGCAGGGTAGATCATTTGAGTCTTTATTAATAACACCAATTCATATTAATTCAATGAAGCACATAATTGGCATCAAACTTTTCAAGTTCACCACACATCCCTGTGCTTGGAATCTCTAATATTTAAAACTTTTTTTGTTTGGTAATAGATGTTTTAATAATTTGCATTTTAACAAGAGGTTAGTTGTAGCTGGCTTATACTAATTATCAATGTGTTGAGTTTTACTAAGCCAGTGGTATCCACCAGCCAGTGACAAATCTTTCTAAGTCTTAACTTGAATTCTCTGTAATTATTCTGCAGTCAGCTAAGACTTCAGCAAAGAGATGAATGAGGCCCCTTGAGATTACTGCACCTTGAATGATCAGAGGGGCTTGGCAGGGTCAATTACTGTTTCAGTTTGTTCCATAGCTGCTACATGTAGAGCCCTTTACTAGGAGCTTAGAGAAAGCCTTGATAGCATTTGCTTCATTGCTTTTATCTCTGCAACTGCAGCCATTCTGTGATGCAAGACCCAGAGGGCTCAAATAGACCTGCATTTGGAGGCTCAAATGGATCTCCATGGGAAGTGAGGGCATTGTAGAAGGGCTGTGTTTTTGAAGAAACAAGAGAAAGCCTTCTCTTACTCACAGGATGGAAGAGAGGTGAAATTGCTGCTTAGTGAAAAAGACTTAGGACTGAAAGTCCAGAGACATGAGTTTTCTAATGTTCCTTGGCTAATATAACCAACCAAGGTAAGTTTCTTCTGGAAAGAAAGAAATACAACATGGAATAGAAAAGGAAATGGCCAAAGGAAAAAGCAAGAGAAAGAAGTCCTATCACAAAAGTAAAAGCAAACAAGTACAAAATGCCCATTAGTACAAAATCTAACAAACCAGTGCTTTCATATGAGCTACACAAATGTGCACAATGTTTCTTATTTAATTTATTGATAATATTAATACCTTCTGGATGTTACTTAGCTTATAAATATAATTAAAATAGCCACCTGCTCTCAATCTCACAAGCTCATTTGTAAACAAATGATGTGAATTAATATTACTCATTCAAACAGGGCTGAATAATCCTGCAAGATCTGGGAAGTAAACTTAGGAGCACAGAGGTTTCCAAGCCTGGCTGTGCATTAGAATTAAAGCACAAAACTTTTTTTTAAAGTACAGCTGTCTGAGTCCCCATCCAAACTTCAGAGGGTAGACCTTCTGAATCTCTTTGTTTAACCAGCTTCCTAGGTTTTTTACTCATTCACCCTGGCACCAGAAAAGTTACAAATTCTGAAACCAATGCAGCTGCTTTCACAGCTTTCCCAGTTCTAAAGAAAGAAAACATTACCTTCTTTAATCAGCTAAGCAGAGGAAAGGAAAAACTTCCTTAGTCAATCCAGAATCCAGAGTAGCCTTATCCCAATTCACTTTATCCCAATCCTTTGTTCTTTTTTTCTAAAAAATTAATCCAACTTTTCATTTTTTTCTTTGTTTAACTTTTTTAATTTAAACTTTTTATTTTCTATTGGGGTACAGCTGATTAACAATACTGTAATAATTTCAGATGAACAGTGAAGGAACACAGCCATACATACACATGTATCCATTTTCCCCCAAACTCCCATTCCATCCAGGCTGCCAACATAACATTAAACAGAGTTCCATGTGCTATACAGTGGGTACTTGTTGGTTACCACTTTAAATATAAGAGTGTGTACATGTCCATGTAACTATCCCTTCCCCTGTCTTCCCCCCGCCCTCCACCCTGGCAACCATAAATTCATTTTCTAAGTCTGTGAGTCTCTTTCTTAACAAGTTTTGTAAGTAAGCTCATTTGTATCATTTCTTTTTAGATTCCACATACAAAGTATGTCTTATGATATTTCTCCTTCTCTGTCTGACTTACTTCACTCAGTAGGACAATCTCTGAGTCCACCCATCTTGTTGCAACTGGCATTATTTCATTATTTTTAATGGCTAATATTCCAAAAAGCAAAATGGCTGCCTGAGGAGGCCTTACACATAGCTGTGAAAAGAAGAGAAGCAAAAAAAAAGGAGAAAAGGAAAGATATACCTATTTGAATGCAGAGTTCCAAAGAATAGCAAGGAGAGATAAGAAAGCCTTCCTCAGTGATCAATGCAAAGAAATAGAAGATAACAATAGAATGGGAAAGACTAGAGACCTCTTCAAGAAAATTAGAGATACAAAGGGAACATTTCATGCAAAGATAGGCTCGCTAAAGGACAGAAATGGTATGGACCTAACAGAAGCAGAAGATATTAAGAACAGGTGGCAAGAATACACAGAACTATACAAAAAAGACCTTCATGACCCAAATAATCATGATGGTGTGATCACTCACCTAGAGCCAGACATCCTGGACTGTGAAGCCAAGTAGGCCTTAGGAAGCATCACTATGAACAAAGCTAGTGGAGGTGATGGAATTCCTCATCTATTTCAAATCCTAAAAGATGATGCTGTGAAAGTTCTGCACTCAATATGCCAGCAAATTTGGAAAACTCAGCAGTGGCCACAGGACTAGAAAAGATCAGTTTTCATTCCAATCCCAAGGAAAGGCAATGCCAAAGAATGCTCAAACTACCTCACAATTGCACTCATCTCACATGCTAGTAAAGTAATGCTCAAAATTCTCCAAGCCAGGCTTCGGCAATACATGAACCGTGAACTTCCTGATGTTCAAGCTGAATTTAGAAAAAGCAGAAGAACCAGAGATCAAATTGCCAATATCCACTGGATCATTGAAAAAGCCAAGAGTTTGGTTTGAACAGTTTGTCTGGATAGAGAGTTCCAGAAAAACATCTATTTCTGCTTTATTGACTATGCCAAAGACTTTGACTGGGTGAACCACAACAAACTGTGGAAAATTCTGAAAGAGATGGGAATACCAGACCACCTGACCTGCCTCTTGAGAAACCTGTATGCAAGTCAGGAAGCAACACTTAGAATTGGACATGGAACAACAAATTGATTCCAAATAGGAAAAGGAGTACATCAAGGCTGTATATTGTCACCCTGCTTATTTAACTTCTATGCAGAGTACATCATGAGAAACGCTGGATTGGAAGAAGCACAAGCTGGAATCAAGATTGCTGGGAGAAATATCAATAACCTCAGATATGCAGATGACACCACCCTTATGGCAGAAAGTGAAGAAGAACTAAAGAGCCTCTTGATGAAAGGAAGAGGAAAGTGCAAAAGTTGGCTTAAAGCTCAACATTCAAAAAACTAAGATCATGGCATCCAGTCCCATCACTTCATGGAAAATAGATGGGGAAACAGTGACAGACTATTTGGGGGGGCTCCAAAATCACTGCAGGTGGTGACTACAGCCACAAAATTGAAAGACGCTTACTCCTTGGAAGGAAAGTTATGACCAACCTAGACAGCATATTAAAAAGCAGAGACATTACTTCGCCAACAAAGGTCTGTCTAGTCAAGGCCATGGTTTTTCCAGTAGTCATGTATGGATGTGATTTGGACTATAAAGAAAGCTGAGCACCAAAGAACTGATGCTTTTGAACTATGGTGTTGGAGAAAACTCTTGAGAGTCCCTTGGACTGCAAGGAGATCCAATCAGTCTATCCTAAAGGAAATCAGTCCTGAATATTCATTGGAAGGACTAATGCTGAAGCTGAAACTCCAATATTTTGGCCACCTGATGTGAAGAGCTGACTCATTGGAGAAGACCCTGATGCTGGGAAAGATTGAAGGCAAGAGGAGAAGGGGATGACAGAGGATGAGATGGTTGGATGGCATCACCGACTCAATGGACATAAATTTTGAGTAAACGCTGGGAGCTGGTGATGGACGGGGAGGCCTGGCGTGCAGTCCAAGGGGTAGCAAAGAGTCAGACACGACTGAGCCACTGAACTGAACTGAACTGAATATTCCACTCTATACATGTACCACATCTTCTTTATCCATTTCTCTGCTGATGGACATTTCAGTTGCTTTCATGTCTTGGCTATCAAATATAGTGCTGCAATGAAAACCGGGGTGCCCAGTCTTTTGTTCTTCATAGTTGGTTTTCTGTGATATAGTCAAGGATAGGAAGGACAGAGAGGAAATGTCAGATTCTTAGCCTGACTGGATATTTCTGAGAGTGTGAGGCGGGCTCAGCAGGCAGCACTATAAAAACGCATTGAGATTGCATCAAAATCACCTGGAAATATGTTGCTTTTAACACCTGCCAAAATGACTTTGCTATAAAAGAGGGAACAGACAAGGAGCTCACCACAATAACCATACCTCCACACAGTGCCAATGATGGGATTAGAACCCTGATCCCTAAACCCCAGTGAGCTCCTTCCATAAGAACTGTCCTGTCTCCCTCATAGGCTGCTGGCTGGAGGTAATAGGAGTAAGGCACACATGATTTTAGCTCTCCTGCCAGGACACTTATTTATGTAAGAAATGGATAACTAGGCAAAGAGTACATTCTCACTAAGTGCTTAAGATGTATTGTGTCAAAACTATTCACTTACTTATTCAACAGCAAGAAAACTAAAAGTTCACATTGAGTACTTCCATTTCCCCCTAAAAATGTGCTTGTGGCTAAGGAATATATACTGCAATATATAGTCATCATCCCCAGCCTCTGAATTCCCCTATAGATGGGGGAGACCAGACTCAACCCTCTGGGCTGCTGGTGGCCATGAGGCACGATTCTTTAGCTTCCATAACAGGACCAATATGGAAGGTATAAGCTGAAAAAAGTCCTTGGCCCAGGAAAAACAGGTGAGGACAGAGTTCACATCCTAGGTCTGTGCAGTCGAGGTGGTGATAGCCAAGATGGGGAGGAGGCTCAGTGCAACAGGACAGGTGGATGCAGGGGCATCAAATTGCTGTGCTTATATTTCCATGTGCTTTTATCTTTATAGGAGTATGCCTCTGGGTCCCCAGATCACTGTCCCCCCCCCAGATTCAATACCCTGCCAGATGAACTATCTAAAACTGGGTTGTGTTCCTCCACCTCAGTACCTGGAGCTAACAAAAGGCCTGGCCCCTTCCAGTCTCCTCCTTAGAAGGTAGAAACCTGCTCCCCATAAATCTCCACACAGTGGGGTGTCCAAAACTACAACTGGTAATTGCCTACTATACACAGTATCTTTGCCCACATTACCAAGACTCAAAATCTTCAACTCATCTTGGAAAATGAGAAGACAAGGTCTTCTGTAGCTCAGTCCTATAGCTCTTTTGTCCACAATGTCCCTCTCCTGAGACTTTTCATCTATTCATAAGCCCTTGTGTAAATTCTATTTCAATCACCCGTAGATTACATCACCCCCTCCCCTGTCAGTCAAACCTCTGGCCTGCTAGTACCAGAAGAATATGTCAAAGACACAGAGCTCTGATCATGTACCTTCTCTCTCAATAACAATTGCCAAAAAATTACATGTCTGCTCTTTTTTTTTTCACATAAAGTTTTCCATATTGTGGCCTACCCAAGCACCTTTCCAGCCTCTACTTTCCCACCACTCCCCTGGAACTACAGCTTCCTACTCTGCAACTTTTCTCCCACCAGACCTTCTACTGAGAAGCCTCTCCCCATCATTTCAGGTTAAAACCCTGTCCGTTCCATAAAGATCACCATAAATATCCCTCTCTTCACTGAGCCTTTCACAATGACCCCTCCCAATTGTATCCCCTTTCCCTGAGTTCAAAATCATTCATGTGTTCCATTTGTCTCTCTCAGAGCACATTTTACATTGCTTTTATGATTATATCCCACCCCTAGGTCCCATCCCCTTTGAGTTCAGGAATCCTATCTCACTCATCTTCAAGTCCTTTTTCTCTACTCTTCTGAGCCCTGTTCCACAATACACACTACACTTGCCTCCATCAATTAGTTAGTCAATAAACATTTGTTAAATGTAACTAAATTTTGTGGATTAGGCAGAGAAAATGAGCCATGGTTGTCTTGAGTTTGATGGTAACTTGAACCAAAATTTAATAACAGCCCTGCCCTGGCATTTGCCTTCCATCCTGCCTATCAGTTCAGTTCAATTTAGTCGCTCAATCATGTCCGACTCTTTGACCCCATGGACTGCAGCACACCAGGCCTCCCTGTTCATCACCAACTCCCAGAGTTTACTCAAACTCATGTCCATTGAATCAGTGATGCCATCCAACCCTCTCATCCTCTGTTGTCCCCTTCTGCTCCTGCCTTCAATCTTTCCCAGCATTGGGGTCTTTTCCAATGAGTCAGTTCTTTGTATCAGGTAGCCAAAGTATTGGAGTTTCAG
>SJYA01001822.1:581503-644830 GCA_006410615.1 Neotragus moschatus | reverse complement strand
ATAGACTGGTTGGATCTCCTTGCAGTCCAAGGAACTCTCAAGAGTCATCTCCAACACCACAATTCAAAAGCATCAATTCTTTGGCGCTCAGCTTTCTTTATAATCCAACTCTCACATCCATACATGACTACTGGAAAAACCCTAGCCTTGACTAGACAGACCTTTGTTGGCAAAGTAATGTCTCTGCTTTTTAATATGCTGTCTAGGTTGGTCATAACTTTTCTTCCAAGGATTAAGCGTCCTTTAATCTCATGGCGGCAGTCACTATCTGCAGTGACTTTGGAGCCCAAAAAAAAAATGATTCCCCTGCATGTCGTGTCACCCAAACCTTCCTTCACAACCATCATTACTTGCTTTATGTCCAGCCTCCCAATTAGAATATCAGCACCACAAGGGCAGGAATCTATCTTATTCACCTCGATATTCCTAGTGGCTGCCTCAGTGTTTGGCACATAATAGTTACTTAAAAAATACCAGGCCACCTGATCTGCCTCTTGAGAAATCTGTATGCAGGTCAAGAAGCGACAGCTAGAGCTGGACATGGAACAACAGACTGGTTCCAAATAGGGAAAGGAGTACGTCAAGGCTGTATATTGCCACCCTGCTTATTTATATGCAGAGGACACCATTTGAAATGCCGGGCTGGATGAAGCACAAGCTGGAATCAAGATTGCTGGGAGAAATATCAATAACCTCAGATATGCAGATGACACCACCATTATGGCAGAAACCAAAAAAGAACAAAGAGCCTCTTAATGAAAGTAAAAGTAGAGAGTGAAAAAGTTGGTTTAAAACTAAACATTCAAAAAAATAAGGTCATGGCATCCGGTCCATCATTTCATGGCAAATAGATTGGGAAACAGTGGAAACAGTGGCAGACTTTATTTTGGGGCTGGGGGGCTGGGTTCTAAAATCACTGCAGATGTTGATTGCAGCCATGAAATTGAAAGACGCTTACTCCTTGGAAGGAAAGTTATGACCAACCTAGACAGCATATTAAAAAGCAGAGACATTACTTGGCCAACAAAGGTCTGTCTAGTCAAAGCTATGGTTTTTCCAGTAGTCATATATGGATGTGAGAGTGTAACTATAAAGAAAGCTGAGCACCAAAGAATTGATGCCTTTTTACTGTGGTGCTGGAGAAGACTCTTGAGAGTCTCTTGGACTGGAAGGAGATCCAACCAGACAATCCTAAAGGAAATAAGTCCTAAATATTCATTGGAAGGACTGATGCTGAAGCTGAAACTCCTATACTTTGGCCACCTGATGCGAAGAATTCATTGGAAAAAACCCCGATGCTAGGAAAGATTGAAGGTGGGAAAAGAAGGGGATGACAGAGGATGAGGTGGTTGGATGGCATCACTGACTTGATGGATATGAGCTTGGGGAAACTCTGGGAGTTGATAATGGACAGGGAGGCCCGGCTTGCTATAGTCCATGTCGTCTCAAAGAGTCAGAAATGACTGAGCAACTGAACTGAACTGAAAAAAAAAACATTTGGAGAGAATTGGATCAAGTGTAACTGAATCTTACCTAATCTGATCTAGCTGCATGGAATCTGGAGGGAGGAAACTGGTAATGGGGTCTTTCACTTCTTACATTTAGCTGACACCTCTAATGAGGGGTGCCCAAAATGAAGAAAGGAGATGTGATTGTCACAGGAAAGATTTATTTTAAAAAACTTTTTGGAGTATAGTTTTATTACAATGGCATTTTCTGTTGTACAGCTAAGTGAATCAGCTATACGTGTACATATATGCCCTCTTTTTTGGATTCTCTTCCCATTTAGGTCACGATAGAGCACAGAGTAGAGTTCCCTGTGCTATACAGTAGGGTCTCATTAGTGATGTATTTTATACATAGTGGTGCATATACGTCAATCCCAATCTCCCAGTTCATCCCACCCCCTTTCCTCTCTTGTCCATATGTTTTTTCTCTACATCTGTGTCTCTATTTCTGCCCTGCAAATAAGTTCATCAGTACCATTTTCCTAGATTCCACATATATACATTAATATACAGTATTTTGTTTTTTTCTTTCTGACTTACTTCACTCTGTATGACAGACTCTTGGTTTATCCATGTGTTTGCAAATGGCACAATTTCTTTCCTAGAAACTGACTTAAGCAGTTGAAGCATTCATTGCCTCTGGGCCACAACTAACAAGGGAGGAGGCATGAACATGTCATTAGAAGAACCAGACGGGGACAAGTAGTATTTTACTAAAGGAAGGTTCACTTTCAGGCTTTTCTGTCTTTTCTCTTTTGCTTAAAACAGTTTTAAATAAAGGACTGTAGTCTGATCTTGCAATTCCATAATAATTCAGAAAAGAGCTCATCTTTGGAGGAAGTTGAATAAACTATTCATTTGGTAAAAAGTTAAGCTCACTAAGAAAAAAATTCACAAAAATATATCTTCTAATACTGATAATTGTTCCTGTTTTGCACACACCAAATAGCTGACTTTGAGCAAATCATGTCACCTCTCTGGACTGCAGAACTAGAGGTCACCCAGTCCACTGCCATATTACAGATGACAAAATCAACCATCTGTGACCCCCCTTGTAATCCTAACATTGTACCATGAGACATATTCCTTTGGTTTTGGAGGCATTTTATTCTAAGGAAAACACTGTAAAACACAAATTCCCCTGGAAAGGGTTGCATTATAATCATTTTTTTGTTTGTATTTGAAAAGCTTTCTGATATCCAATTGAGAAGGAGTAATGAGAAGAATGTAAAAATGGGATAGATGTATGGTAGATTCCCAGACACCACAAGAGAGAGATTTGAAAGCACAAGGAATAAAGAAAGGACATTGACCAATATGAATATGAATTGCTAGTCACTGACTTTGCTTCTGTAATTTCACTGACAGCTGGGACAACTAGGCAACTTTTCAGAAACAGTATGACTCTTTGTGAGGAAAGCAGTTCCAAGGACTATCTATTACCTTTTTTAAAAGATCCAAATAAAAATACTCTTTCATTACATAGCAAAATCCTTTTTAAAAAATTAATACCCTCTAGACTAAGATTATGGAGATTTCTCAAAAATATAAAAATAAAACTACAGTATGACCCAGCAATTCCACTCCTGGATATATATGGGAAAAATAAAATAAAATAATTTGAAAAGATAAAAAAAATAAAATAAAAAAAATAAAAAATTAATACCCTCTAGACTAAAGTTTATAGATAAATCAATGGAATAGAATAGAAAGCCCAGAAATAGATACACAGATCTATGGACATTGATTAATAGCAAAGGTAGCACTGAAGAACAAAGGTAAAAGGACAATATTGGTACTGACAGGTGCTGGGACAATGGAATGTCCACATAGAAAACAACAGAATATGATTCCTACCTCATTCTATGCAAAACACAAATCTAGGTCTTTGTAAATCCAAATGTGAAAGACAGAACAAACAGCAACAGAAAATTAAAGACAATAATAGGAGACTGTTGTTATCCAAGTCAGAAAAAGTTTTCTTAAATACAACACACACTCAAACATCAAATAGTAAAAGGGAAGGAACATGGGAATGATATATTTGACTATCTTTGAAATAAGAACTTATGTTCATGAAGAGACATTACAAAAGAGTATTTTAAAAAACTACAGTGTGGGAACATACATTTACAACACATTTTTCAACAAAGAGCTTAATCTAGAATACAAAAGGAACTCCCACAAATCAATTTTAAAGTCAGACAACCAGAAGAAAAATGGGCAAGATATTTGAACCAGTACATCTGAAGAGAGAATATACAGATGGCTCAGATAAACATATGAAATGCTGTTCAAATTCAATGTCATTTTTATTGGAGAAATATAAAATAAAACCATAATGCCAGAATAGCTAATTTTTTAAAGGCCAAGTTTTAAAGAGAATGTAAAGAGAAATTTTATGTACTATAGGTTAGGATGCCAATTAGAACACCCATCTCAGAAGAGTTCGGTACTATCTGCTAAAGATGAACACACATACATATCTGTATATATGTGTATATATATATGCTGCCGCTGCTAAGTCACTTCAGTCGTGTCCAACTCTGAGCGACCCCAAAGACGGCGGCCCACCAGGNTAGAAAAAATGTACAAGTTTCTATAAACAAAGTCTACCAAAATTGAGTCAAGAATAAACAGATAATTTGAACAGACTGATCAATGGGAGTGAAATAGACTCTGTTATAAAAAATTTTCCTCTCAAACAAAAGTCCAGGGCTGGACAGTTTCACTGAGGAATTCCACTAAACATACCAAAAAGAACATATTCCTTTCCTTCTCAAACTATTGCAAAAAACTGAAGAGCAGGGAACACTCCCAAATTCATTTCATGAAGTCACCATCACCATGATACCAAAGTCAGAAAAAGACACTATAAAAAAAAGAAATACAACCAATATATTTGATGAATATAGATGTAGATATCTTCAACAAAATGTTAGCAAGTCAAATCCAACAGTATGTAAAAAGGATCATACACCATGCTGAAGTTGTATTCATTTCAGGATCATAAAGATGGTTCAACACCCTCCAATCAAGCAATGTGACACCCTACATTATCAACAGGAAAGACAAAAACTACACGATCATTTCAATAGAGGTAGAAAAAGAATCTGACAAAATTAAACATTCATTCATGATAGAAACTCTCATAAAAGTGAGTACAGAGGGAATATATCTCAAAATAATAACAGTATTTACAAAAAACTCACCCCCAACATAATACTCAACAGTGAAAAGGTAAAAACATTTCCACTAATTTCTGGAACAAGACAAGAATGCCCACTCTCACCACTTCTATCCAATACAACATTGAAAGTCCTAGTAACAACAATCAGACAGGAAAAAGAATTAAAAACTACCCAAATTGGAAAGGAAGAGATAAAACTGTCACTAATGCAGATGACATGATAGTCTATATAGAGAATACTAAAACTATTAGAATAACAAATTCAGCAAGGTAGCAGAATACAAAATTAACATGCCAAAAAAATCTGTTGCATTTATTTATACTAACAATGAATTATCAGGAAGAGAAAGTTTAAAAAATCCTTTTAAAATCAAATAAAAAATAACAAAATACCTAATAACAAACTTAAATAGGTGAAAAGCCTATATGTTGAAAACTATAACACACTGATAATAGAAACTGAAGATGATTTAAAGAAATGGGAAGATATCCCATGCTCTTGGATTTGAATTAATATTGTTAAAATGGTCCTACTACCCAAAGCAATCTACAGATTTAATGCCATTCCTCTCAAATTATCTATGACATTCTTCACAGAGCTAGAACAAATAATTCTAAAATTTATATGGAACCACAAAAGCCCTCAAATTGCCAAAACCATCCTGAATAAAAAGAACAAAGCTGGAGGCATTACCCTTCCAGAATTCAGACTATACTACAAAGCTAGTCATCAAAAGAGCTTGGTTTTGGCACAAAAACAGATATATAAAATCAATGGAAAAGAAAACAGAGCCCAGAAATAAACCCAAACTTACGGTCAATTAACCTGTGACAAAGGAGGCAAGACTACGGAGAAGAGTATGGAATTAACAAACTATTATACATAAAATAGATAAGCAACGAGGGTTTACTGTATAGCACAGGGAACCATATTCAGTATCTTGTAATAACCTGTAATGGAAAATAATATGGAAAAGAAATATATATATATATATAACAGAATCACTATCTTATGCACCTGAAACTCACACACTATTGTAAATCAACTATGCTTGAAAAAGCAAGAAATTAAACACAATAATGAAAATGAGTGAAATGTCTCTGGTAAACAATATGACTGAATCTCATATGAACGAATACTGATTGAAAAAAAAGACAAAAGAATACATTCATACTATGAATCATTCATATAAAATTCAAAACCAGGCAAATCTAAAGTATGGTGTAAGACATCTGGCTGGGGAGTAGGCAAGGTTAATGAGAGGAAAGCTCCTGAGGGCTGGTACTGGTCTGCTTATTTTTTTAATTAAAGTGTAGTTGATTTACAGTATGATTTTATTTTCAGGTGTACAGCATAGTGATTCAACATTTTGATAGTGATATTCCATTTAAATTATTACAAATAATGGCTATATTCCTTGTACTGTACAATATATCCTCATTGCTTATTCATTTTATACATAGTAGTTGTTATCTCTTAATCCCCTACCCCTATCTGTTTTTTGAGCTGAGTGGTGGTGATTATATGAATGTTTATGATAATTTGCTAAGCTGTCCACTTGGCTTTTATTTACTTTTCTGTATGTTTGTCATGATGGTACTCAGTCACTCAGTCATGTCAGACTCTTTGCAATCAAACGGACTATAGCCCATCAGGTTCCTCTGTCAATGGGATTTTCCAGGCAAGCCCTGGAGCACCACAATATACAGATATTAATAATAATGTATTAAAAGTGAGTTTCATTGCCAGGTTTTAAACCCAAACCCCTCCATTCTCTTTTAAAGCAGGAATTTCTATAAGCTCATCAAGTAGCAAAGATCAAAAACAAACAAACAAAAAAGACATAGATAGATGCTAACTGTAATATTAATAGGGAATATAACAACAATCACCATTTATTAAGTGATCTGAGTATTATCTCATTTAAACCTCAGCATCCTGCAGTAGATTGGCTCATTAATGGTTCCAATTCTCCTTCTTTGCTTGTATCCACATTCTTTGCACATAACTATGTCCTCTGTCCAGCTCATTTCAGTTCAGTCACTCAGTCGTGTCCAACTCTTTGTGAACACATGGTTCACAAAGCAGCACACCAGGCTTCCCTGTCCATCACCAACTCCCAGAGTTTACTCAAACTTATGTCTATCGAGTCGGTGATGCCATCCAACCACCTCATCCTCTGTTATCCCCTTCTCCTCCCGTCTTCAATCTTTCCCAGCATCAGGGTCTTTTCCAATGAGTCAGTTCTTCCTATCAGGTGGCTAAAGTATAGGAGTTTCAGCTTCAGCATCAGTCCTTCCAATGAATATTCAGGACATATTTCCTTTAGGATTGTCTGGTTGGATCTCCTTGCAGTCCAAGGGACTCTCAAGAGTCTTCTCCAACACCACAGTTCAAAAACATCAGTTCTTCGGTGCTCATCTTTCTCTGATTTAGGACTAAAGCATTTTCCTGCCATCTATGGGGTTGCACAGAGTCGGACACGACTAAAGCGACTTAGCAGCAGCAGCAGCATGTTGCTTTGGCTAATAGAATACTAGCAATCACAAAGCAATCAGAGGCTTGAAAAGAGCTTCTGTGTCTCTCCTTACTGATTCTGCCCCCTGCCATCACCATGAGACTATGCTCAAGCTAGCCTGCTAGAGGATGAAAGACACATGGAACATAGCCAGTCACCCAGGTCATCCTGGATGAGGCCATTTAGTCAATAGCCAGTCAATACCAAGACAAGTGATCAAGTTCAGTCAAGATCAGCAGAGCTGCCTCACCAACATCCACACAATTCCAAGCACACAAGCAATAAATGTTCAATGCCCCTGGAGTTCTATGTCACTGAGGTTTTATGATTATGAGGTTCTAAACTGCATTTTTATGCAAATTATTGTAGTGAAAGCTAACCGATACAAATAGTACTATTATTATTCCTATTTTACATGGGAGGAAACTGAGGCTCAGAAAAATCACATAGCTGGTAAGTAGTGGAGCCAGGATTTGAATCTAGATTTTCTTAAACCACAAGAATTGCTTTTAATTACCATACTATATATATATATATTCCCTGTATAAATGCACTCTCAACTATAATTTTAAACAGAGCACGCATGCATGCGGGTCTTTCTCCCCAGCTGCTCACTGACTAAACCTTTAAAATTGGGAATCAGTGTTTCTAACTCAAATATCTGAGCTATATACAGCATTTTTAAAAAGCTGACTGATCAGAGTCCTTGTAGTTTAAACCAATGATTTTGTGCATGGGGACTCTGGTATATATTTTCCTCTCTTGCACTCTCTCTTACGTAGTCCACAAGCATTTAATTTCTCACAGATGCCTTCAGTGCTGATAGGCATCCCAATATTAACTTGTGTGCTTCAAAGAGCTATCGCAAAAATGCTGATGATACCAATAGAAGATGTCAAGTCTGACCTTCACTTACACAATGATTGGCATTGACTGTAACTCCTTACAAGATTTAAAACAATGTGTATAGCCAGAGTACATAATCAGCTGTTCTGTATCAAAAATCACCTTGCAGCTGTGGTCAAGAAACAAATTCTCATATTAAATGGTCAGGAGAATCAGTATTATATACACTTGACAATAATGCATGTTAAGGATGTGCTGGGATGACAAGCAGATAAATAATATATCCACCCAAAGTTTTGCTTTCCAACCAGATATCCTCAAGATACAGGTATCAAAGACTTCACAGGAGGCTTGGGACTAGGTGCTGTGAACTCAGATCCTCTTACCTGGAGGAAAGGATAGTATGTGGACAAGAAGTGAGAGGGGAATCCGGAGCTGTGGCCTCTAGTCCCAACCCCACCTCAGAGTGATGTGTGGGACAAACATCTTCCTGTGCTTCTAGATCACTCTCCACTCTTGCTCAACCTTCTGGGTACCAGGAGATTGACAAGGATAGACGTCCTTGCCTCTGGCTCCCAGCTTGGTTTGTGGCCTCGCAAGCATCCATGCTCAGTCACTGAGTTGTGTCCGACTCTTTCCAATCCCATGGACTGTATGTAGCCCCCCAGGCTCCTCTGTCCATGGGCTTCTCCAGGCAAGAATACTGGAGTGGGTTGCCATTTCCTTCTCCAGGGGATCTTCCCAATCCAGGGATCAAACCTCCATCTCCTGCATTGGTAGGCCAATTCTTTACCACTAACCCATCCAAGAAGCACCAGGAACAAATCAGCAAGATAGACGAGATGGAAGCAGAGGCATTTGTCCTCCTGGATTTCACCCTGTGGTGTCACAAATGGGCTGCTGTGTCTTAGCCCCTTTCAGATGGCCCCCTCTGCACATCCTTCCCCATCTCTGGGTTCTGTTAATCACTTCATGCTTTCAGACTTACAAATAGTAACAGCCCGCAGTATTTACAGCTCTAGGATTCCACACTGTGCTGTGCTCAGCCCCTTCAGTTCAGTTCAGTTCACTTCAGTCGCTCAGTCGTGTCCGACTCTTTGCGACCCCATGAATTGCAGCATGCCAACCCTCCCTCTCCATCACCAACTCCTGGAGTTCATTCAGACTCATGCCCATCGAGTCCGTGATGCCATCCAGCCATCTCATCCTCTGTCGTCCCCTTCTCCTGCCCACAATCCCTCCCAGCATCAGAGTCTTTTCCAATGAGTCAACTCTTCCCATGAGGTGGCCAAAGTACTGGAACTTCAGCTTTAGCATCATTCCTTCCAAAGAAATCCCAGGGTTGATCTCCTTCAGAATGGACTGGTTGGATCTCCTTGCAATCCAACGGACTCTCAAGAGTCTTCTCCAACAGCACAGTTCAAAAGCATCAATTCTTCGGTGCTCAGTCATGTCCAACTCTTTGAGACCTATGGGCTGCAGCCGGCCAGGCTCCCCTGTCTGTGGGATTTTCCAGGCAAGAATACTGGAATGGGTTGCCAAGTCCACACTACCTCTTAATATTTTTCCCTATACTACATGCAAACCTCTTTAAACAGTCTCTTCATTAAACCTTCCTTGAAGTAACAGGCTTTGAGGGTCTAGGAATGATCCCCTCTGTGACCCTAGAGAAGACCTCTCACCATGAGTCATCAAGAGAATGGAAAATGCCTCCCCTTTTATGAGGGGTGGGCAGATTTTTTTGTAAGATCCTAATACCAACATGTTTGAAAGGTTTAAGTGGTACAAGATGTAAAGATATTATTATGTCAGGTGGATATCTTAGAGCCTTATTTGGTTTGCAGAACAGAAAGGAATTATATGCTGGAAATATGAGGCAGGAGGAAGTATCTGACTGTACATAGGAGTTCCATATGAAAAGAAACAGGGAAGGATTAGAAGCAACAGAAATCAGACTCTTCTTTGAACTACTGGCTTCTCTAGGATTCGTTCTGATAGTGAACCGGATGTCCTACCCATCTTGTTTTTGGATCCTTTTCATCACCATCTCCTACTTGGAATCCACTCAGGGAAGTCTTTGCTTTGTTTTTTGTTTGTTTTAAATAGCTTGAGTGTTTTTTAATAAATTATTTATTAACTTTTGCCTGTGCTGGTCTTTGTTATTGTGTGTGGGCTTTCTCTAGTGGCAGAGAGCAGGGGGTATTCTATACTTGCGGCATGCAGGCTTCTCACTGCAGTGGCTTCTACTGTTGCAGAGTCCAGGCTCTAGAGCACACGGGCTTCAGTAGGTGCAGCACTCAGCTCGGTAGTTGTGGTACACGTGCCCAGTAGTTGTGGCACACAGGCTTAGATGCCTTGAAGCAGGTGGGATCTTCCTGGACCAGGGATTGTATTGGGGTCCCCTGCATTGCAAGGCGGATTCTTAACCACTGGACCACCAAGGAAGCCCTTTGCTTTGTTGACAACAGGGTATCTTAAACTTGCTGACATAATAAAAGGAATNTGGTACACGTGCCCAGTAGTTGTGGCACACAGGCTTAGATGCCTTGAAGCAGGTGGGATCTTCCTGGACCAGGGATTGTATTGGGGTCCCCTGCATTGCAAGGCGGATTCTTAACCACTGGACCACCAAGGAAGCCCTTTGCTTTGTTGACAACAGGGTATCTTAAACTTGCTGACATAATAAAAGGAATATACTTGATGCTTAAGAAACTGGCTAAAAAGTAAAAACTTCATTCAGATCAACATTTGTTAATCATATGCCCCATACTTTCTCCTGGTGCTCTCACCAGACAAGGGGTCTGGATGCTAAAATTATGCCCCACTAGCTTTTCACATTAAGTTAACAGGTAAGTTGTTAATTTTTAATAAAAGTTATTTATTCATTCAACCTTATTTCTTAGACACTCACTATGTGAGAGTGGAAAAGCTTGATAATACTCAATATTCAAAAAACTGGATAAAACTCAGTATTCAAAAACTAAAACCATGGCACCCGGTCATATCAGTTCAGTTCAGTCCAGTCACTCAGTCGTGTCCAACTCTTTGTGAACCCATGGACTGCAGCACACCAGGCTTCCCTGTCCATCACCAACTCCCGGAGTTTACTCAAACTCATGTCNATTGATATTTCTCCCAGCAATCTTGATGACAAACTTAGAAAACATATTAAAAAGCAGAGACAATACTTTGCCAACAAAGGTTCATATAGTCAAAGCTACGGTTTTTCCAGTAGTCATGTATGGATGTGAGAGTTGGACCATAAAGAAGTGTGAACACTGAACAACTGATGCTTTCGAACTGTTAGGGTTAGGGTTAGGGTCAGGGTCAGGGTTAGGTTAGGAGAAGACTCTTGAGAGTCCCTTGGACAGCAAGAAGATCAAACTAGTCAGTCAGTCAGTCCTAAAAATCAACCCTGAATATTCATTGAAAGGACTGATGCTAAAGCTGTAGCTCCAATACTTTGGCCACCTGATGTGAAGCATGGACTCATTAAAAAAGATTCTGATGCTGGGAAAGATTGAAGGCAGAAAGAGAAGGGGACAACAGAGGATGAGATGGTTGGATGGCATCACTGACTAAATGGACATGAATTTGACAAACTCCAGGAGATGGAAAAGGATAGGGAAGCCTGCCATGATACAGCCCATGGAGTCTCAAAGAGTTGAACATGACTGAGCAACTGAACAACAACAACAATGTGCAGGAATTCTCCTAAGCAGTGCTAAAGAAAAAGGACAAGGATTTTTTATTTTTTTAGGCTTTAAAGATATGCTTGTGCCATAGCCCATGGGATACTATAACCTTATAGAAAATCTTAAGAGGGTAATAAAAGCACTAATATTGATTTACAGTATTCCTTATATATGTACATAAATGTAAGACAATTGAGTATCCAAAATCTCAAATCACTAAATCCAGCCCCGAACCTCATGCTCCCACTATTCCCCACACATAGAAATCACAATGAGAAAATAGACTGTGTGCCCTTGAACAAATATCACAACCTCTCTGCTCCTTAATAAATGTCAGAACCGTTAGAATCCAGGCCTCAGGCTTCACCTGGAGAGTTAATTTCTCCTGATGTTTTCAGTGCAGTTATTACCTTGTAGTGGCTGGGGGATTCTCTGAGAATAGCATTTCCCATTCAAGAGGCCTCACACCTGAAGTTTTCTCTACCAGGCCATCTCTCACTCTTCCTTCTAAGTTCACCTGGGAGGTTTCTCAGAACTTCCAGGCCAGGTTGGTTTCCCCTGGCGTGTGCACCTGCAGTAACCCATCCTCCCCTGCCACTGCCCATCCCCCTACTAGACTATAAAGTTTGTGAGACCAGAACCTGCCTCTCTCCTGCGTGCAGCAGATGGCAGATATGCTGAAAGGATTTGTGAATAAATGAAACTGTTATTTAATTTATAAAGGAAATCAGTGAGAAAACTGAGATGTGTTCACAGAATTTTGCACAGTGGAAAACTCTCAAGAATGCAACAACTCTACACCTTAATTTTTCAAAGTAATAATAATAAATTATAGGGACACACAGTTTTGAGGACATTAGTCCACTATGGCCCCTTTTGCTTGACAAAGGAATAAAGGTATTTTTTCTACGTCATCTAATAACAATAATAAATTATGGTTTTGAATAAGAGAAAATAGAAGGCTACCCCTCTTTGGTCTTACTACATAAGGAATTGGGTTCTCATCCCTCTTTTTTCCCATTCCCATACAGCAGCCCTTTTCTTGTGCCAATGGTAATGAAGACAAAATAATCTCTTTCCTTTGCTTCACCCTGAATAGTTCAGAAAAAGTGTCTCCCAGCATAGGAAAAAGCATCTCCCAGCTTAGGAAAAAGCAATTTCCCCCTACAGTCTAGATGGGAGGAGAATAGAGGATTCAAAGAGAGGAAGGCTCCCCCTCCAAGCCCCAGGACTGCTCTGTCCTCAGGGTGGAGGAGAGACTAAAGAGAAACACAGATGGCATGCTGGCACTTGGATGAATTAATGCGATTGCATCTCTGTAATGTCTCGAGTGAGAGAGTCATATAACTCATGCAAATTCAGAAATAATTGAGGCTCATGTTTCTAGGATAAAGTCATGGCATTTTGCTTTTACCTGAACTACCCACACACACACAAAAAAAGGGTCATTTTTATTATTCCATATTTAATTATTCATAGCCACATACTCACAGATTTTAGAACCACAAAAGGTCAGCCCTCTCTGATTTGGCAATTGTTTTCCTCTGAAGTCAGGGAGCGGCCCATGAATATGCACGAGCACACAATCCTGACTCTTCCCTCACTGTTCATTAACAGAGTGTTCACTGTATATTTCAAAGTCAAACAAATAATACCTGTCATGAACATGAATTTTTAATATCTCCTGTATTTCATTTTAAATGAAACGTCAAAATGATGGAAAATATTTCCATGGAAGTCTGGAAAGGGCAGCGTCTCACCAACGCTGCCTTGTGAAAATCAGCACTGGTGCACAAACACCATTAAAGAGGTGCCCCTGACACTGGAATCAGATCACTTTGGGTATTTTACTGCCTTTATCTTTCCTGAGAAATGTCAACGTGAAATCCGTTTGCCCAGACCACGTGTTTCTCGGGGCTGAGAGGAACCACCATCCTCTTTTCATCTGAAAACGGACGTCGTTTGTTTACAGCCTGTTTCAGGCCATTGCTCTTGGACTCAAACTGCATTTTATTTGCTCGTGGTGCTCCTCTTTGCATATGTGTGCCCTTTGCCCCTCTTCATTCTTTACATGCTACTTCCCATTTTTAATGGCAGGGAGATCAATCGACTCTGATCTCCCTTTTCCTGCCAGTCCTCAATGAGAACTTCTTCATTTCGAGCTCCCATCTACTCTCCCAGACTATTTCTTTCCCTAGAAATTGTTCCTTGGAAACTGGGATTGGTCAAGTTCAGACCATAGCTGAGATGGGGTAAGCGGGTAAGGGCTTGTGATGGTAAGAGATGACCAGTAGGGTCTACAGTAGTCTCAGTCTCAGCACTAGTGATAACTACATGCGTGCTAAGTCACTTCAGTCATGTCTGACTCTATGAGACCCTATGGACTGTAATCTGCTAGGCTCTTCTATCTATGGGATTCTTGAGACAAGAATACTGAAGTGGGTTGTCATTCCCTCCTCCAGGGTATCTTCCCAACCCAGGGATCAAACACGCATCTCTATGTCTCCTGCATTATCAGGCGAGTTCTTTATCATTAGCACCACCATTCAGGACCAGACAGTTCTTTGCTATGAGGCTGTCCTGTGCATTATAGGACGNTAATCTGCTAGGCTCTTGTATCTATAGGATTCTTGAGACAAGAATACTGAAGTGGGTTGTCATTCCCTCCTCCAGGGTATCTTCCCAACCCAGGGATCAAACACGCGTCTCTATGTCTCCTGCATTATCAGGCGAGTTCTTTATCATTAGCACCACCATTCAGGACCAGACAGTTCTTTGCTATGAGGCTGTCCTGTGCATTATAGGACGCTTAGCAGCATCTCTGGCCTCTTCCTACTGTGTACCAGTAGCACACCACCCCCCTTTCAATGGTGACAGCCAAAACTGTCTCTGGATATACCAAGAATGCCTGGAAGTCAGGTTGCAGTGAGAGGACAACCTCTCCACATCCCCAGTAAACCACTGATCTACAAGTACAGCAGGAAATGACTGCTTTCCTGGAAGTGTTTTCTCCTCTTGGCACTGAAGAAGGCAGGAGCTCCAGCAAACTGCACAAGAACTGAACTGTGCAGCTCTCTGATACCTGGAGAGGCAGAAGTTTTCTGTTCTCCACCACTTGGCCAGGTAGATGTGGCCTGAGGCCAAAGCTATGACCATCTATGTCTACCAAACCCACTCTTTTGGCCAAAAGCAGTTTTCTAGTCTCCAGCCTAATAACATTTACCCCATCACATAAGAGACTATTATTCTTAGTGTATTTGTATGTCGCTACCCTTCCACTGCCCTGTTCCTCTAAAGAAGCCTCCAGTTTGTTTATCATCAGGCTCTTCTGCCTGAGTCATGAGGAAAAAGTGGGATTGGGTAGGACGAGAGCAAGGAAATTATAGATGACAGCTTATATCCTCTTCACAATTTTCAAGACATCCTAGCAAAGGACCTACACCTACCTACACCTCTTAGTTCTCTGGACTGTGTTTATTCACCCTGGTGCTGCTCTGAGACTGAACCACACAGGCTGTGGACTAACTATTACACTTTTATTTGGATGGAATTTAATTTATGCAAAGAATTCTAGAAAAATGTTATCTCAGAAAGAGTAGAAAAAGATACACTGCAATCCTCATTTTGCTGATGAGGAAACTGAGTCCCAAGTCAAGGAACAAACTGCAAGTAAACTTCAGCACGTTTCCCATTTCCAAGTCTGCTCTCTACATTTGAATATCACCTTTAAGGCAAACATCCCTCAGGCACAGGGCTGAGTTTGTAATATCTTTTTGTCTTTTTTCAATGGTCTATATATGTTAAATGGTTCATATATGTTGGTTGGTTTAAATGGTTTATATACATGCTAAAGCTGAAACTCCAGTACTTTGGCCACCTCATGTGAAGAGTTGACTCATTGGAAAAGACTTTGATGCTGGGAGGGATTGGGGGCAGGAGGAGAAGGGGATGACAGAGGATGAGATGGCTGGATGGCATCACTGACTTGATGGACGTGAGTCTGAGTGAACTCCGGGAGTTGGTGATGGACAGGGAGGCCTGGCGTGATGCGATTCATGGGGTCGCAAATAGTCGGACACGACTGAGCGACTGAACTGAACTGATACATGTTAAATAGATATGCCTAATGTGTTGGGAAAGTCCTCATTTTCATAAGCAGGGAGGACTCAGCCTCAGTTAACCCGTTAACAAAATCCTCCATGAGGGACAACATGTTGGGAAGAGGAAGCCTGCTGCCNATGGGGTCGCAAATAGTCGGACACGACTGAGCGACTGAACTGAACTGATACATGTTAAATAGATATGCCTAATGTGTTGGGAAAGTCCTCATTTTCATAAGCAGGGAGGACTCAGCCTCAGTTAACCCGTTAACAAAATCCTCCATGAGGGACAACATGTTGGGAAGAGGAAGCCTGCTGCCATTCCAAGGGGCAGTTTACAGAGCCCAGACTCTCAAGGGGAGGGGAAAGGCTGGGGCATGTGGCAGTGCCAGGACCTCCAGGACCTGGGCCAAACCTGGGTCTCCAAACAGCAGCTCTTCTTCATAGGAGTATGCATGGGGGGTGTGAACCCAGCTTCACCACCAGAGTCCTACAGCTGCTTTTTTCGTGAAAGCTTCAGTGAGCTCATCACACAATAACTGAATGAGACTGTTGGTCATAACATAAAAAGAAATGCACTGCTTCTCTCCCCTCAACATACATNCCCCATATATGAGCTCTTGTGCTTACTAAACATGCAACATACCAATCTGGAGTGATCTGCCTCATTCCTCAGGGTCTTGTCATCCTCCCTGAAGGGAGACTAGTTTGCAAACCAAGAGTAAGTCCTCACCAAACTTGCAAACATGAGCTGGGAGGCATGCTCAGGGGCCATGTGTTAAACCCTGATGGGTCCAGTCACACCCTCCTGAGCAGGAAACAGTTTAAGAAAGAGTATTAACTTTTTTAGGCAGTGCAAAATTCTCTGGCATCCAAGTACCTACCACATAATCTCAGAAAACTCAATTATTAATATGAGTATATGAACATCATTTTGTTGTGATTAGATTTCACTTTAAATTCTGTTAAACCCACAAGGGACCAAAGCAGCAGTCTCAGGAAATAAACGAGTCAGTCTCAGTTTTATTTTTCATGTTTGCAAGCCAAGATTATCGGCAAATCTTATCAGTCAGGCGGCAAATTACCAAGAACTACATTAAAAATGTGTATAGTCATTTTCATTTTTGAAAGATTCAAGACTATAAATAATTAAATGCATTAGACATCTGTTATTTATGAGCTGGAATGACAGTTTTAATTTAGTTCTTCATTTAGCCGAGCCTGACGTACTGTGACTCTAAAGGAAAACACAAGAAATATCTAAAAATGACAACTTTCAGAGCCTGCAGTGACCATAGGTGCAAATCAGAACCTGGTTATTTTCACTTCCCTTCGAGGCTTGTCAAGACACAATCTTCATTCGTGACCTTTTGCTGTCTGTCCTCAGGAATTCTGATTGGCTGACAGAGCAGCCCACATCTGTCAGTTTCACAATGTAAATCAGACTGCTTAGTAGGAGCTGTGAGCACATTCCCAATTAATTATGCATGCAGAACCAAGTCACTAGATCAGATCTACCAACCACTTCAGGGAAATGCCAAAGAATGGAAAACGCTTGCCCTTGCCTTTTCCCACACTGGGGAAAGGGTGTCCCAAAGATGTGCAAAACTTTGTGGATTATGAGAGGAGAGAGGCAAGAAACAGATGCAAGAATCGTGATTTGGAAGCCAAGGGATGTTAATGATTAAGAGGCACCATACTTACTAATGAAAGTCAGGAAAGGAAGAAACCATTTTTGGAAATATAGGCTCCCTCATCACAAAGCCCCATAAACACACACACATCAGCCTGGTGCCCCATGGCAAGATACCTTTGGATTCCTGGTTCAGAGAAGTGCAGGTATCTGCAGCTTGGAGCATTCCAGCATGACCACGAATCCTGAAGAGACCCCAGGCTCAGGTGCTGAGAAATCACTATACCTTGGTCTCTGTCTGAGCTGCTGGAGATGGGACAGGTCATATTGCCTGTGTCAACCAGGAAAGAGGTAAACTGTGTGATTAGGTGTACCAAGCACTGACCCCAGGCTACAGTTGGAAATTACTAGAGTGTTTTCACATTGATTGATTCCAATCCGTAGAATGATTGATTTACTGTTTGTCAGTTTTAAACAATTTCCTAGGGAATTTTTGCCTCTGTGTTTGTGTTTCATGTGTAGAATGCTTAAAGCGCTAGGACTCCTAAGGAAAGAGGACCAGCGCAGAATTTGGTGAATTCCACGCCCCTAGCATTGCTTAACAAGCTAACATGGACTTATGTTTCGGGATCATTTACAAGCACAATCTCTTTGGAAAAGGGAGGACCAATATGTTGTTTTTTCCAATACATAAAATATAAATCAGGGATCCAACCAATGCATTCCAGCAGAAACAGTGCACATAAGATAACCAGATCCCCTGGTTGCCCACGCCTCTGTCTTTCCAAACCCCCAGATGGCACCACTCTCCTGTCCTTCCTCAGGCCCTGGAGCATATCCTACGGTCAAAGAAAGAGAAGGGACACTGGAGCTCACCACTCACACCCACTGAGTCTGGGAGTGCTCCTGCCCTCGACCATGGATCCCATACCGCGTGCTAGGACTTCTTGCCTTCTTTCTTAGAACAAAAACCTGCCTCATCTACCAGTGTTCATGCCTCAGAGTTTGCCTTCACCTCCTCTAGTTCCTCTGGTAGCTGAAGACAGCTTTGCTTTACCTTCTATACTTGTTCCCCCAGAAACTAGTGTCCTAACCTTTAAACCAACTGCCATTAACAAAGTCAGACTGTGATGCAGCCCAACTGGATGCCTACCATGACCTTCCAGTGGCTCCCAAGGCCATCAGCCAGGACATCAACCAACTGCCTTTGCTGTAACCCACCAGGGTCTGTTTTTGGCCCCTTTCCTTCTCCAGGATTGGCCCATTCTCATAATGGCATCTCAGTTCTGATAACTAGGCATGTAGCTTTTCCCTCTGCTCCATCCAACAAGCCTGATTGACAGCTTTTCAGGGATTTCTGACTTCCCCAGCTGCTAATCCTGCTCCTCACCCAGCTCTGTATTCCCCTGCTTCAATTAATCTAGGCAGGAGCTGATTTGGCTTGTAATGTGAGGTTAATTACAGAAGTGATAACATTTCTAAATAAAAATGAGCTCCTCCATTTTAAAAGCCTAAACTAAAATAAATCCGGAAGGAAATCATTTTTGGTTACAAACTACAATCCCAATTCCCAACTCTCATGAGCAATTCCATCAGCAGGACATGTCCTTCCCTGCGGGGAGGCTTCAGGATACATAAACCCATGAGCAGTCCCACAGGGCCCTGAGAAGCATCCTGTGCTTGGTTTAATGCTCTGCTGCTCCTATGCCCAAAAAATTTATATATATATATATTTGTATATATATTTTTTTTTCCTTTTGGCTGCATTGTGAGTCTTGTGGGATTTTAGTTTCACTACCAGGGACTGAACCCAGGCCCACAGCAGTGAGAGCACAAAGTCCTAACCACCAGACCACCAGGGAATTCCATGTATCTAGAAATTCTTAATTTTATCTTAGAACTTGTCTTATGCCTGTGAAACCCAGCAGGACAATGAATGCAACATGGACATGAGCAGAGGAACTGGGCTCAGGACACATGTTCCCTGTGGTTCCCACTACCATGGAAAGTGGTTAGCACAGAGCATCCCTGATGTCCCATGAACTTAGGATTTCAGGGAACCCACAATGCACCAGCAAGACTCAAAGTGACTATAGGTACAGGTGACATTTACACTGAGCATGCATGGGAACGCAAAGCCTGAACAGGCCACACCTTGTGCTCAAATCAGTACTTGCTTCAAACACAGAAAGAAGGCAATCATATCTGAAGAAAGATAAACACCCAAGGAACCATATGGCATCCTTTCTTCCTGGTGTTACTTTCACCCCTGTCAGTTGGTTCCATCCACTTCCAATGAAAATGATGTAAAAGAAAAGGAAAAGAGAATCAGCCTTAGTTCCCTTCCTTCCAGACCTTCCTCACTTCTCAGCGAGGCAGAGGTAGAGAGAGCTAGTAGAACGTGCACATACGAAGAAGTGAGATAAAGACACCTGAGTTGCTTTTGTGTGGTGTTTCCACTGTTCTAGTCAGGACAAGATACAATGCATGTATTCTGCAAGAACTACAAATTGTGGGGTTCTGCTGATTCTACACATGAGCTGAATGCTCTCATATTTGCACTTAAAACTAGCATTGCACAACATAAAGTTGAACTTGTCAAATTTATGCTGATAATCAAAACTGCAACTTGTCTTTGTCTAGAAAGACATTATATAGCACATAAAAATCACTAGGACCAATTGTGAGAGACACTAGGGAAAAAGGAAAATGCTTTCTATTTTAGCACCATTAACATCACTTTTTCCTGCTTTCTGAATAAAGAATCCCACATTTTCATTCTGCACTAGACTTCACAAATTACATGGCTGGGAGCAGGCGAGTTGGGCAAGCAGAGTCGCCCCCATACACAGCCCAGACTGGCGGGAGGATGGTCCAGGTGGACAGCTTTCCAAGTCTACGTGTTCCTGTGTTTGCATTTTCCTTCTGAGATCCCAGTGCTGCCGCTCCTCTGCCCTGGAGCTGGGTTCCAGCTCTGATCTGATGGACTGACCTTGAGTCCTACAAGGCTGGCTCAGGTGTGGCAGTTTTGGCCACAACACCTTAACCCTCAGGACACTGCTGCTGGGCCCAAGCCCCACACCACCTTTCCATCCCTCCTCACGGCCATATTCCCAGTCACCCACTTAATACTGCTCTTCTGCATCCTCCAGGTTGCCAACCTCACCCTCACCCTGTAGCTCTGCTTCCCCCAACAGCTCTGAGTCCTCCCTGGGAGGATCCTCCCTCCTCTGTCTAGCCAATACAGCCAGTTCTTGGCCACATGCAGCCCCTTATTGGTTTAACTCCTCTCATGGGTTTCCTGCCACCAGGATCTGCCATTGGGTATTGCCTGGCTCTCTATCAGACTGCTCACATCTACAGATGATCAGGGTGTAAAGAACAGGGCTTGGGATGCTAGCTGGGGCCAATCTCTATGGCAGAGGGAATGGAGCCTGGAGCAGGAAAAGCAGCCTTATGGCTCCCTCAGATCTTACTTGGTTGTCTTCAAGACAGCTTGCATCAGAGGTTCTTCACCTTGGTTCATCAGAACCCTCCTGAGGAGTTTTTAATAAAAACCAATATTGGGCTCCCATCCCCCGAATGTTGGTTGAACGGACATGGGGTCAATTCCAACAGATCTTTTTTCAAAATTTCCTCAAAGGACTCCAACATGCAAAAACGCAGAGACCCAGCTGTAATACAAAAAGCTGAGCTGGGCCTAAGGAACAGAGTCAAGGATGGAAGACAAAACCAACAGGGTTACCTCAAGATCATCGCCTGGCTCCACCTGGGAAGCCCATTTTATATATAATAGTGTGTATATGTTATCCCCCCACATTTTTGTTGTTTATAAGCCACTTAGTCTGTGGTATTCTGTTAGAGCAGCCTGCACAGATTAAGACAGGTGGAGGTGGGAAGTATATACAGACAACCTGGTTAGTGTCAGGAAGACACCTGGCTACTGGACTTTGCACCATCTCTGGAAATTTCTCCCTGGTGATGGGTACTTTGATAAATGAATATGTAAGGCACAAACCTAACCTTACCAACAACAGTCTCAGGTATTTCTGTTACCTATTTCTTTATCCACATATTTATTCACAGAGATATATCTCTATCAAAGCATAATGATCTCTTAAGTAGGCAACTGCCTGATTCTGTCCTTTGATTTAAAACATCCTGGTGAAGAACTTTAGGGAGACCAACTGTGAAATCAAAACATCTTCTATCTGGCACGAGGCTCTCATTTTCCCTTTTCCTCTTCTCCCCTTCCCAGCTTTTCTCTGACTCAAGATTTCTCTCCTTCCTCTTTCATCTTTTCTGAGTGACTCACATTAAAAGAGCAGCTAGTCCAGTTCCTCAGCTTCCATTATTAAGCGATCTGCTGAAGGGGCCATGTCAGCCATCTCCTGAGGCAATCCTATGCTCAGCCTTCTCAAGCGTCCAGAGAAGCTTCAGACTAAACAACACAAAAATTTCCCTGAAGCACCTATTATGTGAGCTCCTCTTTCTTCCATGAGGTTAACTGGTCTCTGGCCTAATTATAACAACTTATTTGGTGTCCAGAGAAAGTCTTCCCATTTCCTTACATACCTTTTCCAACCTGTAAAAAGTTGTACTTATTTAATACATACAACTCAGCGTGTTTGGGGTTAAGTATACACACATGAAATCACAGCCATGAAAGCCAGAAGCATACCCATCACCTCCCAAAGCTGCCTATAACCTTAGCAGAAAGCCAGCTCTCTGCTGGGAACAAAGTGGGTCCCCAAGAACAAATTAAAGTGTGTTCAGGAAAGATAACAGACCGCTCAAGTCGATGGAAACAGCAACTGAAAAGGACAACTCAGGTTGTCACATAGTGACATAAAAGCAAAGTCTAGTAATTACATAAATAGAGAAATTCACTTAAGTGCATATTGGTAGACAGTCTTTGGGGAGGGGATAAAGCCTTCCATAGTTAATGGCCTGTGAATAAATACTTGATCCATTTCCTTAGAAACTGGCAATACTTTCTACTCCCACTGGTATCAGGAACTCTGCTTTGTTTTGGCTGCTGCTGCTGCTGCTAAGTCTCTTCAGTCGTGTCCAACTCTGCGTGACCCCATAGATGGATCTTCCCAATTCCGTCTTCAGAAGACTAAGTTACTAAAAGACACCTAACCATCACTTTTTTCAGGTGACTAAAGGAAGTGGGGACACTAGTGTTCAGGATAACACAACAGTTGATGCTCTTCCACATGCTCACAGGGCACCCCTTCCCAGAATAGAATAATTACTCAACCATGTGAGAAGGGCTCTTTTNTCTTCAGAAGACTAAGTTACTAAAAGACACCTAACCATCACTTTTTTCAGGTGACTAAAGGAAGTGGGGACACTAGTGTTCAGGATAACACAGCAGTTGATGCTCTTCCACATGCTCACAGGGCACCCCTTCCCAGAATAGAATAATTACTCAACCATGTGAGAAGGGCTCTTTTTCATCCAGCTTTGGCCAAGAGACATTACCTAAGGGCAGGGACACACAAAATACTCTTCTACAACTTGATGGGAGTTTCATAGCAGTTCTTCAGCATAGCTACCTTCTACCACCTTGTAGGGTCTAAAGTACACATATCTGTCCTCCAAGACTGACTCATTGGGCTCCACCTGGTCCACAATGCCCAGCAGATCAGCGAAGACAACAGCTTTCTCCCACCATGTCACAGCCTCTTGTCTGCCAAAGTCCACATGCGCTATCCCGTCTAGGGGCTCCATCAGCTCAGCTGGCCATCATATGGCCGTATCCCTCCATTTCCTGGGAGGCGAAGCCCCTGGCGCACGCCTGAAGAGACCTAAAGGCCCAGCCCACATTTCCCTCTCCTTCCATCCCTCTCTTATGACTAAACCATGTGTCTTTGAAAAGCAGACAGCTTTCCTCAACATCCTCACCCATCGTTTCCATATGGCCATCACAAGGATGGCTGAGAGTCTTGGCTCTCTCCCAGCCCTGACACAGCAATCACTACCTGTAGCTGGCCTGAACCCAGCTCCCTCCAGAAGTTGGCTGCAGGTCGAGTCAGGCATCATTCATCATCATGAAAACTGTTGCAAGGAGCAGGCCTGGGGGCNAGATACCTGCACTTCTCTGAACCAGGAATCCAAAGGTATCTTGCCATGGGGCACCAGGCTGATGTGTGTGTGTTTATGGGGCTTTGTGATGAGGGAGCCTATATTTCCAAAAATGGTTTCTTCCTTTCCTGACTTTCATTAGTAAGTATGGTGCCTCTTAATCATTAACATCCCTTGGCTTCCAAATCACGATTCTTGCATCTGTTTCTTGCCTCTCTCCTCTCATAATCCACAAANTTGTTGACAAAGCAATGTCTCTGTTGCAAATGCAAAATGCTGTTATCAGAAAAGGCCACTGAAAAGATATTTGTTTTTTGTATGTGCCTTTTTCCTAATTCACACACACACACACATGCATATTCCAGACCCATGAGCTCTGTGTCTCTTTGTGATTTTTTCTCCTCAGCTTCCTCTATTTCTTTTCCTTCTCATGTCTCGCCTTCCTTTAGAAACAGTCACTGACTTGAGGCTTCCTTGGTGGTCCAGTGGTTAAGATTCTGCACTTCCACTACAGGGGTCATGTATTCAATTCCTGGTCAGGGAACTAAGATCCTGCACACACCATGGAGAGGCAAAAATAAATAAATAAATAGAAATAATCACTGATTGTAATCAAATTGAAGTATATACATCTTTGTTAACTAATTGGTGAGACCTCTGAAGATAATTAGTTGTGGTCACTGAGGAAAATAAAAACATTTAACTCTATCAAAATACATTATTTTAACAGACTGGATTTTTTAAGCAATGTTAGGTTTACAGCAAAACTGAGCAAAAGGTACAGAGATTTCCATATACCCCTTGCCCCTGCCCAGGCTTCCTAGTTTGAATAGAAAGAATAGGTATCTTGACAATATTGAGTCCTTTTGTCCATGAACATGAAATATTCCTCCATTTACTTCATTCTTCTTTGATATCTTTTATCAGGGTTTTGTAGTTTTCCTCATATAGATCTTACAGACTTTTTGCTAGATTTGTACATAAGTATTTCATTTTTGGTCTTCCCTCATAGCTCAGTTGGCAAAGAATCTGCCTGCAATGCAGGAGATCCCAGGTTGACTCCTGGGTCAGGAAGATCTGCTGGAGAAAGGATAGGCTACCTACTCCAGTATTCTCGGGTTTCCCTTGTGGCTTAGCTGGTAAAGGATCCTCCTACAATGCAGGAGATCTGGATTCAATCCCTGGGTTGGGAAGATCCCCTGGAGAAGGGAAAGGCTACCCACTCCAGTATTGTGGCCTAGAGAATTCCTTTGTGGGTTTTTTGTTTTGATTTGGTTTGTGTTTTTATTTCTTACCTTTGTTATCTTTTATTGGAATATAGTTGAATTACAGTCTTACATTAGTTTTAGGCATACAACAGAGTGAATCTGTATTTTTACAGATTATACTCCATTAAAAGTTATTACAAGTAATGGCTTATAATTCCCCATGTTACACAATATATCCTTGTTACAAAGGATACAAAATATCCTTATCTATTTTATACATAGTAGTTTGTATCTCTTAGTCCTGTACCCCTAACTTGCCCCTTCTTTCCCTCTCCCTGCTGGTAACCCCTTGCTTGCTTTCTGTATTTGAGTCTCTGTTTTGCTATATACTTTTGTATTATTCTTTAGATTCTACATATAAGGGATACCATTCTTTTATGCCAAACTCACAGCTAACATCAAATGAAAAGCTGAAAGCCTTTCTTCTAAATTTAGGAACAAGACAAGAATGTCTGCTTTCACCATTTTTTTTTCAACATAACATTGGAAATCTTAGCCATAGAAATCAAACGAGGAAAAGAAATAAAAGGCATCCAAATTGGAAAGGAAGAGGTAAAACTATCACTATTTGCAAATGAAATGATACTTAATATATAGAAAAATCCTTAAAGCCCACCGAAAAACTATTCAGTTCAGTTCAGTCGCTCAGTCGTGTCTGACTCTTTGCAACCCCATGAATCGCAGCATGCCAGGCCTCCCTGTCCATCACCAACTCCTGGAGTTCACTCGGACTCACGCCCATCGAGTCAGTGATGCCATCCAGCCATCTCATCCTCGGTCGTCCCCTTCTCCTCCTGCCCCCAATCCCTCCCAGCATCACAGTCTTTTCCAGTGAGTCAACTCTTCACACGAGGTGGCCAAAGTACTGGAGCTTCAGCTTTAGCATCATTCCTTCCAAAGAAATCCTAGGGTTGATCTCCTTCAGAATGGACTGGTTGGATATGTTTGTAGTCCAAGGGATTCTCAAGAGTCTTCTCCAACACCACAGTTCAAAAGCATCAATTCTTCGGCACTCAGCCTTCTTCACAGTCCAACTCNTCAGTTCAGTTCAGTCGCTCAGTCGTGTCTGACTCTTTGCAACCCCATGAATCGCAGCATGCCAGGCCTCCCTGTCCATCACCAACTCCTGGAGTTCACTCGGACTCACGCCCATCGAGTCAGTGATGCCATCCAGCCATCTCATCCTCGGTCGTCCCCTTCTCCTCCTGCCCCCAATCCCTCCCAGCATCACAGTCTTTTCCAGTGAGTCAACTCTTCACACGAGGTGGCCAAAGTACTGGAGCTTCAACTTTAGCATCATTCCTTCCAAAGAAATCCTAGGGTTGATCTCCTTCAGAATGGACTGGTTGGATATGTTTGTAGTCCAAGGGATTCTCAAGAGTCTTCTTCAACACCACAGTTCAAAAGCATCAATTCTTCGGCACTCAGCCTTCTTCACAGTCCAACTCACATCCATACATGACCACAGGAAAAACCATAGCCTTTCAGCAAAGTTGTGGTGTGCAGTATTAATATATAGAAAACTGTTACTTTTTTATACACTAAAAATGAACTATCAGGGGCTTCCTTGGTGGCTCAGATGGTAAAGAATCTGCCTGCAGTGCAGGAGACCTGGGTTTGACCTCTGGATCGGGAAGATTCCCTGGAGAAAGAAATGGCAGTCCACTCCATTATTCTTGCCTGGAGAATTCCAGGGACAGAGGAGCCTGGAGAGCTAAAGTTCATGGGGTCACAAAGAGTCGGACACAACTGAGCACTTTCACTTTCAATGAACTATGAGAGAGAGAAGGTATAAAAGCAATCCTGTTTAAGACCACATCAAAAAGAATAAAATACCCAGGAATTAATCTAACCAAGAAAGAGACAGACCTATACCCGGAAGACTATAAAATGAAGGAAACTGAAGATACAAAGATACAGAAAGAAATCTAGTGCTCTTGGATTGGAAGACTTAACATTGTTAATATGGTCATATTACCCAAAGCAATCTATAGGTTTTAATGTAATCCCTTCCAAAATACCCATGTCATTTTTCACAGAACTAGAGCAAATAATCCTAAAATCATACAAAACCACTAAAGACCCTAAATTGCCAAAGAAATCTTGAGAAGAAAGAACAAGACCAGAGGTATCACCTGCCCAGACTTCACACTATACAACAAAGCTACAATAATCAAAACAGCAGCATGGTACAGGCATAAATGCTGACACACAGATCAACAGAACAGAATAGAGAGCCCATAAATAAACCCACACACCTATCGTCATAATCTATGACAAAAGAGACAGGAATACACAATGCAGATTAGACAGTCTTTTTAATAAGGGTGCTGGGAAAATTGGACAGCTGCATGTGAAAGAACGAGATTTTAACATGTCTTCACACCATATACAAATATAAAGACTAATGGACTGAAGACCCAAATGTAAAACCTGACACCATAAAACTCCTAGAAGAGAATACTCTTTGACATAAATAGTAGTAATATATTTTGGGGTCTGTCTCCTAAGGCAAAAGAAATAGAAGCAAAAACAAACAAGTGGAATCTAATTAAACTTAAAAGCTTTTAGCACAGTAAAGGAAACCATCAACAAAATTAAAAGACAACCTACTGAATAGAAGAAACTATTTGCAAATATGACCAACAATTGGTTAATATTGAAAATATATAAGCAGCTCATACAACACAATATCAAAAACAAACAAATCAATCAAAAAATGGGCAGAAGACCTGCATAGACATTTTTCCAATGATATTGAGTTTTTAATTTCAATTTCCACTCGTAATTGCTAGTATATAGGAAAGCAATGGACTTTTGTATGTTAATCTTTTTATTTCCTACAACCTTACTAGAATCACTTTTTAATTCCATGTGTTTTTGACCAATTATTTCAGAATTTTTTCAGTTCTTTCTATTTGGACAATCACATCATCTATGAACAAAGACAGGTTCATTCCCTCTGTCTTAATCAGTATATATTTTATTTTCTTTGTCTTACTGCATTAAGCTAGAACTTCCAGTACAATGTTGAAAAAGGAGTGGTAAATGGGGACACGCTGCCTTGTTCCTGGTTTAGAGGGAAAGCTTTGAGTTTTTAATGATTAAGTATGAATTGTTTTGTAGATATTTTCTATCAAGTTGAAAAAATTCTCCTCTATTCCTTGTTTACTGAGAGTGTTTACCATGAATAGATCACTTTTTATGTCACATTTTATTCAAGTGCTTTTCTGTACCTATTAATATTATCACGTGATTTTTTTTTCTTTAGCCTGTTGATATGATGGATCATATGAATTGATTTTTGAATGTTGAACCAGGTCTTCATACCTGAAATAAACCCCACTTGGTTGTGGTATATAATTCTTTTTTATATATTGTTTAATTTATTAACAATTTGTTGAGGACTTTTGCAACTACATTCATGAGAGATACTGGTTAGCAGTTTTCTTTCTTTGTTTTTTTAGCTTTTGTCTTCATTTATTCAACGTCTTTGAAATAATCATTCACAAATTTAACCTATCCTTAAAAATAGGCACTACATTATTTCATTTTATATAAAGCAAATCCTTTACATATTTACACTTAGCTAAATACACAGAAAAAAGCATGAAAGGATATATATTATTAAACATAAATACTGGTAACCTCTGGGAGGGTAAAATGAAGGGAAATCATAACTCTTTATTCCATATATTTCTGTATATTTTAAATTTCCACAATAAACATGTATTTATGGATTACTCACAGAAATTAATTTTTAAAGGCCCAAAAGGGCTTAGTTAAACCATACTTTCTATCCAGTCTGCATATTAATTGAAGCTTCTATTGTTTCAAGGTGCTCTAAAAGTTTGTTCAATCACTTCTGATTGTTCTAAACTCTTTTCCTTACTTGTAGCATGAGTTAGTCCCAGTTCAGCACATTAGGCAGAAGTAGAATTGAAAGTTGTTTCACACTACAGGTATCTCAGTGTTCAAGAATTCTATTTAAGCTTTTATAACTCCAGCTACACACTATCCCAAACTCAGGGGAAAAAAAAGAACAAAAACAATTAAACAGATTTAGATAATATCCTCTATATTCAAAACCTAGAAATGAATATAATTGGTACCAAGGGATACTTTGTATTAGTCAGCAGTTTTCTTTCATCTGATTTTAGTATCAGAATAATGCTGGCCTCAGAATTACTTGGGAAGTATTAATATTTCTCTTTTATCTTTTTAAAAAGATTGTTAAAAATTGGTATAATTTCTTCCTTCAGTGTTTGGTAGAATTCACCAGTGAAACCATCTGGGCCAAATACTTTCTGTTTGGGAAGGTTATTAATAATTTATTCAATCTATATAAAAGATACAGGCCTATTCAGATTATTTTTTCTTGTGTGCTTTTGGCAGACTGTCTTTGAAAGACTCAATCTACGAGTTTTTACCATTTTGTCTAGGCCATCAAGATCGTAGGCATTAAGTTTCTCACAATATTTAATATTCCTGTTATCCTCTTAATTTTCATGGGATATAGTGATGCCCCTCTTTATTTCTGATATTAATAATTTCTGACCTCTCTCCTTTCTTCGAGATTAGCTTAATTAGATGTTCATTGATTTTATTGGTCTTATCAAAGAACCAGTTATTTTTTACTTTATTGATTTTCTCTTTCAATTGATTTCCTATTTTCAATTGCAATGATTTCTGCTCTAATTCTTTATTATCTCTTTTCTTCTTCTTACTTTGGATTTAATTTATTATTCTTTTTCTAGTTTCCTAAGATATTAGATGATTGGTTTTAGATCTTTCTTATTTTCTAATGTATGCATTCAATGCTATGTATTTCCTTCTAAATACTGCTTTCACAGCATCCCACAAATTTGATACATTGTATTTTTATTTAATTCAAATTTTTTTAATTACTCTTGAGATTTCTTCTTTATGTATTATTTGGAAGAGCATTTGCTGTCTAAGCTTCAAGTATTTAAGGATTTTCCAACTATCTTCTTGCTATTGATTTTTAGTTTAATGCCATTGTGTCTGAAAGCAGGCATAAGCAGACACTGTATGATTTCTACTCTTCTAAATTTGTTAAGGTGTGTTTTATGGTCCAGAACGTGGTCTACTTTGTTGAATGTTCCAACATGAGAGAAATGTGTATTCTGTTGTTATTGGGTGACGTATCCTCAGATGTCAAGTATTTTCGTTGATTGATGGTACTGTTGCAGTCAGCTATATCCTTGCTGACTTCTGCCTCCTGGATCTGTCCATTTTTGATAGATGACTGTTGAAGTCTCCAGCTTTAACAATGGATTCATCCATTTCTCTTTGCAGTTCTATCAGGTTCTGCCTCACATATTTTAACTCTCTGTTGTTAATTCAGTTCATATACTTTAAGGATTGTTATGTCTTCTTGGAGAATTGACCCCTTTATCATTATGTAATGTCCCTCTTTACCCGTGGTAACTTTCTTCACTCTTTGAGTCTGAGCCACATGGATCTACTCTTTTTTAAAAAAATGTATCATGGCCTGAGGAGCAAGACCCACTCTTGTCAGTGTCACTTGCGCAGTGACATGCTGAGTCCTCTCACCATGAACAGGGACCAGGACTTGCACTGGCACTTGTGCACGTGCACACACACACCTGGCATAACACACAGAGTCAGCTGCAGTTTGTAAACCACAGCGTGCTTTACATGAAAAATACACATAGACAGATCTGAGTATGTTAACCAGTGTAGTCTATCCTTATCTGAGTGACTAGAGCAAGGTTTTGTGTTCCTTCAACCCTTCTCCATCTTACTTTACGAAACAAGGCAGTCCCTCATGGCACAGTCCTTCCAGTTCAGTTCAGTTCAGTTCAGTCGCTCAGTCGTGTCCAACTCTTTGAAACCCCATGAATCGCAGCACGCCAGGCCTCCCTGTCCATCACCAACTCCCAGAGTTCACTCAGACTCACGTCCATAGAGCCATCCAGCCATCTCATCCTCTGTCGTCCCCTTCTCCTCCTGCTCCCAATCCCTCCCAGCATCAGAGTCTTTTCCAATGAGTCAACTCTTTGCATGAGGTGGCCAAAGTCCTGGAGTTTCAGCTTTAGCATCATTCCTTCCAAAGAATACCCAGGACTGATCTCCTTTAGAGCGGACTGCTTGGATCTCCTTGCAGTTCAAGGGACTCTCAAGAGTCTTCTCCAATACACAGTTCAAAAGCATCAATTCTTCGGCACTCAGCTTTCTTCACAGTCCAATTCTCACATCCATACATGACTACTGGAAAAACCATAGCCTTGACTAGACAAACCTTTGTTGGCAAAGTAATGTCGCTGCTTTTCAATATGCTATCTAGGTTGGTCATAACTTTCCTTCCAAGGAGTAGGCACCTTTTAATTTCATGGCTGCAGTCACCATCTGCAGTGATTTAGCTTCTGCTAAGGACACAGGTAGAATGGTTGATGTGCTTTGTTTAGGCACCAAGAATTCAGGATGCTGGACTCTTCCTTGGAGACACTACATGAGTGAACAAATACGGACTTTGTTGTACCATGTTGTACAATTTTACGCAAGCCTCTGTTTTCTTATCCATAAAATGAGAGAGGACAGGAAATTGAGGAATACAAAAACAAGCTTCACAGTTTGTTTTGAGGATTAAACACAATGCAGTATTATAAAGTATAATACCTAATACTTAGTAAATGCTTATAAAATGTCAGGAAAGTGTCTGAAATTGCTCACTAATTACAAAAAGAGAATAGTAACTTAATGGAAAAACCTGAGAGATGCCACCTTGACCAAGTGATCAACATTAGTATCACTGATAAGACAATCTGACACCAAGTGACTCCTGATGTGATGCACTGTTATTAAATTCCTGCCCAAAATGCATAAGAATCTAATTATGAAGAAACATCAAATAAATCAAAACAAGGACATTCTACAAAATAACTGGCCTGTTCTCTTCAAAACTCTCAGTGCTTTAAAGGACAAAGGCTGAGGGACTGTCCAAGATTAAAGAGATAGGACCACGAAATCCAAGGTGTGATCTTGTGTTAAATCCTAGACCAGAGAAAACAATAGCTATAAAAGACATCATTGAACAGTTATGAAAAGTCGAATATGAGNGCTCAGGGTCTCACAGGCTGCAGTGATCTTGAGGCTCACCTGGAGGAGGACCACTTCCAGGCTCACTCACATGGGTGCTGTCAGGATTTGGTTCCTTGAAGGCTGTCGGACTGAGGGCCTTAGTTCCTTACTGACTGTGGACTGGAAGCTTCCCCTCGTTATTTGCCTCGCATTGGGCAGCTCACAGCATGGCAGCTGGTTTCCCTGAGAGTGAACAAGCCAGAGAGCAAGAGACGGGGACCAAGATGGAAGCCAGAGTCTTTTCGTAACCTGATCTCAGAAATGACAGATTTCTGTCTCTCTTGCTCAGCTATCATCATCCTATGAGTTAGAAGCAAGTCACTTAATCCAGCCCACACTGAAAGGGAGGAGATTACTGAAGGGCTTCAATGCCAGGAATTGGGGCTCATGGGAGCCAATGTAGAAACTACCTCACCCAGTGTCACTGGACTTGGTACAACAGAAACATTCAGGTCAGCCTTAGGATGACCCCTCCCACTTTTGCTCCATAGACAGCAGCTCCCACCCAGTCCTGCAGGCTGCATAGGTATTCTTGTGGACCTGTTCCTGAGGAGATGGGCTTTTGTTTCTGCTGGGTTAATTCCACTTTGTAATATTCCCCAATATTCTCTGCTTTATCCTAGTAGAGTAATTCTACAGAAAATATACATATATTTGGAGCAAAGAGACACACGCACAAAAATGAGTTTTTTCTCAGTTTTTTGTAGACTGAGGAACACCCCTAAAGAACAAACCTCATGAAAGTAAAAAAGAAAAGACCTTTTAAATATCAGACAAGAGATCTGAGTTCAAGTGTCACCTACAACAGGAACTAATTTTATGATCCTTGATCCATTACTTAACTTTCTCTTACCTACCAAAAAAAAGGGGAGGGGGGAATGGTAATTCTAATCTAACTCCCTCTAAGGCTCGCATCCAGCTCCTTTCCAAGTAGAACTCTCACAACCCCTCCCCTAGGAGCCCAAGGCTCCTATTTTTGCCCTATTTTCACACATTCCCAAGTCACCCTGGAACCCTGGTCAGCTAGTCACTTCTGTCAGTGCATTTAAATTCCCATAGCAGCCAAAGGATTTTTTCACTTACGTGGAGATAGTGTTAATTTTTTTTTACGATGACGCTGAAACACTGACTCAACCCTTCATAGGACCATGCAGTAACAGAGGCCAGGCAACTGTAACCCCAAGAACTGTGCTATGAAGTGTCAAGCTGCTTGTAAAATGACTACATAATTGCAAATGTGAATATAATACAATCTCATTATCAATGACTATTCTGAAATGGAAGTTGTTTTCTAAAGAAGCTCCTTCTATTTTCAAATTAATACATCATATACAATCAGCACCATACCGTTTGGCTCATGTGTGACTTTGAATAAGGTACTTAACTTTCTGAGGCTCAGTTTGCTCATGGTAGAATGTGGAAAAGAAAGAACTCTCTGGCAATTTGTTGTGAATACTGAATCACATATGCTATCTAAAGTGCTCATCATAATACACAATTAAGACACTAAATCTATAATTATATTTTATATTTTTATTATAGTTATTCATTCTCTTGACTGGCTCAGAAAAAAACATCATGTAGTATGTTTAGGTGATGATATTAAAATTTGAGGGCATAATGAATAGGCTTTGAATAATCTCTGTTCTCAAATGATCATCTAACTCTCCTTCTTTCAAGAATCAAAGAATCAATCTAGAAATATTTGAGGTTAGTTCCCAGGAGCTTCTAGGTAAGGAGCCTGAGACTTCGTTAAGTATAGGAGTTCTTCAGAACCTGAATTACCCTCCATTAGTATAGATTACCTTCATAACCTTTGTATTTCCAGGTCTTTCAGTTCTTTCTTCATTCTTTTCGTTATCAAACTCCTAGGTGCATACTTTATGTTTTCTCAGGCAGGTTGATAATTTCACTTAGCACTTAGCAATTTTTTTCTCTTAATCTTTCTATGTAGTACCTTGGAAAAGTATCTCCAGGTTATTTGTATTGTTTTTCTTTTATGGAAAAGAATATTCTGATAATTAATAAATGAAAGGTGCTTATAGCAGTGACTGGCACAAAGTTTTCCATGAATGTTAGTGTTGCTGGACAAACAATAGGTAGCTAATATTGAGAACTAACTCGATGCCAGGAACTGCTAGGCAATGACTTCTTGTTGTTGTTGTTGTTGGGGCCAGATTATCCGGGATCAATGCATTTACCAGGACATTTCTAAGCCACTTAATTGGTATTCAAACTGATTGTTTAGATTCCTTCTCTCTCACAAAAAGAGATGCTGGCTGGTGCACAGGATGCTAAGATGGTCCTGTGGAGGGTGTACTTTGAAAAAGTTCTTGCGACCTCATCATTCCCAGCAGTCTCACACATAAAATCCTTGATAGCTGACAATTTAACATATCCAACAAATCATTATCCTTAAGCATCACTGTCAGGCTATCTACTAAGCAGATTCATAAGGACTTCTGTTGTAATTACCTACAGAAGAGTTGTCAGCAGATACTGCCCAGGAAAAAAATTCTAAACACACAAGTATTTTATATGATCTTCTATAATTCATCTATGATCCATGCCAGGAATCACAGGTACTTTAGCAGCAACATTAGCAATCCAACTATATGTCATAACCTCTTTGGTACCCTGAATTTCCAACCATCCTCTTCGTGATTACTCTTAAGTCCTAAAATTTCACTGCTCATCTTTGGTTGCAACTGTATTTCTGATTCATCAAAACTTGGAAGTGAATATTAAGTGGCCCCACCTCCCTGCCTCTAAGGGTAGCACTCCCCACAATAAAAAAANGTCAAGCTGCTTGTAAAATGACTACATAATTGCAAATGTGAATATAATACAATCTCATTATCAATGACTATTCTGAAATGGAAGTTGTTTTCTAAAGAAGCTCCTTCTATTTTCAAATTAATACATCATATACAATCAGCACCATACCGTTTGGCTCACGTGTGACTTTGAATAAGGTACTTAACTTTCTGAGGCTCAGTTTGCTCATGGTAGAATGTGGAAAAGAAAGAACTCTCTGGCAATTTGTTGTGAATACTGAATCACATATGCTATCTAAAGTGCTCATCATAATACACAATTAAGACACTAAATCTATAATTATATTTTATATTTTTATTATAGTTATTCATTCTCTTGACTGGCTCAGAAAAAAACATCATGTAGTGTGTTTAGGTGATGATATTAAAATTTGAGGGCATAATGAATAGGCTTTGAATAATCTCTGTTCTCAAATGATCATCTAACTCTCCTTCTTTCAAGAATCAAAGAATCAATCTAGAAATATTTGAGGTTAGTTCCCAGGAGCTTCTAGGTAAGGAGCCTGAGACTTCGTTAAGTACAGGAGTTCTTCAGAACCTGAATTACCCTCCATTAGTATAGATTACCTTCATAACCTTTGTATTTCCAGGTCTTTCAGTTCTTTCTTCATTCTTTTCGTTATCAAACTCCTAGGTGCATACTTTATGTTTTCTCAGGCAGGTTGATAATTTCACTTAGCACTTAGCAATTTTTTTCTCTTAATCTTTCTATGTAGTACCTTGGAAAAGTATCTCCAGGTTATTTGTATTGTTTTTCTTTTATGGAAAAGAATATTCTGATAATTAATAAATGAAAGGTGCTTATAGCAGTGACTGGCACAAAGTTTTCCATGAATGTTAGTGTTGCTAGACAAACAATAGGTAGCTAATATTGAGAACTAACTCGATGCCAGGAACTGCTAGGCAATGACTTCTTGTTGTTGTTGTTGTTGGGGCCAGATTATCCGGGATCAATGCATTTACCAGGACATTTCTAAGCCACTTAATTGGTATTCAAACTGATTGTTTAGATTCCTTCTCTCTCACAAAAAGAGATGCTGGCTGGTGCACAGGATGCTAAGATGGTCCTGTGGAGGGTGTACTTTGAAAAAGTTCTTGCGACCTCATCATTCCCAGCAGTCTCACACATAAAATCCTTGATAGCTGACAATTTAACATATCCAACAAATCATTATCCTTAAGCATCACTGTCAGGCTATCTACTAAGCAGATTCATAAGGACTTCTGTTGTAATTACCTACAGAAGAGTTGTCAGCAGATACTGCCCAGGAAAAAAATTCTAAACACACAAGTATTTTATATGATCTTCTATAATTCATCTATGATCCATGCCAGGAATCACAGGTACTTTAGCAGCAACATTAGCAATCCAACTATATGTCATAACCTCTTTGGTACCCTGAATTTCCAACCATCCTCTTCGTGATTACTCTTAAGTCCTAAAATTTCACTGCTCATCTTTGGTTGCAACTGTATTTCTGATTCATCAAAACTTGGAAGTGAATATTAAGTGGCCCCACCTCCCTGCCTCTAAGGGTAGCACTCCCCACAATAAAAAAAAATAAAATAAAATAAAATCCCTGCCCTTATATTACCAGTGTATGTAGAATCCTCCATATTCATACTGAACCTTCAGTTCAGTTGCTCAGTCGTGTCTGACTCTTTGTAACCCCATGGACTTCAGCACGCCAGGCTTCCTTGTCCATCACCAACTCCTGGAGCCTACTCAAATGCATCTCTGTCGCGTTGATGATGCCATCCAACCATCTCATCCTTTGTAGTCCTCTTCTCTTCCTGCCCTCAATCTTTCCCAGCATCAGAGTCTTTCTTTTCAAATGAGTTGGTTCTTCACATCAGGTGGCCAAAGTATTAGAGTTTCAGCTTCAGCATCAGTCCTTCCAATGAATATTCAGGACTGATTTCCTTTAGGATGGACTGGTTGGATCTCCTTGCAGTTCAAAGGACTCACAAGAATCTTCAACAACACAAATCAAAAGCATCAATTCTTCAGTGCTCAGCTTTCTTTACAGTCCAGTCCTGGTGTGCTGTGGTTCATGGGGTTGCAAAGAGTCAGCACAACTGAGCGACTGAACTGATACCATTTTCCATAGTGGCTGCATGAATTTTCCAACACTGCACAAGTATTCCCTTTTTTCCACATCCTTACCAACACTTGTTATTATTTATCTTTTTGACAATAGCCATTCTAGGTGTGATGTAATATCTCACTGTGGTTTTGATTTGCACTTCCCTGGTGACTAGTGCGGAGGAGATGATGGCACCCCACTCCGGTACTCTTGCCTGGAAAATCCCATGGACAGAGGAGCCTGGTAGGCTGTGGTCCATGGGGTCGTGAAGAGTCGGACACGACTGAGCGACTTCCCTTTCACTTTTCACTTTCATGCATTGGAGAAGGAAATGGCAACCCACTCCAGTGTTCTTGCCTGGAGAATCCCAGGGACAGGGGAGCCTGGTGGGCTGCAGTCCATGGGGTCGCTAAGTCAGATACGACTGAGCAACTTCACTTTCACTTTTCACTTTCATGCATTGGAGAAGGAAATGGCAACCCACTCCAGTGTTCTTGCCTGGAGAATCCCAGGGAGAGGGGAGCCTGGTGGGCTGCCGTCTATGGGGTCGCACAGAGTTGGACACGACTGGAGTGACTTAGCAGCAGGTGATTAGTGATGCTGAGCACTTCTTCATGCACCTGGTGGCCATCTATATGTCTAAACAAAGCTACTTTTGATGCCTCCTTCCATCCACCCTCATCTCCCTCCCTCCCACCACCTCCTGTGGAACTAGCTCCCCTCCATGGTCTTTGCCCCAGACGACTGCACAGTTTGGACTTGGCCACTGCTTATGCACCTCCCCGACATCAGCTGGTTGACTTACAGAGCAAGTGCCAAGGTCATTAGCACAAAAGAAGGTGTCAGAGAGTGCAAGCTTCTGGGCAAAAAGTAAAGAGCCTCTCATATCCTTTTCATCTCTCCATACCCTTTCTCATCTCTCCATATGTGCCACTGCACCCTCCAGTGGAGGGGACCCTCCAGTGTGGAGACCTACACCCACGTTGGCAGTTGGTGATAGATGTTTTTGTGGTTGCTGGCCTTTCTTTTGCCAGGGAGACATTCTCAGCTTACTGCATAGCTTTTTAGCTTTTTTCTTTGTCACTGTTCTTGAGAATTTTGTTTGATTTGTACTAATTTAAATTGTCCTTCCCTTTACTTTTACTTTATTTTATATTATCTCTCCCTCTCAGTTTAAGCTTCTTTCTTTTAATTTCTTTTCAGAATATTTTTCTCTTAATCCTCTTTGTTAAAGTATTAGCACTTAAAGGAGCATTCTTAATTCCTTAATCTTGTACTTAAACTTCAAACCCATCTACTTCTATATTTTTGACTTTTTTTCTATAGGTTTTAGTCTGTTATCCTCTTAATCTTTTATCTCTTTAACTTTGATGTGTTTAACATTTTACCCTTTTTATTTATGTTACTGTATCTTTCACCTTAAATCTGATTTATTATCTTGCTACTACTTTTCAATTCTTAATTTTAATTTTCTTATTTTAATCAGAGCTTGCTATTTTTATTTTAACTCTAATCTGCTTTTCTCTTTATTTTTTTAAATTCCTCTCACTTTCTTTCAATGACTCCATTCTATTTCCTTTATCTTAAAGCCTTATTTATCCCTCATGATTACTTTAAGTCTTAACTTTTTATCTGTATTGGGCTTTTATCTTCCTATCGAAATATTTAGTCTACTCTTTTCCTTTCAACTTTCTCTTAGCAAGTGTCAATGCTTTCATTTTAATGTTCTCTTTGCCTTCTACCCTGCTTTTATTATTTTACACTAAGCTTTCTCTCTTTCTTCTACTTTTCATCTATTTCATGACTTGTTTTAAAATCACCAGGAGCAAGAAAGCCCCACCTCCCTCAGATTGGAAAGCTTCTCCCCCAGGGAGTTCTCTCTGCAGCTGCCCCTATGATGTCCCCATCCGTGAATCCCCCAGTCCCTTTAAAGAGACTTGAGAGCCCCTCCTGTAACTTTCTCCAAGGCTAACATTCTCCAAAGGGTTGGGGTGGGGCAGTAGCCACAATGGGTTTACTAAAAGTCATAACGTCTCATGTTATACCATGTATGTGGCTTTTAAAATCCATGTCTGCATTTGGGGCTGACCCAAGCCTCAGCCTACATGAAGCATTTTAAAAGAAACAGACCTATAAAACACCCCTACAAAACCACGGGACCTCTGAAGATGAGGCTTTTCTGAGGGTCTGTGAGAGGGGCACTTTCCTGAGCTCAGCACTGGGAATTAGAGCGGTGACACGGCCCCTCCTTCTCTCTCCCTTTTCCTTCAAGTTGTGCTGGCTACTAGCCATCTTAATGCCAAACGTGTGGCCAGCCCCAGACAAGTTCTCATCACTTCACCCTATGTTTCTCTCAGCTGCAATTCCCTAGCCTATTTATTTCATTGTTTTGTGGTGTTCTGTGTATTTTTAAGCATAATAAATCCTTTCAGAAACAAGGCCAGTTTGAGTTACTACCTGACCGACCTCAGGCAAGATAATTCACTGTTCCCTCCGTACTTCCTCTTCCTCATCAGTGAAATGGAGCTGATGGAATCTACCCCCTGGGTGACTGTGACCAGGTGTTCAGCAAATTGTCACTAAAACAAGAGAGGGGCCCTGAGAAAGAGCTGGAGCCATCTAACAAGTGGAATGAAGAGCTCTGTGAATGAGTTGCAAAAGGCTGTTCTTTGCAAAGCTGGCAGTAATGATATTTGCTGTCCCACCGGCTCNAATCCTTTCAGAAACAAGGCCAGTTTGAGTTACTACCTGACCGACCTCAGGCAAGATAATTCACTGTTCCTTCCGTACTTCCTCTTCCTCATCAGTGAAATGGAGCTGACGGAATCTACCCCCTGGGTGACTGTGACCAGGTGTTCAGCAAATTGTCACTAAAATCAAGAGAGGGGCCCTGAGAAAGAGCTGGAGCCATCTAACAAGTGGAATAAAGAGCTATGTGAATGAGTTGCAAAAGGCTGTTCTTTGCAAAGCTGGCAGTAATGATATTTGCTGTCCCACCGGCTCTTCTGTGGTGCGAACTGTCTACTCCCCCATCACGAGGTGGAATCTGTGTCCCCACCATCCCGAATCTGATCTGGCTGTGCGATTGCTCAGACCAATACACTTCAGCAGAGGCTACCAGGCCCTTCTAGGCATAATCCTTAATCTTCCTGACAGCTTCGGCTTCTCATCCTTAGGGGGCCAATCAACATTAAAAAGTACTATTACGGAGGAGAAATATCATGTGACATCCCTTGTATGCAGACTCTAAAAAGAAATTATACAAATGAACTAATTTCAAAACAGAAACAGACTCATAGGCTTAGAGAATAAATTTATTACTGCCAGGCCAGAGCCGGGCAGAACGGGGGGAACAGACAGTTAGGGAGCTTGGGATGTACATGTACACACTGCTATGTTTAAAATGGAAAAACAACAATGACCTACTGTACAGCACATGGAACTCTGCTCAACGCTACATGACAGCCTGGATCGGAGGAGAGTTTAGGGGAGAATTGATACATGCATATGTATGGCTGAGTCCCTTTGCTGTCCACCTGAAACTATCACAACACCATTAATCAGGCATGTGCGTGAGTGCTAAGTCATGTCGGACTCTGTGTAACCCCATGGACTGTAGCCCGCCAGGCTCCTCTGTACATGGGGATATTCCAGGCAAGAATATTGGANATTGCCATTTCCTTCTTCAATGCGTGCATGCATGCTAAGTCGCTTGGGTCGTGTCGGACTCTGTGCAACCCCATGGACTGTAGCCCGCCAGGCTCCTCTGTCCATGGGGATATTCCAGGCAAGAATATTGGAATGGGTTGCCATGCCCTTCTCCAGGGGATCTTCCCAAGCCAGGGATGGAATTCACATCTCTTCTGTATCCTACATTGGCAGGCAAGTTCTTTACCATTAGTGCCACCTGGGAACCCCTGTTAATCAGGTATGGTGGTTTAGTCACTAAGTTGTGCCTGACTCTTGCAACCCCACGACTGTATGGACTGTAGCCTGCCAGGCTCCTCTACCCATGGGATTCTCCAGGCAAGAATACTGGAGTGGGTTGCCATTTCCTTTTCCAGGGGATCTTCCTAACCCAGGGATCGAAACCAGACTCTTTACCAACTCAGCTACAAGGGAAGCCCTAATCAGGTACACTGCAATACAAAACAAAAAGTTTTTTTTTTTCTTTTTAGTGTTACTGCCTTGAGTTCAACATACTATGAGAATCCCAAGACACATGGAAAGGCCTTGGAAGATGAAGCCATGTGGAGAAAGAGAGACCACAGAACCCCCAGGACACAGATATCTGAGTGAAGAAGCCATCTGGGAAATGGGTCCATCCAGAGCCAGTCACCCAGCTGACACTCAGCTGAGTCCTCCCCCAAATTCCTGACCCACAGAATTGTGAGCAATATAAAACGGTTGTTTTAAGCCACTAAGTTTGGGATGATTTGTTATGTGGCACTAGATAACTGAAATGGAAATGATAGTTCATTGAAAAGTATATAAGCTCATTGGATCCTCAAACCAACTGTTAACAAATAAGTAGAATCAAACAAACATATCGTTGTGGCCATATCCCAAAAGTCAAGCTCCCTGTGGACAAAGACCACATCTGACACTGCTTTAAGCCCCCTGGACAATTTCTAAATTCTTGGTAGGGCATTTTGTTATAAAAACTGTATGTCCTGTTATTCAAGATATTTTTATTCATTCATTCATTCAACAGATGTGTCCTGAGTACTTCCTGTGTGACCAACTCTGCTCCAAATGCCGGGGATATAGTGATGAACAGGTCAGATGAAGTCCCTGGCCTAGTGCAGATAACTCTCTGTGCGGCTTACTCTTTGTCCCACCCACCAGACCCATTCTCCTCCCCTCTCTGTATCCAGCAGTTAACCTCTGTGGTCTGCATCACCTGAGCTCCTCACCCTCTGGCTCCCTCAATAAACCGCAGTTGTTGTTGTTCAGTTGCTAAGTCATGTCCGACTCTGAGACCCGATGGACTGCAGCATGCCAGACTTCCCTGTCCTTCACTATCTCCCCGAGTTTGCTCAAACTCATGTCCACTGAGTCAGTGATGCCATCCAACCATCTCATCCTCTGTCTCCCCCTTCTCCTCTTGCCCTCAATCTTTCCCAGCATCAGGGTCTTTTCCAATGAGTTGGCTCTTCGCATCAGGTGGTCAAAGTACTAGAGCTTCAACCAGTCCTTCCAGTGAATATTCATGATTGATTTCCTTTAGAATTGACTGGTTTGACCTCCCTGCTGTCCAAGGGACTCTCAAGAGTCTTCTCCAGCACCACAACTCGAAAGCATCAATTCTTCAGCATTCAGCCTTCTTTATGGTTCAACTCTCACATCCATATATGACTACTGGAAAAACCATAGCTTTGATTACATGGACTTTTGAAAGCAAAGTGATGTCTCTGAGGCTCTCTAGGCTTGTCACAGCTTTTCTTTCAAGGAGTAAGCATCTTTTAATTTTATGGCTGCAGTCACCATTCACACCGATTTTGGAGCCCAAGAGAATAAAATTGCCACTGTTTCCATATTTTCCCCATCTGTTTTCCATGAAGTGATGGGACTGGATGCCATGATCTTAGTTTTTTGAATGTTGAGTTTTAAGTTGCAGAGAGTTTACTAAAGGGGCTATTCAGTAAACAGGGTTCAATCACTGCTGCTGCTGCTGCTAAGTCACTTCAGTCGTGTCCGACTCTGTACGACCCCATAGACGGCAGCCCACCAGGTTCCCCCGTCCCTGGGATTCTCCAGGCAAGAACACTGGAGTGGGTTGCCATTTCCTTCTCCAATGCATGAAAGTGAAAAGTGAAAGTGAAGTTGCTCAGTCGTATCTGACTTAGCGACCCCATGGACTGCAGCCCACCAGGCTCCTCCGCCTGTGGGATTTTTCCAGGCAAGAGGACTAGAAGATGCCAACAGATCAGATGGCAGCAGTAAAGAAGGGTCAGGCTGCTTACTCCCCAGCCTCTTCCCTGCCTCAGCTGCCTCAGCTGTGTCCCTCAGCCTAAGGCCACAGTTCCTACAGAGGGAGCCCCTCTTCCAGGTCCCCAGTTGTCCTCAGGATCCTGGAATTCTGTCCCTTCCACTGGCCCAGTCAGGCCAAGGGATGAGAACAGCTTCTCCTTTTTGTTAGCTCCTGGATGCCTCACTGTCTCTTTTTGGTTCCCCTGACCTGACCTGCCCTTTGTCAACAGCCCCGTCAGTAAATTTTCTGCTGTTTCACCACCTTGGGGACACCATCTGTTACCAACCAGGGCATTGACTGATATATTTTCATGGAACACATTTCTAATTTTAATTCTGAGAACTGTGGTCAACCTGGTCATTGCGGGCTTCCAGAAGTACTAACCACTCAGTTACCAACTTCACCACAGCTCTAAACCAACACTGAGTCCCAACTGCTATTGATTACACATAAAGATGATTTTTTAAAAAGAGGTTCAATTTCATGTGCTAGCACCAATTAGTTAGAAGAGGTTGCCTAGAGCGCTATATTGANGGCTTCCAGAAGTACTAACCACTCAGTTACCAACTTCACCACAGCTCTAAACCAACACTGAGTCCCAACTGCTATTGATTACACATAAAGATGATTTTTTAAAAAGAGGTTCAATTTCATGTGCTAGCACCAATTAGTTAGAAGAGGTTGCCTAGAGCGCTATATTGAGAATTGCAGAGCTATATCTGGGCTCTGTAGGAATGAGTTCTGTGATCAATTAGTAATGTCTGCAGTGAACACAGGACAGGAAGTGGCAACATATGAAACACACATATATACCGTTTCAGGTCATGGCTTTAGTATCACTGCTACATCACTATATACCATTGGGGCCTTCCATAAATAACCTTTATAAACAAAAATTAATACATGAAAACCCACAGTAAGTAAATCCTGTACTTTGTATGGTTCTATTTCCATGAGTCAGAGATATTTGTTTCTAGTCACTTCGAGAATTAAGGAACTGAGCTAAACTGAAGGCTATGAACTTGAACCCATCAATATAGCGCTCTGGCTGCATCAAACTAAATCTCAAACTGGAAAAGCTTCAGATATTCATAAAGCTGTATTTAGCAATGGAATGCTAGAACCCTAGACAGATAAAAGCAGAGTTGCTCTGAATAAAGAGAAAAGCTAAAGGCTCCCTTGTCCTTGACCTTCACCTCAAAAAACTTTAACAGATCTATGAGACCAGGAGGGCACAGCTCAAACACCAAGAGGAAACCTCTTAGGTCCCTTAGGACGCTATGCAACTGCAATAGTATAAAATTTTCATGTATTAACCAATTCTTTCAATCTCTGTACTCCCAGTTACCCTGCGAGTCAACCCCATTAATGCATCCAGACACTGAGGCATCCACTGCCTCAAGGAGGGTTCATCCCATGGACCTGTAGAACCAAAGGGTCAGAAGCTTAGCATTTATTTTCAAAGGGCAAGGTCCAGGTCTGTCTAATTAACATTAGGCTACCCTACAGCAAAAATTGAGCCAGAAACGTCAGCGACGTGGCAAAAGAAAACTTTCTTGGCTTGGGCCTTCTTCATCCATCTTTTAGCTGTGTCCTCTGGAACACATGACCTTGAAGGAAAGTGTAGCAGAGGAAGAAAGAGAAAGGAGAGCTCACATTCAGTTTTAAATTCCTCAGCCTGTATGTTATTCTGCTCAGGTCACCATAACAAAATACTACAGACTGGGTGGCTCAAACAACAGAAACAGATTGCTCAGTTTCTGGAAGCTAGGAGTCCAAACCAAGGTGTCCGCAGGTTTGGCTTCTCCTGAGGCCTCTCTCTTAGGCTTGCAGATAGTTGCCTCCTATCTACCTGTGTCCTCACGTGGCCTTTCCTCTGCGTACACATCCCTGGTCTCTTCCTTCTCTCATAAGGACACATACTGGGTTAGCGCCCCATACTTCTGACCTAACCTTAATCACCTCTTTAAAGGCCCTCTCTCCAAATATAGTCACACTGGGGGCTGGGCTTCAACACACGAATTTGGGAAGACTGGAGGTGGGGAAGGGGACACAATCCATCCATAATTGCCTGGAATCAAAAAATGCCACTTCCATTCACATTTTATTGACCAGAATAAGTCACATGGCCCACCTAATTTCAAGAAAGATCAGAAAGCTTCATCTTCACATGTGCCCACGAAGCAAAGGAGAACCAGAGGTAGGTGAGCACTAGCAATCTCTGCCTCACAAAGGCAACACAAAAAGATTTAGAAAAGTATGCGGTTGGGGCACAGTCTTCCCCACCCCTTGGGTGAGTGATGGCAAAGGAGGAGGAAAGGGTGATGAAAGAGAAGTAATGGGAGATTCAACAAAGGGCCCTCGCTTCTGTGTGGACAGAAGCCCAGGTGGCCTCCACAGGTATGCCCCCACTCCTGCTGTGCTCAAGCAACAACCCCAGGACCAGGAAGACAAATGGGAGCTGAGTCTGTGTGCACAGATGGCCAGACTCTATTCCAAGTGAGTAAGCACTCTACACCCCAGAGTTGAGAAGCCATGCCAGTCATCATGCCCTCTGCATCTGGAGAGGGTCTTTCTATCAACAGTAGCGAGCACACTGCCCACCAACCATCCAGAAGGACTGCTGCCCATGTGCCCCAGACTTAGTATCTGACTGCTCCATCACCTGACTGCTCCAGGGGACAACCCCCAACACACACACACACACACACACACACACACACACACAACTTGCAGTTCTCAAAGATTCAGACACCAAAGGCAGAGATGGTGATGGGTTGGTGGCAGATGGGAGAGAACCTTCATCCACCATTCTCCTCACTTAATGGGACTAAATGAAAAAGCTCAAGATTTCCCCAACAGCCAGGGCAAAAGTGAATGAACTTAATACAGTAAGCGGCATCCAGCTAATGTGTGTCAGATAGAGGAAAGCCATAGTGCCACCTACTGGTCACAAGTGAAAACGGACGTCATCTGAAAACAATCAGCAGGCGAAAATAAAAATAATCAAATTCTACTCTAATAACTTCATTATAGAAATGTGATAGGATGTGTCATCTCATTCCCTTCAGCGCAGGAAACTATAAGAGACATGGAAGTTAGCTATGCCTTGAGTAAATGTATTTAGGGAATTATTATTATAATATACTAGCAGGTCATCCAGTGCAGTTCTAAGGTGCTTTTCAATTCTCTCAATTCTACATGCTCAGATTTTGTAAAAATAAGACGGGTTCCTTCTATGAAACCTGAAACCCCCACATTTAGTTAAGGAATTTGTGATCCTGCGGCTTGGCTGACAAATGATACACTCAGCACCCTGCTATTAGGTGTTGCGCAGTGCATGATCACAGTCACCAAAATGCCGGGAGACTGGCTTTCCTGAACGATCAGGACGGTTTTTAGCACACACACACACACAAAAAGAAAGCTCCAAAGATTCGGATTGGGGCGGGGGCAACAAAGGCCTCGGTCAAGTCGGTCCCACTTTAAAAGGCAATATCGGATTTAGAAATTGAGCTTTGTCAGCTAAAACACTCCAAGCAACCTTGCTACTTAAAAGCTGATGAGTTATGGTCAACCCAACTTCCCCACCCTGACGGGCTCAGGATGTGACTCTAATGTAGTGTCTGCTTCCAAGTACAAAACCCAGAAAAGACTGCCCAGGCAGAGGCTGGGAAGAAACACCTCAGGGTTATTTTCACAGCCTGTGGGCATAATTCCAAAGCTCAGCCCAGGATGTGATCCAGCCTACGGTGAAAGCTACATTTGAGCACAGAACGGCTGACCTTCCGTTTAGGGTCAGAAATTGGCTAATCTGTTTCTCAGACCTGCTCCACAGAAACCAAGCAGATAGATCAAGTTTAACTAAAAGGATGCCAGACGCCATGCCTTCTGCAAACGGAAATCTTGGAAAGACGCTGACCACCGTGCTCCGAGTACACAGCGCCACCTACAGCATTACTGGTGCAACTCATCACAGCCCTCTTCACAGGCGGCCCTGAAATGAATAACAGAAGCAGTCTAGGAAAAAGCAGCAATCTGTACAGGGCAGAAAGAATCTAACCTAAACGTCAAACTGGGCAAATATTATGTTTATTCCGGGATGGGAAAAATAGACATGTTCTATAACAGGGAGAAGGTTGGGCTGACTGGTTATAGGCTTGTCCATTTTCTTTCAGGCTGGCTTCAGGCTAACAGCGTTGAATTCTGACATGATTTTTTTTTTCTAATATGTTGCAAGAGTTCACCAAGGAGGAAAATCAATCAAAAATAACGGTCAAGAGCAGCTGACATTGAAATTTGATGTGAAACAGTCAGTCAATCATATCTACCATCTTTGAAATTTAGAAAATAAAACTCAACAGAAGTCCTCAAATTTATAGACGCTGGACTTGGATGTGATTAGAGCTGAGAATTCTAAAAAGGGTTTGCTACCATCACCTTCCCACTAATTCCTGAAATTATGAGGACAGAGTGTACAGTGTCTCGAATGACAGGTAATAAGCTTGGGTTTTTTTCCTGCTTCTTCAAAGTTGCCAGCTTGATCAAAAGATATGACAGCAGCCGAGTTAAAATTTTAGATTAATCTGGTGAAAGCGTAGGATGAATTTGAGGGGAAACAAATTGGAGATTAAAGGAATGGTTACTTTAAAATAAACAATGATAGTGATGGGTTACAATCATTGAATAAAATGAGAATATATAAGGCCTTAAAGATATATAAATAAGTGAGTCCAAGATGAGCCTGGAATGTCCTGTTTCAGAAAGTAAGGAATCAATGCAATCCCTATCAAGATTGCAATGGCATTTTTTTATAGAAGGAGAAAAAAACACTCCTAAATTTATATTTTTAATTTATATATATTTATATTGTAAATACTCCTACATTTATATTTACATATAAGTTTATATTTAAATGGTTATTTAAATAGCCAGAGAAATCCTGAGAATGAAGAATAACCCAGGAGGAATCATACTTTCTGATTTCAAGTTACAGTATAAAGCTATTATCATTAAAATTGGCATAAAACAGTTTATGGTATGGGCATAAAAACAGACAAATAGACCAATAGAACAGAATCAAAAGCCCAGAAATAAACCCAAGCCAAATAAACCCAATAACCCAATATGGTTCTAATATTTGACAAGGGAGCCAAGAAAACTCAATGAAAAAAACAGTCTCTTCAATAAGTGGTTAATAACTGGGATAATTAGATGTTCATATGTAAAAGAATAAAACTAGACCCATATCTTACACAACTCACAAACAGTAAGTCAAGCATATTAAAGACTTAAATATAAGACCTGAAACCCTGAAACTCCTAAAATAAAAAACAGAAATAAAGCTCCTTGACATGGGCCTTGCAACGATTTTTTTGGATATGACACCCAAAGCACAAGCAAGAAAACTGAAAATAAAATGGGACTCCATCAAATTAAGGCTCTGTACATCTTTTGAAAACCATCAACAAAGTGAAAACCTAAGCAATGGAAAAAATTTTTTCAAACCATATATCTGATAAGAGATTCATATTCAAAATATATTAAAAACTCATAATTCAACAGCATAAAAGAACAAATAGCCCAATAAAAAAATTGGCAAAGGACCCAAATAGAAATTTATCCAAAGAAGATACACAAAGGGCCTAAAGAGATGCTTAACATCACTAGTCACTGTTGTTGTTAAGTCTCTAACTTGTGTCTGATCACTAGTCATTAGTGAAATGAAAATTAAAACCACAATGAATAACAATTCATTCCTGTTGGAATAACCATCATCAAAAAGGCAAGACAGGGACTTCCCTGGTGGTCCAATGGTTAGCTCCACGCTTCCACTGCAGGGTGTGCGGATTCAATCTATGACCAGTGAACTAAGACCCCACATGCCTAACTGCTCAGCCAAAAAATAGGGGGGTCGTGGGGAAAGGTAAGAAATAACAAATGGTGACCTGGATGTGAAGAAGAAGGAAACCTAGTACACTGCTGGTAGGAATGTAAGCTAATGTAGCCACTATGGAAAACAGTATAGAGTTTCCTCAAAAAAGTAAAAACAGAACTACCATAAGACCCAGCAGTCCACTTATGGGGATATATCCAAAGAAAGTAAAACAGTTATTAAAAAAGATATATGCACCCCCATGCTCATAGCAGCATTATTTACAATTAGCCAAGACATGGACACTTGTCCATCAATGCTTATATATTTCAATGAAATATTATTCAGCCATTAAAAAAAAAAGGAAATCCTACCATTTGCAACAATATGCATAGACCTTGAAAGCACTATGCTAAGTCAGAGAGAGGAAGACAAATATTATATAATTTCACCTATATGCAGAATCTTTAAAAAAAAAAAAAAAAGCACACACACACACACACACAGAGAAAAGAGATCAGACTTGTGGCTGTGAGAGGCAGAGGGTCAAGGGCAAGGGAACTGGGGGAAGAAGGTCAAAAGGCGAAAACTACCAGATACAGGCATGCCTCACTTTATTCCCCTTCACTTTACTGCACTTCACAGATATTTTTTTTACAAATTGAAGATTTGCGTCAACCCTGCAGTCAAACAAGTCTGCCATCATCATTTCTACAACAGCATTTGCTCATGTTATGTCTCAGTGTCACACTTTGAGGATTCTCACAGTATTTCAAGCTTTTTCATTATTATTTGTTATAGTGATCTGTGATGTGACTATCCTGTTTTCAGGCACCATGATTCTAACCCACATAAGATATAACTGATAAACGTGCATGCTGATTGCGGGTAAAATACTATCAAATATCATTGATATTGCATGCTAAAGAGAAATTGTTTCTGAAGGGAACAGTCAATCAATGCAACAAACTTTATTATTGTCATATTTTAAGAAACTGCCACAGACAACCCAACCTCCAGCAACAACCACCCTGACCAGTCAGCAGCCATCAGCATCCAGGCAGGACCTTCCACTAGCAAAAAAATTACAGTGTACTGAAGGCTCAGATGATGGTTAACATTTTTCAGCAATGAAGTATTTTTTAACTAAGATATATACATTGTGTTTTTAGATGCAACACTATTGCACACTTAACAGACTACAGTATAGTGTAAATAAAGCTTTTATGTGAATAGGGAAACCAAAAACTTCATATGACTTGCTTTAGTTTATCATGGCGGTCTGGAACTCAATCTGCAATATCTCTGAGGTTTGTCTGTATAAGATAAAGAGGTACTAGGGAAGTACAGCATTGATGTCTACAGTTAACACTGCAGGATGACGCTGGGTTGGCCAAAAAGTTAGTTCAGGCTTTCCTGTAACGTCTTATGGAAAAACTCGAATGAACTTTTTGGTCAATCCAATATATAGGAAAGTTGTTAAGAGTTCTCATCACAAGGAGAAAAAATTTTTTTCCTTTTTCTTTTTTTCTTTCTCTTTGTTATGTCTCTATGAGAAGATGGATGTTAGATGAAGCAGTTGTGGTGACTATTTCACAGGATAAAAATCACATCATCATGCTACATACCTTAAATGAATGCAGTGATGTGCCAATTATTTCTCAATAAAACTGGGTGGGGGAAAGAAACAGATTTGACCTTTAAGAAGAGTAAGACAGTGCTCAAAGTTTACTGAAGACATGTCAAAAGAACTCAGAAGTCAGCTTGAAGGGAGTTCCATGACCCAAACTTGGAAAATGTGAACTTTAAAGTAATAATGGGGTCTACAGTCCATTGAATAAAATGAAAATCCATGAAACCTCAAAAATGAAAGAAGAAAGAAAAACGGAAAGCTCCTCCTTACAGTACAATGTCAATTAGTAAATGCAGCTGGAATGATGGAAATAGAAAATCCCCATTTGTCAGCCACCATGGAGGGTATCAGGCTTCCCTGGTGGCGCAGTGGTAAGGAAACCAACTGCCAAGGCATGGAGATGCAGGTTCAGTCCCAGGGCTGGGAAGATCCCCTGGAGGAGGGCATGGCAACCCACTCCACTGTTCTTGCCTGGAGAATCCCATAGACAGAGAAGCCTGGTGGGTTACAGTCCATGGGGTCACAAAGGGACAGACAGAAACACACGCATGGTGGTTATTTAGGAAAGTGCTGTTTGGGGGAGAAAGATCCGCTCACTGTACTTTTTAGAGGTGTTGAGGCATCATATTCACTGCTTACTCTTAAGTAGTTCAGAAAAAAGGAAGAAAAATCATGACTCTATACAATAACAAGGTTTTTTTTTTTCAGTTACAGTGAGATATGTGTAAAGCACCTGGTATATGATAGATCCTTACTTCAAGTTAGTTGTCTCGTCTCAAGAAATTAGGAGGAAATACTAACACTGTTCTACACACTGTATGAAATAAAAGACTGATATCACATGAACACTCTTTAACATACAAGAGAAAGGCCCCCAGGAAGATGACAGTGATAATAACTGGCATTTAGCAACACGCAGCATAATGATTGCTCTTCTTGGATTACAAAGCACTTTTGAGTTCATTATCTTATTTTATCCTCAGAGTACCCTGGAGAAATGGGCAATTATCCTTATTGCTGCTATTTTTTATATTATTATTACAGTTTTTAGTATGAAGAAATGGCAGTTCAGAGGCCTTAGAGTGGGGCTAAATAAATAATATTTTCAATGATGGCTTCCCTTTTCAAGGAGAGAAGCGAGATTGTACTCATAACTTGTACACACACATACATAGCCACAAGCCTAATATTCCCTAGACTCTGCACCTCTCAAAACCCAAAGGAAAAGGTTATAATTGTGCACTCAGTAGGGAGCTGGTCCAGCCCGACCTTATGCTCCTGAGAACAGGGTCAGTGACCCTCCCTACCCAGCTGCATGTCTCTCTGGTCTCCCGCATGCCCTCCCTCCACAGGCACCCTTCTCCAACACAGCACACCTACTTTAGTTCTGGAGCTGAGGTTGGAAGAATGCATCAACAGAGACGAGAAGGGACACAAACAGAGGAATCAAGAAAACTAAGTCACAGACTATACGATATCACTTATACATGGAACTCGTACAAACAGAGAGTAGAATGGTGGTTAACGGGCACTGGTGGGTGGAGAAAAGATGACACTGTCAAAGGGCAAAAACTTCCAATTAGAAGATGAATAAGTTCTGGAGATCTAATGTATGGCATAATGACTATAATCAATAACACACTATTGCATAATTGAAAGTTGCTAACAGAGTAGATCTTAAATGTTCTCACCACAAAAAAAAAAAGAAGCGGTAATTATGTGATGCAATAGGTTAGCTAACCATCTGATGGTGATCATTTTGCAATGTATGACTGTGTTAAATCAACACTTTGTACCACATTATATGTCAATTATATCTCAATAAAGCAGGAAATAGATATCAATGTTACAAAAGACAAAAAAAAAAAAAAAGGCTGTGGAAATGTTCCAGATTAATGAAAGCTAAAGAGACATGACAACTAAATGTATACCTGACACTAGGCTAGATTCTATATGAGAAGGTAGGAAGTGCTAGAAAAGACAGCTGGTAAAATTGGAATATGGACATGGATTAGATAAAATACGGTATCACTATAAATTTGTAAGGTTAATTGTATTGTGGTTACATAAGAGACTGTTCTTATTGTAGTACACCAAGTATTATATAGTTCAGTATTTAGTACATTGTGTTAATAGTATTTAGGATAAAAAGCCATGATGTATATAATTTACCTTTGAATTACTAAGAAAAAATATATATCAATGACTATATACTATGTATAAATATACCAACCTAGACAGCATATTCAAAAGCAGAGACATTACTTTGCCCACTAAGGTCCATCTAGTCAAGGCTATGGTTTTTCCAGTAGTCATGTATGGATGTGAGAGTTGGACTGTGAAGAAGGCTGAGCGCCAAAGAATGGATGCTTTTGAACTGTGGTGTTGGAGACTCTTGAGAGTCCCTTGGACTGCGAGGAGATCCAACCAGTCCATCCTAAAGGAGATCAGCCCTGGGATTTCTTTGGAAGAAATGATATTGAAGCTGAAACTCCAGTACTTTGGCCATCTCTTGCAAAGAGTTGACTCATTGGAAAAGACTCTGATGCTGGGAGGGATTGGGAGCAGGAGGAGAAGGGGACCACAGAGGATGAGATGGCTGGATAGCATCATGGACTCGATGGGCGTGAGTCTGAGCGAACTCCGGGAGTTGGTGATGGACAGGGAGGCCTGGCGTGCTGTGATTCATGGGGTCGCAAAGAGTCGGACACGACTGAGCGACTGAACTGAACTGAACTGATACACATATATAAATGTGTGTATGTGTATATAAATATGTATGTACAAAGATTCCATATATTTAGAGAGCAAAGAAGAAAGATAAAGACCATGAATGATACAGCAAACAGGAGTAAGATGTTCCAACAGGTGAACCGGAGTAAAGGGTATATAGGTGCTATTTGCATTATTTTATGTTTGCAACCTTTTATAAGTTTGAAATTATCTTCCAAAAAAAATGGAGGAAAGAAAAGGAGAGATATGGTAGTCCTGGCCCTCAGGGCAAGGTTTAAGAAGGTCTAATGATCAAAATTCTTCCCAGGTGGTGCAGTGGTAAAGAATCCACTAGCCAATGCAGGAGACGCAGGAGACACGGGTTCAATCCCTGGGTCAGGAAGATACCCTGGAGGAGCACATGGCAGCCCACTCCAGTATTCTTGCCTGGAAAATTCTATGGACAGAGGAGACTGGCAGGCTACAGTCCATGGGGCCATAAAGAGTCCAGAACCACTGAAGACTGTGCTCACAGCACACAAACAAACAAGCAAGAATTCAGGTATATCTTTGGCCCTCATCAGATCCTTTACCCTAAACATCTAACCTAACTTTTAACGCTAACAGTTTAGTGCCCTAAATTTTTAACAATAACATTAATTTACAGTGAAATGACTAGTACTTCAATAGCATTCTTGTGCTTACCAGACACCATTTTACGAGCTTAATGTATATTAACTCATGTAATAATGGCTCACATACTATTATCCCATTTGATGTCATAAGCCCAACTTTATAAATAAGAAAAGAGTATAAACAAGTTAGGCCACAGAGCTCCGTGAAGGGAGGTCAAATTGGGTAAGTGGTGACGTCAGTACTCACACTTGCTTCTTTCTGATTATGTTCCTTTTTCCAACCCATATGCTNCATTTGATGTCATAAGCCCAACTTTATAAATAAGAAAAGAGTATAAACAAGTTAGGCCACAGAGCTCCGTGAAGGGAGGTCAAATTGGGTAAGTGGTGACGTCAGTACTCACACTTGCTTCTTTCTGATTATGTTCCTTTTTCCAACCCATATGCTTCCCAAACCTGCGAGAGCACCCAACTTACTCAAGAAGTCCAGATTCCTTAGTCCTCCCTCAGATTCACGGGTCAGAACCACCAGAAAGGGGATCCGGAGGCCTGTTTCCGGTTTTCCTTGGTTGTCTGCCACCCTCTTCTGCTCCCATTAGGCTCCCCCATTGTCCCTGCTCCTAGCCATCCAGTGTCCCCCCAGACCACCCTCCCATCTGGCTTCTGGCCTCCTCTATGGAAACACAGGCAACCAGAGTCCCTGGGTGCCCTGGAGGGTGCTAACCCAAGGACATCTATGGCCAGCTGATTCCAGCCGAGGGGGGCGGGGGAGGGCCCTTAGGCCAGTCCAACCTTTTATTTCACTTCCCAGATGATGGGCATATGGTAGGCCCAGAGGATTCTGTGCTGATAGGCCAATTATCATACTCCCTTAATGGTAAAATGAGCTATTTAGCTGAAACAGCTGAATGAGCTGAAAAGTTGTTTTGTAGGACCCTTGTCAGTGAACAGGCACTCTTTGAAACCTCAGATGATACTATCAGAAACACAGGAAAGGCCAATGATATCTGGTGGGATCAATTCCAAAAAGGATAAATCACTGTTCCATACAGGCTGATAAAGGCCTGGGGGCATCAACTTGGCAACACATGTCTGGATGGACTTCTTAAAAGTGATGCCATATCAAGGGCTCATCTTTTGTCTCTGCCATTAACATACTGGGTATTCGGAAGNGGGATCAATTCCAAAAAGGATAAATCACTGTTCCATACAGGCTGATAAAGGCCTGGGGGCATCAACTTGGCAACACATGTCTGGATGGACTTCTTAAAAGTGATGCCATATCAAGGGCTCATCTTTTGTCTCTGCCATTAACATACTGGGTATTCGGAAGTGACAAGAACTGGACCAGCTCTGGTAGGAGGGATCCCATGCTGAGCCTCCATCTCTCTCTAGCTCCTCCATCCATGTGAGCACTGGGGCGACCGGAGCAGAGGCTGACAGACATCTACCAGACGAGCCAACCGGGAGTATCCTCTGCTGAGTACTGAGGGTCAATACAAAGATGTGCCCACTCCCAATATTCAGTCACAGGCTTCCCCAGCCTCCTACTCCACACTCCTAACCAGATCTTTCACCATGGCCCAAAAGTCCACAGAAACAACCTCAGGCCACCTCTCCTGCCAAGCAAAACAGACAAACAAGGGTACCACGCACAGCTCTGCCCACTGGGAGTGTCCGCCTCACCACAGCCCCAAGGCAACTCTTGAACGGGGCAGTAGTGTGACAGCAGTCTATTTCAGTCCCTGCCAGCAGACCCAAGCTCTTCTCCCAGTGCCGCAGGGAACCCCCACCCCACCCCATGAAGCCATGATGAGAGGTNTTCTTAAAAGTGATGCCATATCAAGGGCTCATCTTTTGTCTCTGCCATTAACATACTGGGTATTCGGAAGCGACAAGAACTGGACCAGCTCTGGTGGGAGGGATCCCATGCTGAGCCTCCATCTCTCTGTAGCTCCTTCATCCATGTGAGCACTGGGGCGACCGGAGCAGAGGCTGACAGACATCTACCAGACGAGTCAACCAGGAGTATCCTCTGCTGAGTACTGATGGTCAATACAAAGATGTGCCCACTCCCAATATTCAGTCACAGGCTTCCCCAGCCTCCTACTCCATACTCCTAACCAGATCTTTCACCATGGCCCAAAAGTCCACAGAAACCACCTCGGGCCACCTCTCCTGCCAAGCAAAACAGACAAACAAGGGTACCACTCACAGCTCTGCCCACTGGGAGTGTCCGCCTCACCACAGCCCCAAGGCAACTCTTGAATGGGGCAGTAGTGTGGCAGCAGTCTATTTCAGTCCCTGCCAACAGACCCAAGCTCTTCTCCCAGTGCCGCAGGGAACCCCCACCCCACCCCATGAAGCCATGATGAGAGGTGGGCAAGACAGAGGTGCACCAGAGGAGATGGCGCGGGGATGGGCACCACCCGTTCATATAACAGATTTCCAGGCTTCAGCCCAAAGCGATCTAGACAGAATCCCCAGGCAAAGTCTTTTTAAAAAGAAGAAGAAAAAAAAGCCACACACGGCTGACTGCAGTGTACCACCAGGTTTGGGAACCACAGATACACAGTTACTTAGCATCAAGACTCAACATAGTACACAGTAAGGCTTCATCGCATAAAGTAGATAGGTCTTTGCCCTCCAGAAGCCTAAAGTCTGGTTGGAGAAATCAGTGGATATAAACTTCCTTAGTGAAGGCTACAAACGATCGCTTTAAATGGATTGATAATTATTAGACTAGAGTGGTTACTTGCAATCAGAAATGGCCTGGTGAAATGAGGCAATCAGAAATGGCCAGTACCAATATTCTGCCCTGTAAAGAATAAGTAATTTAGACATGTAGACCTCTCAATCAGACCAAGAGTTGGAAGCCAGGAGAAATTGGGAGAGGGAAATAGAAAAAGAGGAAGACTGGTGCCTTTAGGCTATCTTACACAGAGGAAGGAGCTGCTCCAGACTTTAATCCCAAGTGTTATCAATTATAACACTTGATATATTATTGGTATATGTCTTGGATAATCCAGGACAAGCCTGAGAGGAAGCTCCAGGACAGTGTGAGGCTAGTACGAATGGGCAGGTGGTGTGGATTGCCAGCCATAACTCACCAAGGCCTCTTGTGGCTTTACAGTTTCACCCCATATGTTATTGATGACCAACATCTCAGACAGTACAAGACTCCTACATTCAAAAATTCTGCCTGTCACACCAGATGTAGCCAAATTCCCAATTTCAGACATGTGTTCATCCTACCTACAGCCCCATATTCCCAATGCTGTTCATTTCCTCTAATAAATAAACACATACATACATGTATACATACACACATATATATGGTGTTTATGTGGGTTTTACCTTTGTCAAATGTGGGTTTTACCTTTGTCGATTGTGGGGGATTTGGGGGGTGGCCATTTCTTGTTTTTTTACCTGGAGATAATTGCTTTACAGTGTTGTGTTGGTTTCTGCCCTGTGTGCTTGTATGCTTACTGTGTCCAATTCTTCGACCCCATGAACTGTAGCCCACCATGGACAGAGATAAGTCTGGCAAGAATACTGGAGTAGGTTACCATTTCCTTCTCCAGGGAATCTTCCCAGACTACAGATCGAACCCCTGTCTTCTGCGACTCTGGCATTAGCAGGAGGATCTTTACCGCTGAGCCACCTGGGAAGCCCCGGGTTTCTACAATAATGCAACTATACATATCCTCCATCCATAGGATTTTCCAGACAAGAGTACTGGAGTGGGGTGCCATTGCCTTCTCCGCTAGACACACATACATACATACATACATATATATGTATATATCCCCTCCTCTTGAGCCTCCCCCCGACTCCCTCCCCTACCTCACCCCCTCTAAGTCGTCACAGAGCACCAGGCTGAGCCCCCTGTATTATACAGCCGCTTCCCTCTAGCTATATATTTCACACTTGGGAGTGTATATATGTCAGTCCTGCTTTCTCAGTTCGTGGGTTTTCCCCAAGGAAAAGGAAGACGCATCTTGCCTGGAGAATCCCAGGGACAGGGGAGCCTGGCGGGCTGCTGTCTATGGGTTCACACATAGTCGGACACGACTGAAGTGACAGCAGCAGCAGCAACACAGGACAAAGAAGAAAAAAGAGGCGCGCCCTCTTGTGGCTCTGCCCTGACCTTGCTGCTTCCTAGTCACATGCGCCGCGCAAGTCAACTACTCTAATTTAAGCCTCAGTTCAGTTCAGTTCAGTTCAGTCGCTCAGTCGTGTCCGACTCTTTGCGACCCCATGAATTGCAGCACGCCAGGTCTCCCTGTCCATCACCAATTCCCGGAGTTCACTCAAACTCACGTCCATCGAGTCGGTGATGCCATCCAGCCATCTCTTCCTCTGTCGTCCCCTTCTCCTCCTGCCCCCAATCGCCTCAGTCCTTCATAAAACACGAGTAAAATGCCCTCCCTTATGGCAATCACGAAGATTAAGAAATTGGACGCAAAGCCCCTAGCCAGGTGTCTGCCTCAACATACTCAAATTACACCAATTAATAGCATTTTGGTTATGATTGTAGTTGTGATTGTGGCTGAGCCGACTCACCTCGCAGGAACAGTTAAGGAAAAGGAGCGCCGCACCGTCCCAGCCGTCCCCACGGCCCCTGTGCAGTGCGGGGCGGTGGGGAAAGTGGTTGGACAGACGAGCAGACACTCCCAGGGACGCGGAGTTTTGGCTCCTCGACCCAGCGCTCACCTGGCCGCCAGCTAATCTGAGGCAGGTGGTGAACGCACGCTGCTTGCCGTTACTTCAACTCTCGCGTTTCTAGGCCTTGTGCAGGCGCTCCAGGCGCTCCAGGTCTCCCGCGTGGCGCCCACCACCGGGCTCTAGGACCTCCCCAGGTCTCTCTCCCCTTCCCCGCTCCCTCTCCAGGGGCCAGCGCTTCACTGGCTTTGTCTTAGCGCCCACTGAGAGGTACTGGGAAGCTGAAAGGACTCTAGTTGGCAGGTCCTGGCAGGAATCCCTCGTGCCAAAGGGCATCCTGGAGGAGATGCATTTCCCCTTTCTAGTTCGGAGGCTGCTTTGCGAGTGCACAGAAGCCCCCCTCCTGAGAGCTCAGGCTCCCTTAGGGTCTAGGCTCCTCCGAGGGGCAAATGCATCTTACTCACCTGAAGACCCAGCAGTCGGCCAGAGAATGAGTAAACAAGTAGATGAATGTTGACAATGGAGAAGTTAGGATGTGTCCACCTTCTTTTTCTTGTAGTAAAAAGAGGTTTTTAACCCCAGAATCTGTCTCATTGGAGAATCAACACCTCCACTCCCATTCTCAGCTCAAGTGGTTCCTACAGGGCTGACCCAATCCTCTCCCCAAAGAGTGGGTGCAATGATTGGTTCAATAAAAATCACAAACTCAGCTTGGATCCTCAAATCCAAGATTTTTGCTATTTTAACAGAGGGTGTGCGGGCTCTACAGACCACGTAAGCCTGCCCCTGCCCCACTTCCTCAGCCTATGAGGTGGTGTACCTGAGGAAGAAACCAACACAAAGAAACGCAGAGCAGGGACAGGAGAGGAAGAAACTGAGCCTCTGGATCCAGCCATGCCTGATCTCCTTCCCAGACTTCTAAGTACATAAGCCAATAAATTGCTGTTTTGCTACTTGGAAAAATAAGAGAACTTGGGACTAATACATTGCTCTTTTTTCTTTTACTCCTGAAAAGAAATACGACAGCACTGAACTAAGAGCAGCTTTTCAGAGTAACCCTAAGACACTGTGAGAACAGACTGAGATTCAAGTTCCAGTTCTGTCTCGCATTTGCTGTATGGTCTTGAAAATCTTTCTGTATTTTCTATAAACTATGAACACAGAGTTCCTAGTCACAAATAACAGCCCTTTCCTAGATTTATAAATTGGATTCTAGGCGAGTTTCATTTTAACCACAACCATTCCAATTACTATGCTGTTTGTACAGTTATTGATGTTTAAGTACCTGCAGTATTGTATTTGCACATAAACCACAAGAAGGCATTCCTCATTTAGAAGACAACCAGTCATCAGTAGTCAGATATATGGTGGCTTCGTAGGATGTAAGAATACATTTACAAGAGGACTCACCAATTTGGAGGAAGTAAGCAATGAAACCAGTTTTGCTGGAGTGAAAAGGCCTCCATTTGCTGAGATAAGGAAGAAATAGGGTGGAGAGAGATTTTTGCCACAGGCTTGTTAAATTTCAGGGGATGGTCCCCAGTCAACAACAGGGCATCTATTCTGTGAGGAAGAGCCCTGACTGACCACTGAGACAGTAAACATGTGGGGGTAGAAGTCAGCACTGTCCCCTTCTCCACATCCTCCCATTCCCCCTGTAGAGCAATTAAGTGACCTCTGCCCTTTCAATGGTGGTGCTAGTGGTAAAGAACCCACTTGACAATGCAGGAGGCAAAAGAGACATGAGTTCAATCCCTGGGTCAGGAAGATTCCCTGGAGGAGGGCGACCCATTCCAGTATTCTTGTCTGGAGAATCCCATAGACAGAGGAGCCTGGCAGGCTACAGTCCATAGGGTCACAAAGAGACATGACTGAAGTGACTTAGCATGCATGATTCAATATAGTTGGCAGATGGAAGAGAAGCTTAACCCTTTGGCAATGGCGGGCTTCTCGGTCTGCAGACCCGAGACTTGCACAGGCTTGCAGGCATCCACCCGCATTGGTGGGACAAATGCTGAGATCAGCAGGGCCAATATTCCTGCAATTTCTGCAGTCCCTTGAAAACCAGCAGTTCTGGTCCTTTCTGCTTGTTTCCTCAGCTGCCCTGGGAGTTCTGCATGGAAATCTTCCCCGTTTTCCAGGAGCTGATAAACCTTTTCAGTAAGGAGCCAGCTAGTAAATATTTCAGGCTTTGAGGCCCACATGCAGTCCCTGTCACAACTGCTCCCCTCTGCCACAATAGTGCAAAAGCAGCCCAAGACAACAGGGACATGAGGAAGATGGCTGTGCTCTAATAAAACTTCACTTATAAATATGGGCAGTGGGCTGAGTCTGGCTCACAGGTCATAGTTTGCAAACCTCTGCAATTTTTAATTCCTTTCGGCCTGCACTATTTATATAGTGGTTTCTGTTTAACCGACTGATACAGTCTCCTAAATCTTCATGAATTTTTCCCCTCCTCTCCTCCCTTTAATTGCCTTAATTCAAGCCCTCACCATCCCTTGTTGAAGCTAGTTGGTCCTGGGCTTGGTCAGTCTGTCTGGAGTCTTCCTCAATAAATAGCTCGCCCACCCTGCTACTACAGTCCCCTGTCATTCACATGTAAACTCCCTCAATAGCTCTGCACTTCCTTTAGTTTATGTTGTGTCAGCTGTCTCAACAGGAAGCAGATGACAGGGTCAAGTCAGGAAAATTCACAATGAGCTTATGTACAAAGGTGAGTCAAGCTGGAGGAACTGCAGGCACAGTGCAGTCCCTCGGGACTCGGGACTGTAGCCAGGAAGCCGTTTCCACCCTTGTGCCTGCCGGGATGGGTACAGGGAGGGGGCATCAAACCCAAAAGGAAAGCGGGGCTTCTCCAGTTATCCGCTGAAACCAGATTTGTGGGCTTTGTTTTCATTTTGTTTGATTTTTTTTTTTTTAAATCTAATTCTTCTCAGACTAGTTCTTCTGTAAAATACAATAAAAGATTATTAGAAAAAAATAAAATTTGAAAACACACATAAAATGCAAGCCCCAATTTTTTATTATTAGATTCAACAGGTAACAGATATAAAATATCTCTGTCAAATTGCTATAAAAGTTTATAAACACTCTCAATTTCTGTTCTTATCATAGGGCCAAGACAGGCCCGCCAGGAGAGAGCCAGAGGAGTGCCCCAGCCTTACTCCTTACTCACCTCTCACTCCCACCACCTACCAAGCCCCACTGGTCAAACTCAGCCAGAAACCAGACAGCAGGGATGCTCATTCACACTACCTGCACTGGGCAGCCTCCCAGGGCAGAGAGGGGGGTGCAGAATGCAAACGGCAACATCAGAGAGCCCAACCCAAGGTACCCCAGAATCCCATTTTCCACCCTGTCTTCTTCCTGCCGTCCAATATTCTTCCTACCCAAACTACCCATATTCCCACAGCCCCCCACCCACAGCCCCGTACTGTTCCTCATGCCTGGAAGTTTCTACTCCTCTGCTCCTGGCCAAGTCTTCCTCATGCCTCAGGACCTTAGAGGTGATCATGGTCTAAGGTACTCAGAATATTTGTCCATCAGTCTCCTTCTTTAAGTAGCAAACCCCACTTCCCTACATATGAAGTAGGCACACGGCCAAAATGTAGTTGGTTCGTTCAGTTAACAAATATTTACTGAGAATTTAGCATGTGCTGTTCTGGGTCATGTTGTTCTAGGTACTGCTAATACAGCACTGAACAAAAAAGCACTCATTCCGATAGGGGAAACGCTTGTTTACTGACAGGTAATCATAATTCTGGGCTGCCCCGATGACTCAGCGGGTAAAGAATGCCATGCAGGAGCGCAGGATCAATCCCTAGGTGAGGAAGATCCCCTGGAGGCGGAAATGGCAACCCACCTCAGTATTCTTGCCTGAAAAATCCCATGGACAGAAGAGCCTGGCAAGCTACAGTCCAAAGGGTCGCAAAGAGTCGGACACGCCTGAGTGACTAAACACACAATCATAATCCGCCCCCAGAACTGCGCTACTGACATTTGGAAAGCCCTGTTCTTTGTTCCACTAGGGAGGCCAAGCCAGGAGGACATGCATATAGCCCTCCTTCCTGGCCACAGTGGGAAAGCATAGCGTTCACAGAGAGTGACTCGGAGGGGAAGAAAATTGAGACGAAAAGAGAGTACCTTGATTACCTTGTGATGCCTAGATCTAGTCAAGCCTGAAGTCTACACATGAGTTTCCCAGTTACGGGAGCCAGTAAGTTCCCCCTTTTTCTTTTAGGCTTATTTGGCTTCAATTTGTGTCACTTGGAACCAAATGAGACCTGGTTAATACAGGGCCTCAACTCAAACTTTACCTTCTTCTCGGTATTGTCCCTGAATGCCTGGTGTAAGACGGCACAGTTGGAATGCTATGACCACATACAGATGGGACCTCTAGCTTGATGCTTCATGGAAAGAATCAAACAGCTCACAGAGGATAAGGACTTGGATTTCTGAGTACCCAGGGGTCTTGAGTATATTAGATTCCCCCCAAATAATTGTGGAAGTAGCTAATAATGAATTCTTGCAGTCAGTGAAGCCCTATCAGTCAGTTCAGTTCAGTTGCCCAGTCGTCTCCGACTCTTTGCGACCCCATGAATCTCAGCACGTCAGGCCTCCCTGTCCATCACCAACTCCCGGAGTTCACTCAGACTCACATCCATCGAGTCAGTGATGCCAACCAGCCATCTCATCCTCTGTTGTTCCCTTCTCCTCCTGACCCCAATCTCTCCCAGCCTCAGAGTCTTTTCCAATGAGTCAGCTCCTCGCACGAGGTGGCCAAAGTACTGGAGCTTCAGCTTTAGCATCATTCCTTCCAAAGAAATCCCAGGGCTGATCTCCTTCAGAATGGACTGGTTGGATCTCCTTGCAGTCCAAGGGACTCTCAAGAGTCTTCTCCAACACCACAGTGCAAAAGCATCAATTCTT
>SJYA01001822.1:468672-580733 GCA_006410615.1 Neotragus moschatus | reverse complement strand
CTTCTTAATATCTTCTGCTTCTGTTAGGTCCATACCATTTCTGTCCTTTATCAAGCCCATCTTTGCATGAAATGTTCCCTTGGTATCTCTAATTTTCTTGAAGAGATCTCTAGTCTTTCCCATTCTGTTCTTTTCCTCTATTTCTTTGCACTGATCGCTGAAGAAGGCTTTCTTATCTTTTCTTGCTGTTCTTTGGAACTCTGCATTCAGATGCTTATATCTGATGTATATATCATATGCATTTATATACCCTGGAGAGATGAACTGACTGATATTGAAAGGCTGAAAACAGGTCCTTCTGTGATGTGAACCTACCAGGGGCCCAAAGGGTTTCCCTGGGTCACACAGCCAAGGGGAGGCAGGTCTGGGATTCAAATCCAGTCTTGGATCCAAAACATGTATTCTTATCCACTACCCCGCATGGGCTAATCTATAATGTTGACAACTTCCCAACTCTGAAAGTCTGTCAAATTGAGGCACAAAGTTGCGGCGGTAACAAGTGACAGAATCCATCTTTCTTGCTAGAATAAGGATGTTGGAGAGCTGTCATGACCCCATTTCTCCCAGACAGGGAAGAATTTCTAGTCTAAGGGGAGGCTGTATTTCTGAGTGCTTCATTCAACTGCTAGAGTCAATGACAACAATAACAGCTACAGTCTATGTGCCAAACTGCTAAAAGCTATACTTCAGTTCACTTAATGCTTGCATTAGCTCTGTGAAGTAGGGATCATTAACCCTCTACAGGTGACAAAGTGGTGATTAAAACATGCGAGAGGGATGCTATCAGCAGTCAGTGGGAAAGCCAAGACCCAAATCCTGGTCTATGGCTCCAAATCCTCTGTTCTGTCCATCTGTGCCTCGAGAGATCTGAACCCAGTTTGTGACAGAACAACACTAGGGTTCCTGCCTGTCTGCACTTCTGTGGGCCTGGGCGTGGCCCCAAATGGTACCTGAAGGATGCAATTACAATAGTTTTACTACATGCAAACATGGAAAAATTTAACTTCATTTAGAGTTGTTCATAGCATGTACTCCTCCAGGAAAGCTATGTTTCTAAAATCAATATTGGAGGAGAAAACTGTTCCATATGTCACCATCCACCCTTCTCAGCTGTGTCTTGTGACCTTTTCACCTGCTTCTTACAAAGTATTGACCTTGACTTTCTCCAGCACAAAGACAAGCACTCTCCTTAACTACTTAGCAGTGAACCAAACCAGAGAGATCTGGTTTTCACTCATCTTTTCAGAAAGCTTTCTGCCATCCAAACCATTGCTCTTGATCCTTCCCTCCCTGAAATGATCACAATGAGCTTATCTGAAATGAAAGCTTCATCTGTGGTCTTAGGGCATAAAGGAGGATTTTGCTTTAAAATCAGACTAAAGTTTTCCTGTGCATGCAAACAATCAGAGGACCCACTCTTAAATGTTATATTACAAAGCCACCTTCCTCAAAAGAACAATATTCCGTGTCTTTATAATTCTACCTTCAGGACTGTTGGAGAATTACACATTTACATATATTTGCTACATTAATTAATTCGCAGTTTTCTCAGCCAGGATAAATGATCTGTACACCTTGAGCAGCTTACTCACCAATCTCCTTCTCCTCCCTAGAACCAACCACTGGGCTTTCAACACATATTAAGCGTAAAATACAGATCACAAAGCAATACTTACAGTATGATCCCACTGTTTTCAGGAACTTTAACAGCAATCATTAGGACATTAGAGAAAAAAACACCAAGATGCTATCAGTTGTTACAACTGGGTCATGGATTTGAAGTGATTTCTATTCCTTTTATTGATCTCCATTCTCTGAATTTGTCTACAAATTTAGAAATAAGAAGTTTCATACCAAAATAAAAGAATCTACTAAATCTGAAACCCTGTGTTCCCCCTGTTGACTTCAGTCTCACTTCCCTCCCTGGAGCTCAGTGGTCCCTAAGCTGCCACCCAGGTCTGTTTTCACTGTACCCTCAGCTCACCCAGGGCCTGACGCCAGGGCAGAAATTCAAAGGGAAGAAGCTCTGGGACAAAGGGTAGCAGCAGTGGTGGGGGGGAGGGAGGGTGGACCCAAGAAGGGATTTCCCAAGCCAGCTGCCCCAGCCCTGTGTCACTTCTGGACTCTAGAGGCATCAGCAGGATGGGACTTGCAACCTCACCCACCCCAGGCACCATCTTTGGAGAAACCGCCAGCTACCCTGGGCTTACCCCTCCTCATTTACTGCTGCTGCCTGCAAAAACTGAAGGCAGTCCCAGAGCAGGGCCTCTCCTTTGAGCAAGCCCACATTTGTGGTTAAGATGATATGGTTTCAGAAGTCAAAATTTTCTGGAATTCAGCATGTTTCTGATCTTTCCCACATCAAAGGAGTGAAAGCGAGAGAACAATGTACTGGTCAACAGTGGTTACTGCTCCCCCCGGCCTTGGCAGTCAATTCTGCCCAGCGTAATGTGAACTGAAGCAACTTCCTGATGCTTGGAGGTTTATTCAGAATACACAATCATAAACAGACACAGGAGATGCCAGCTCACCCTGTGAGGGATTTCAAACTGACTCACCCAGGAGCCTCAGCCATTCCCAGAAAAAAAGCTTCACTCTTTGAAAACGCATTTGTGTCCACATTTGGGGACGTTACTCCCAGGACCGCGTGGACCTTGCAGAGAAAGATCATTTTGGGTGAACAGCCCCCAGCTCTCCCTGACTCAGCAGCCCACCAGGAGCCAGGCTGCACCCGGCTCAGGCAGGAGCTCTGTAAAGGCCCAGGGACTCAGAGCAGGACAGAAAACCCCACCTCTGCCTGTTCTCCAGCAGCACAGACTGAGAAACAGCATCACCTGCTGTAGCACTGCTCTCTCCTTCTAGAACCCAGTGAGGGTGGGAGGGTTGAGTGCCATCACTACAGTGGTCAATAAAATCTATTGTCCAAACGGGACATTTGGAAAGTGAAAACTGGGGCAGGGAGTGGTGCTCTTAAAGCTATGCCAGAATAGCATAGCATAGATGCTAAACCCCAATACTAGATGGAAAACCCCAGACAAGCCAGAGTGTGGACATCCAGAAAACAGCTCCCACTTCTGTTGACAGATGAGAAGTCTGTTGCGAGGATGGGACTCCCTTTCTTCCTCAGAAACATGTGCTACCAAAGAAAATCTACTTTCCTGATCAAACCAAGGCCTTTTTCAAAAGCAAGCTTCCCAGCATCCCAGGGAAAGAAGAGGAGACTATCACGGAAACAACGAGGCTGTAGCTGGGCCCTTATCTGTCTGGATCACAACTGCATCTCCAGGGCAGTGTTTGGCAGCTCATAGGAGCTCAGTAAATGCTTGCTAAATTAATGAACAAATGCCTGAGCAGAGCTTCTAAAGCCATCCAGGAACTTCAGGAAACAAGAGACTTAGCAACCCTAAATAACACTGTTCCTCAAACTGGGTAACAGTTTAGGTTTGAATTCTATTGCATAAACAGTTAAGCACTGCCCTTTTGTGGAATTTATAAATTTATAAATAAATAAACATGCAAAGCTTTCAAATACCAGGTTGGACTGAAACCTGAAACTGTAAGCTTCCAAATAAACTAATTGGAGAAAAAATGATTTTGAAGCTGCTGCTGAACTTCAAGCCAACTGAAACTACGTCTTGCAGTGTTTCTAACATGATCTCATTCAAAATTTTCTTGGCCAAAACTGGTACTGCATCAACCCCATCCTCACTAAGTGTACATTCTCTGCAAAGCAAGGGCCATGAGAGAATTGGCTTTGCAAGAGATTTAGTGGAGGAAATGTCTGTCAAGGCTAAAGGAGAGGAAGGCACAGGAGAAGGCAAGGGAGGGCTTTCAGACCATGATGTGAGAGGGACACCTGCGAGAGGAAGGGAGAGGAAGAGGGGGAGGAAGGAGGGAAGGATAGGAAAGAACCACCTCGGGCCTGGTGCACTTCTAAGTCGGGCCTGATGCTTTGGCCAGACAGATGGGCAATTCTGGAGCCAAAGTTGCCAGTAGAGGACTTACGCATCCTGCAGGAACAGGCCAGCATGAGCACTCCCTGTGTCAGTCACAGGCTGGAAGAACGTGGCCTCAGCACGAACACAGTCGAGGAGCAGAGGGCAGCAGCCAGTGCCCTGTGCCCCCACAGCGCCAGCCCTAGGCCACATGTCTTCACGGCCTTCACAGGCACTGTTTCAAATAACACTTGCCCTGGAAATAACTCTTGTTTTTATAAATCCAGACAGGCTCTGGTGAAATTATGCCAGCTCTCAGTTGAATAGTCAAAGTAGGTAACAAGTAAACTATCCCACCACCACAATCTTTTCCTCCCTACAGCTAGACCTTTTCATACCACCAATCAAGATCAAATTTTCTCATAGAATCTCAATCCGTGGGAGCTTTTATTTAAAAAATAGAAGTCTATTTTTTCATTTGAATGTTTCCAAATAATTAAGTTTGTCCTGAGCAGCCTGCATGGGAGCTGCCCGGAAGGACTGAGAAGAGAGGCATTTAGTCACTGTCATCCAGCAGTAAATTCTTTATGGGGTTGGGTTTTGAGTTCTTCGTGCTGCTCTTGGTCAATCCATGGCTGTGATTCTGGTCCAGAAGCCATCCAGGGAGAGCAAGGGCTGGGCCATCCTTAGCTCTTACCCAGATGGAACAATTTCCGCAGAAACGCTGGTCCTCCCCAGTAACCCCTGTAAGAAATGACACAGAACAGTTCTTTGCATTGCGAAAAAGGGGGTGGCTTCAGGCAGCAGGATATTTAAAGGGAAGCCAGGCTGGTCACAGACACTGTTTCTCAGGCTATAAAGCAAGACTGACAGCAAGGTAGAAGGAACCCAGGTCTAGGAGGGTGCAACTGACCTTAACACTGACTTGCTATGTGAGCCTGGACATACTGACTCAATTCAGCAAACCTGTATGAAGCCTCTACTATGCGCAAACTGCAGTCCTCTCTGCCTTGAGCAGCTCATAAATTAGGTACAGGTCTGGGTTTCCAAATCTATTGGCATTTTGGACCATATACTTCTCAATGGTAGGGGGCAGTCCCATTCAGCAGCATCCTTGGCCTCTGCTCACTAGATGCCCGTAGCATCCCCTCCAGCTGTGACAACAAAATATATCTCCAGATATTGTCACATGTCCCCCTGGGGAGCAGAAGCATCTCTAGCTGAAAAACACTGGTGTCTACATTTTGACTTAATTTCTCAAAGGGTTTGGGAGAGTCAAATGAGATTTTTTTTTTTTTTTTTTGCAACAAGGAAGAGGAATTATTAAGTTTGTCACTGTTTACTTATTGAATGCCTACGATGACCTGTCTCTTTATGTATTGTCTTATTCATCCCATCCTGTGAGGAAGACAATGNGGGTTTGGGAGAGTCAAATGAAATTTTTTTTTTTTTTGCAACAAGGAAGAGGAATTATTAAGTTTGTCACTGTTTACTTATTGAATGCCTACGATGACCTGTCTCTTTATGTATTGTCTTATTCATCCCATCCTGTGAGGAAGACAATGTTCCTTTCATTTTACAGATATGAGACTTAAACACAGAGAGTTTAAGCAACTTTCCCTAGGACACATAGCTGGTGGGTGGCAGATGAGACTCAAACACAGGCTTCCAAAGCTTGGCTCTTAATTAGTGTGTTCTCTCTTTCTTATGATAAAGTACTTGACAGGTCAAAGTGACTCACTCTGATTACGATGATGATGATGATTTATCCAGCAGCAAGAGAGTGCCAGAACATGAAAGACAGGCGAACTGGTCACTGCCGACTATAGAGAGAAGAGGCTGTGTCCCCGTGGGTGGGCGGTAGGGCTAGGGCTCCTTCTCTCACCCAGGGCAGCCTCTTGCCCACCACGTCTGGCTGAGGCTTCAGAACCCTTCTCAGACTGCCATCACCAATCCATGAGACATGACTTAGCAAAGTGCATCCCCTTCGCCTGCTCAGGGTCATATCTCCTGAAGCTGGAAGGCCCCTTGAAACAACCCCCCTGTACAGGCTGTCGCAATCCGCTAACAGGTATGCCTCTCCCCCAGGTGATATACTTACCTCAGCATCAAATTCCAATACAGGAACGGCATCATGTCAGCCTTCATGAGGTACATGGAAAGTCTCTCTTTGCTCTGGTCAAAAGGGAAGGTTTCCAGGGGCTCGGCGTTGTAGTTAAACTCCGCGAGAATCACACGGTTGTAGCCAGTCACCAGTGGACACGACGTGTAGCCATCATACTGTGATTGAGACAGAGTTGGAAAGTGGCTTTTTTTCATGTGCTCTCTAGACACCTTGGCTTCAGAAGGTAAAGAATCTGCCTGCCAATGCAGGAGATGCAGGTTCCATCCCTGGGCTGGGAAGATCCCCTTGAGACAGAAATGGCAACCCACTCCAATATTCTTACCTGGGAAATCCCATGGACAGAGGTGCCTGGCTGGCTACAGTCCATGGGGTCGCAAAGAATCGGACACGACTTAGCGACCAAACAACAGCCACCTAGACATCTTAGAACTTATTATTTACTCTGAGCAGTGGTAATGTTTTCCTTTTTTGTATATTCTACTTTTTATACAATGAAAATACAGAAATTATATAGCAAGGATATACTAAAGGCAAAAATTGAAGTGCCCATAATAGAGAAACTAATTAAAGGAAGCAGCAAAACTGTGGGAAAAGTTTTCATGCAGAATGGAAGATGGTAAGTAGAGACAGTGATTCTTACAAGGCATACAAACCTTCTTCACTGGTCTTTGATTCTTCATAATCAGAGAAATTGTTCTGTCAAGTATTCCCGACTGGGCAGCTATATAAGAAATGGAAAAGTCAGAAAATCAGAAGTGTCTAGATTCTCCAGGAAAACTAACTTGCAAATAATTTTAACGTGAAGAAGTTAAGAAGGCTCCATATCCCATCCCTCTAGATTGTGACTGGAACACAACCCAACCCAGTGATGGACTGTAGCTTCGCCAAGGACCAGACAAACTAACAGGGCGGGTTCCTGAGGCGGCACAGTGGGAAGCACAAGCATACAAGACGAATCTGATCACAGGGAACTAGCAGACAAGTCTAGATTGCGGCATTTCCCATATAGTACCCAACCGGCACTCCGCAAACATGTCAATGTCATGAAAGTGAAAAAGCAAATGTCAGAGGCTGGTTCTAGATTCAAGAAAACCAAAGCAACATGACAATCAGTGTGGAGTGTGGCCCTTGATTGGCTCACAGATTTAAGGGGACCTGGGGATGGTGGCGGGGAGATGGATAGGCAAAGCTAAAAAGGACACTTTTAGAAAAACTGAAGAAATTCACAGTGGGTTGTATTGATGATTTTAATGTGATGTTCAATCTCTTAGACATGAAAATGATCTTCTGGGTATAAAGGAGAAAAGTTCTTTTTCTTAGGAGACAGAAGTTGAAGTATTTGAGGGTGAAGTATCATGATGTCAAAATTTACTTTCGGATGTCTTTGAAAAAGGTACATAGAGTGATCAGACAAAATATTCACTTATTGGTTTAATTATTATATCATATTGGTCACAAAATATGAATAATTGGTTAATACCTGAAGGGCATATGGGTATTCATTGTACTTTCAAAGTTTTCATAGGTTTGAGATTTTTGAAATGAGAAGTTTGGGGGAAATGACTATAAATAATAAGAAGGACATTCAGTGGATTTCCTAAAAAGCCTTTCTTGGGTTGACATAGTCAACAAAAGTAACACATGTTCTGCGGGTATGTAATTCACACGAAACGCTCCCATACCCACCGGCAGGGAAGTTCATGTTTTATAGCATCTAAAAAAGACAGTTCCTGTCTACAGAAAACAGAATCCAAAAGGCAATTCTCTCCATCACTGCTAGAGCGGAACATTGACATGAAGAATTTAGTTGCCCAGGCTGAGGCCTTAATCGTGTACCAATCAGGGCACTCTCCACTGTATCTGTCTTAACACAGCAATTTTCTGCTCCGCGAGCTTTCATTGACTTGCATGTGTTTTCTGGGGAAACAAATGCTTCCCTAGTTTTACGGTGTTTCAGGCAGAAGAAAAACAGCCAACCTGCCCAGCATCAGCGATGTTCCAAAGAAGACCAGGGATGTGAGCACGGTAGCATGAGAAGTTAACAGAATTCTAGAGAGCTGGAAAAGTGGTACCTCTCTCTCCAATGTCCCCCTCCCCTGAAAACCACCCCTCTGACCCAGAAAAGGCAGATGAGGTCATGCTACTCTGGTGCAAAGCATTCAACAGATAACTTTCTTCTTTACACAAGACTAGGTTCATTGACAACTAGGTCCATTACACAACACTAGGTTCATTGACAACACTTCTGTTTTGGGGAGGCCAAAGGCGTTTTTAGGCACAAAAGTTTCTTCATTAATATGATTAGCATATAATGAAATGCCGCTGGTGTCCAACTTTTTGTTATGGCGGTGGTTTTTGTTATGGCAGTGCTTTAGCAGAAGGCATCCCTGCTTTGAGCAAGGAGGGAACATAGCTCAAGGCCTTACCTGCGGCGGCAGCGGTCTTTGATGTCGGCAGGTTGGTACAGTCCCCGATCCCAAACACATTAGGGTACCGCTTGTGCTGAAGAGTGTCTTTGTCCACGTCCACCCAGCCAGCAGCATCAGCCACAGGGCTCGTCTTGAGGACATCTGGTGGGCCCATGGGTGGTGTAACGTGAAGCATTTCATACTGCAAAAAAGGAGAGCGTCCAAATGTGTGTTTGTTCCATTATCTCCATAGCTCCACAAGTCCTGGCCCCGGCTCCCTGACACACACATGGACTTTGGCTGCACGGAGCACTGTACAGTTAGTGCTTGTACTGATCCAAACGCTTGACAAGATCATCCATGCTCCCATGCAAGGCAGTGATAAAATAACTGAAGTGGTCTCCCCGCACAGAGTTCACGGGATTCCTTTGGCAGCTGGCATGGGGGAATCTGAAAAACTGGAGTGAACTTCACTAACATTTTGAAAGAACTCACTGATGCTTCTACTTATTACTGAAATGAAGCAGGTGATGTATCTCAGTTGCTGTCTTCCTGACCCTCGGCTGATGACTTGTAAAGTCTGGTTGCACCAGGTTTACTCTGCAAAGAGGTTCTCAGAGTGCCTAAAACTTGTAAAAACCCATGTTAGGAGCTGATAAGTGAGCACCATTCACAAATATGAGTCAACTCTCAAAATACGAAAAGGAAACCATCAAAACACCAATTTAAGGTGAAATAAAGGGAGCAAGAATACTGGCTAGCACTATGAAGGAGGGGTCTAATTCAGTACTGGGTTTACTGAACTGTGTAGGAGGCAGGATGGATTTTTTTTTCCCAAAAAACCTTTATCAAGGAAGGCTACCCTTGGCAATTAGGTACTGATCCAACCTAATCAGTTTTTATGGCTCATGTAACTCTTTTGTTTATGTGATATGCTTTTTTGGTTGTTTCCATATTTTGTAGTTTATTCTATTTCTTTTACCAACTCCATCTAGCAATTTCAAATTGATTAAGTGTTCACAAAACATTTCATTACAGTGAAAACTTTAGCATCTTAGGACTGTCTTAACCTTGTGATAGTCAACAGCCCCTGATTTTCAAAACAAGTTCCACATTTTCACCAGGGCCTGGCAGTCATGATGGCAGAGGGAGTTAGGGATGTGACTTATATTTACTCCCACTCTCAGTTATGAGCTTAGTCAACCTTAGGGTGGAAGACATGGAGCAAAAGTGCAGTGCTTTTCGAAGTACTCTAGTTGGCTCTCTAGTGGCCTGGGTCCCTGAGGCTGTGTCCGTTAATTTCATGCAAACTGAGCACATGTCTGCAGGACAGCAGATGGAATACTTAACAACCATCATCCACCAGATTATTAAGGCCATGTCTGTATTTCTGAAGTTAACCAGAACTGAGGGCCAAATCTTACTAGCATCATCTCTATTAGAATTAATATGTGCTTGAATTTCACAAATACATATGAATTTCATACACCTCTTCTAGAACAGAGGTTACATATTTCCACATAATCATCATAAAGGGATGACATTTCACTTGAACAAAAGAACCACTAGGGTCATTTTATAGATTTGTTGGAAATTAATATTGGCATTCAGTTATAGCTTATTTTTTATCAATTATTTCCATAAACTGAATCTAGTGAATAACATGGTTCTCCTTCATTAACATAAATAACCTATTCAGAGTAGTGGTGTTCAAACTTTTATGTTTATAAAGAAGATCTGTAGAAAATTCAGGTTCCTGGGCCCTACAACCCCAAGATCCCAATCCATTAGGTCTGGGAGAAGAATGAGAATGTGTACTTTAACAACCTCCACCCCAATGATTCTGAAACATGAAACCTGTAGATGTATTAGAAACTCTGGCTTGAAGGAATAGGTTCATTTATAATGAAAAATGAAATGCTATTATTTAGTCAACTTCACCTTTCCTTTCCTTTGCTATAAGGAAATGCACTGTACTGGATAATCTCCAAAATCTCTTCTAGTTCTAGGATGCCGTGATATTTTAGTTCAAATCTCTAAAAACTGGAGACTTGGGCCAGTTTACAAGCTCTCTGTGAAGGATCAGAGACTAGAGGCTTTGGGTACATTTAATTCTTTACGGTAGTGGTGCTCAGTCCTGGTTACACATGAGAATCATTAGGGGAACTTTGGAAACTCCCAATCCTCAATCCAGACCCCAGACCAATTAATCAAAATCTCTGGGAGTTAGACTCAGGCATCAGCATGTTTTGAAAGTCCTCTGGGTGATTGAAATGTGCAGCCATAGCTGAGAGTCACTGCTCTAAAGCCTTTTGGTAGATTTTTTGAAATTCATATTTTAAAGAGTAGAATTAGGTTAGGTCTGAAAAGAAAATCTAATCTAAAAGCCTATACTTCAAAAGGGACACAAATAATCTTCTTTCTTTATAACCCTTCAGAAGAACAATAACCATTTATTTATCCAAGTCCCTATCTGCGAGCCTCAACTAGCCACGGCACAGCAGAGAACCAAAGTTAAAAGGACCTAATAACAAAATTAAGTTCATGCACTCAAGCTCATACACTTTGCTCATTAAAATATGCTGTGGGCCCTCACACACCACCCATCTGCTTTTACTTTACACAGAATTTAATGAGTTTGGCTATCTCATTTTCCAGCCAATAAAAAGATTAGAAGTAGCAGTTTTAAAATGCTAGAGCTAGAAGGATCTCCCAGTCACAGCTGCCTGATAGTTAGGAAGGAAGAAAACAAGAAAACTACAAAGAGGATGCACACAAAATCAAATAACAGAATAGACGGAGATCCTTTCATAAGAGGGTAATTAGCCGTAAACAACCCAGTAGGCCCTAGATGTATAACTATATAAGACCTACTCAAAATGATGACTGTGAGCTGGGGCAAAGAGACAAGCCTGGGACATCCTGGGACACCAGAAAGCAAGGAAGTGTTAAAAAATGTAATGGAGACATGTCACAAGGACATTAAGGGCCATTCTGAAAGGGTTCCTGCTGACCCAGTCTGGGACAGCTTGAGCACCAAAATTCTTAAGGACAGAATGAATTGTAAACTGAAATGAATGTATCTCCTGACATAGCAATAAACAAGACAGGTCACAGCCATCAGCAATTTCTGGCCTCCAAATATGAATGAGGGCTCCCAAAACTGCAATCCAGAGGATGTGGCCATCCCCCATGGAGACTGCTGAGGAGCTCAGGGAATGAAGAAGCAAGGTGAGCAAGGAGACAGGACTGGACCAGATAGCTGAGGTGCGTAAGAAAGGAACGAATTCAGTGAGGCCAGAGGCTTGCATGTTCGCATACATAGAATGCTGAATTCCTTAACTTGCTACTTGATCTTTGATCTTCAGGCTGCCTCCTCCCTTTGTTGCAAACTTGTATATAGCCTGACTTCCCCTCCTGGCTTCTTGGAGCAGTTTTCTCAGAACTACTGAGATGCTGTCTGCCTGACTCAGAGTCCTAAACATTCCCACCAAATAAAATAAGTCTCTGCTTTTAGGTTGTGACTATATTTTTTAGTTGACAAAACTAGTGGAGGAAAATACAGGCATTCATAAGTTCATCAGTTCAGTTCAGTTTAGTCACTCAGTTGTGTCCAATTCTTTGTGACCATGAACCGCAGCACGCCAGGCCTCCCTGTCCATCACCAACTCCCAGAGTCTACCCAAACCCATGTCCATCGAGTTGGTGACGTCATCCAACCATCTCATCCTCTGTTGTCCCCTTCTCCTTCTGCCCTCAATGTTTCCCAGCATCAGGGTGTTTTCAGATGAGTCAGTTCTTCCCATGAAGTGGCCAAAGTATTGGAGTTTCAACTTAAACATCCGTCCTGCCAATGAACACCCAGGACTGATCTCCTTTAGAATGGACTAGTTGGATCTCCTTGCAGTCCAAGGGACTCTCAAGAGTCTTCTCCAACACCACAGTTCAAAAGCATCATTCTTTGGCAGCTTTCTTTATAATCCAACTCTCATATCCATACATGACTCCTAGAAAAACCATAGCTTTGACTAGATGGACCTTTGTTGGCAAAGTAATGTCTCTGCTCTTGAATATGCTATCTAGGTTGGTCATAACTTTCCTTCCAAAGAGTAAGCATCTTTTAATTTCATGGCTGCAATCACCATCTGCAGTGATTTTGGAGCCCAGAAAAATAGTCAGCCACATTTCCACTGTTTCCCCCATCTATTTCCCATGAAGTGATGGGGCCAGATGCCATGATCTTAGTTTTCTGAATGTTGAGCCTTAAGCCAGCTTTTTCACTCTTCTCTTTCACTTTCAAGAGGCTCTTTAGTTCCTCTTCACTTTCTGCCGTAAGGGTGGGGTCATCTGCATATCTGAGGTTATTGATATTTCCCCCAGCAATCTTGATTCCAGCTTGTGTTTCTTCTGGTCCAGAGTTTCTCATGATGTGCTCTGCATAGAAGTTAAATAAGCAGGGTGACAATATACAGTCTTGACGTATTCCTTTTCCTATTTGTAACCAATCTCTTGTTCCATGTCCAGTTCTAACTGTTTACTTCCTGACCTGCATACAGGTTTCTCAAGAGGCAGCTCAGGTGGTCTGGTATTCCCATCTCTTTCAGAATTTTCCACGTAAGTTCATACTAATAATTGGGAAGGGAGAGCTTTTGCTGACAGGGTGCCAAGAATCTACCAGTACAGGTGGAGGGAATGCTAGACTGGAACATCATTTTGCAACCACCATAGTAAAGACTGGATTAGGCAAAAATCATCAATGGATGCTAAATCTATTGGGAAACTTTAGTGAGTAGGGAGTAGGGTGTTTGCATGGACTTAAAGTACCCCCTCCTTATTAGTAGCAACAAAGAAAAAGAATAATAATTCTCTACAGTGCAGAAATTGGACCATATCTGGACTTGTGATCAAAATGAACATCATCAAGGGGCAGATAAGAACTGTGTGCTTTCTAACGTGTTATCCTAGAAAGACACATCACTTATGCGGTATTTCAGCCCAAAATGCAGAACCTGAAACTCATCACCAGGAAACATAGACAAAGTCAAAATGAGGACACTCTATTAAAAAATAAAAGTCAGGGAGGGAGCTGTATTATTTCAAATAATACAGAAGTCACAGAAGACAAAGAAAGGCTGTAGAAATGTTCCAGATTAAAGGAGGCTAAAAACACATGACAATTAAATGCAGTACCTGCCTGTAGACCAACTTCTGGAGGACAGGGAGTACTATAACACTATTCATCAATCAACAAAACTTGAAAACAACTCATAGATTAAAATATTGTATCCTTGCTAAATTTACTATATTGATAACTGTAATGTGGTTATATAAGAGAATACTCCTAACTTAGGAAAATTATGGTGAAATATTTAGGGGTAAAGGGCCATGACACATAATATACATGAGTGTGTGCTAAGTTGTTTCAGTTGTGTCCAACTCTTTGAAACCCTATGAACTGTAGCCCACTAGGCTTCTCTGTCCATGGGATTTTCCAGGCAAGAACACTGGAGATGGTAGCTATGCTCTCCTCCAGGGGATCTTCCCAACCCAGGAATCAAATACCTGTCTCTAGTGTCTCCTGCATTTGCAGTCAGGTTCTTTACCACTTTACCAGCCTGGTGGCTCAGATGGTAAAGATTCTGCCTGCAGTGTGGGAGACCCGAGTTCAATCCCTGGGTTAGGAAGATCCCCTGGAGAAGGAAGTGGAAACCCACTACACTATTCTTGCCTGGAGAATCCCATGGATGGAGGAGCCTGGCAGACTATAGTCTATGGGGTTGCAGGGAGTTGGACATGACTGAGCAACTTCACTTCTTTACCACTAGCGCTACCTGGGAAGCCTGTGATGTACATAACTCACCTTTAAATGCTTTAGGGAAAATATATTATATTACATAATATTTATATATGGAGAGAGGAGCAGTGAAGCCAATGATAAAGCAACGGGGTACAACTCTGCAATAAATGAATCTAGGTAAAGGCTATATACAGTTTTCTTTGTACTATTTTTATTTTTGCAACTTCTCTAAGTTTAAGATTATTTCCAAATGAAAGTTTTTTAGATTATGACTTTGAGTCATTGGCAGGATTTCAAATGATAGTGACCACACACCAACACGGAGAAAGCAATGGCAACCCACTCCAGTACTCTGGCCTGCAAAACCCCATGGATGGAGGAGCCTGGTAGGCTGCAGTCCACGGGGTCGCTAAGAGTCAGACATGACTGAGCGACGTCACTTTCATTTTTCACCTTTACTCATTGGAGAAGGAAAGGCAACCCACTCCAGTGTTCTTGCCTGGAAAATCCCAGTGATGGGGGAGCCTGGTGGGCTTCCGTCTATGGGGTTGCACAGAGTCAGACACGACTAAAGTGACTTAGCATAGCACACACCAACAACACAAGAGAAGACCCTACACATGGACATCACCAGATGGTCAACACTGACATCAGATTGATTATATTCTTTGCAGCCAAAGATGGAGAAGCTCTATACAGTCAGCAAAAACAAGACTGGGAGCTGACTGTGGCTTAGATCATGAACTCCTTATTGCCAAATTCAGACTCAAATTGAAGAAAGTAGGGAAAACCATTAGACCATGCACATATGACCTTAATCAAATCCCTTATGACTACAGAGTGGAAGTGAGAAATAGATTTAAGGGACTAGATCTGATAGACAGAGTGCCTGATGAACTATGGCCGGAGGTTCATAACATTGTACAGGAAACAGGGATCAAGACCATTCCCAGGGAAAGGAATACAAAAAAGTAAAATGGCTGTCTGGGGAGGCNATTAGACCATGCACATATGACCTTAATCAAATCCCTTATGACTACAGAGTGGAAGTGAGAAATAGATTTAAGGGACTAGATCTGATAGACAGAGTGCCTGATGAACTATGGCCGGAGGTTCATAACATTGTACAGGAAACAGGGATCAAGACCATTCCCAGGGAAAGGAATACAAAAAAGTAAAATGGCTGTCTGGGGAGGCCTTACAAATAGCTGTGAAAAGAAGAGAGGCAAAAAGAAAAGGAGAAAANTATGGAATCCTTCATTCCTCTCAAAAGGCTGAATGAATAAAACGTGATTTTCTCATGCTAACAGCTCTTGCCAAAATGATATAAACAAATGATGCTTCTCTGCATCTTCCCTGGACGCCTTTGCATCTTGTTCTTAACGTACTATTCCCACCTCACAGAAGAAACATGCACAGAAGCCAAGCCCACACACAAAGACGAGACCTCTCCAAGCAGGATGTGGCTCTGCCAGATCTTTCAAGGATTTGTAAGCGTTTCCTTTGATGTACAGGTATGAGATGTTTAAAGACATCCTCTCTCACAGGTAGAAGATATCCATCATTCCTGAACTACCCACAAGCAGGCCTGGCTGTTACAAACCATAAATGGAGACACTCACTACATCCTGCATTTAAGAAGCCCTTCCTGAACTCCAGGCAACTAAAGTTGTGAAATGTTTCTGGCTGCTTCAAATAACTCAGTGCCAAAAATACAGACACAAAACAGAATAAAAATTCACTTGGTACCAGTATATGAGAGATTCTCTGGTGGCCCAGTGGTAAAGAATCTGCCTGCCAAGTAGAATATGTGGGTTCGATCCCTGGGTCGGGAAGATCCACTGCAGAAGGAAATGACAACCCACTCCAGTATTCTTGCCTGGAAAATCTCACGGACAGAGAAGCCTGGTGAGCCACAGTGCATGGTGTCACAAAGAGTCAGACACGATTGAGAGACTAAACAACAACAGGAGAAGAACCCGCCTCATTTCCCATGGACACAGCTCTCATCTCTTCCTCTCCCCCATTTTGGTCCACCTTCTCCCCATCACAACCCTACGATGCTCATTGTAACCAGCCTCCCAAGCATAGGACACCGATGGACAAAGAAGTGGGGCTCTCAGTGTCGCCTGCGTCCATGGCACTGCTGAGCTGACAGCTGCGCCTCCACACTCACTGAAATCACTTGGGTCTCTCCAGGTTTGTCCAGATTCTCAAAAATAGCCTCTTGCTTATCAGCTCGGACTTCAATGAGATTTTGCTTGTAGTTAACAGTGAGGGCCCTCTCCTGGATAATCTTCTGCAGGGCATCTGCATACTTCTTAACCCCAAAAATGGCTCCAAGAGAAGTGTTGAAAATGATATTGGCCTTAGGTCGCTTTCCAGTCTGGAAAAAAGAAAAACATAGAAACAATCAACATCAAAGCACTACTCCAACCACCCTTTTTTTCAACCATGACAAGACTTAAAACCCTCCAGAGACCTCATCAGCTTCCTCCACCACTATGCGCTGGTGGGGTGAGGTGTGGACCACAGCCCCCTCCTCCTCTAATCTTCCGTCAGTGACACAGCACCTCAGTCCAACTTGATTCAGGGGCTGAGGTGGACCCTGTTCAGTGAGGTCCAGAGATGAAAGGCAGGTCCAAGGGAAGATAGACTGGAATTGTTTATTCATGTATTCATTTGTTGATTCACTCAGGAAACATTCAACGAGGTTCTAGAGTTGACCAGGTACTGTTCTAAGTGCTCCACATTCGCCAGATCATAGAAAAAACAAGAAAGTTCCAGAAAAACATCTACTTCTGCTTTATTGACTATGTCAAAGCCTTTCTTCAAGAGACTGGAATACCTGACCGCCTTATCTGCCTCCTGAGAAATCTGTATGCAGGTCAAAAAGCAACAGTTAGAACCAGACATGGAACAACAGACTGGTTCCAAACTGGGAAAGGAGTACATCAGGGCTATATATTGTCACCCTGCTTATTTAACTTATATGCAGAGTACATCAAGAGAAATGCCAGCCTGGATGAAGCACAAGATGGAATCAAGATTGCTGGGAGAAATACCAATAACCTCAGATACACAGATGACACCACCCTTATGGCAGAAAGTGAAGAGGAACTGAAGAGCCTCTTGATGAAAGTGAAAGAGGAGAGTGAAAAAGCTGGCTTAAAATTCAACATTCAAAAAACAAAGATCGTGGTACCCGGTCTCATCACTTCATTGCAAATAGATGGGGAAACAATGGAAATAAAATAAATAAAGTCTATTTATTTTCTTGGGCTCCAAAATCACTGCAGATGGTGACTTTAGTCATGAAATTAAAGGATGCTTGCTCCTTGGAAGAAAAGCTATGACCAACCAAGGTAGCATATTAAAAAGCAGAGACATTACTTTTCCAACAAAGGTCCCTCTAGTCAAAGCTATGGTTTTCCAGTGGTCATGTGTAGATATGAGAGGTGGACCTTAAAAAAGGCTGAGTGCTGAAGAATTGATGCTTTTGAACTGTGGTGTTGGAAAAGACTCTTGAGAGTCCCTTGGACTGCAAGGAGATCAAACCAGTCAATACTATAGGAAATCAGTCCTGAATATTCACTGGAAGGACTGATGCTAAAGCTGAAGCTCCAATACTTTGGCCCCGTGATGTGAAAAACTGACTCATTTAAAAAGACCCTGATCCTGGGAAAGATTGAAGGCAGGAGGAGAAGGGGACGACAGAGGATGTGATGGTTGGATGGCATCACCGGCTCAATGGATATGAGTTTGAGCTAGCTCCGGGAGTTGGTGATGGATAGGGAAGACCAATATGCTACAGTCCATGGGGTAGCAAAGAGTTGGACATGACTGAATGACTGAACTGATAGTATGATTATAACCATGTTAAAAAATAGGGAAAACAATGGAAGTACATATCAAATTGATAACAGTAGCTATACCAAAGCAATTGGATTATGAATGACATCTTTTTTCTATTTTGCAGACTTTCAGTTACATAATTTTATACATGTGAAATAAAAAACAAAAATTGATGCTTTCCAATTATGGTGCTGGAAAAGACTCTTAAGAGTCCCTTGGACAGCAAGGAGATCAAACCAGTCAATCTTTAAGGAAATCAACCCTGAAAATACACTGAAAGGACTGAGGCTGACGCTGAAGCTCCAATACTTTGGAGAAGTGGGCAGCAGAGGAAGAGATGGTCAGATAGCATCATCTACTCAATGGATATGAATTTGAGCAAACTCCAGGAGATAGTGGAGAACAGGGAAGCCTGGTGTGCTGCAGTCCATGGGGTTGCAGAGTTGGACATGGCTTAGCAACTGAACTACTAACTTTAGAAACAAAAATGGTATTTTGGATACCACTGGATACCAATGGATAAAAATGATATCCCTTCTGCCCTCCTTGCCCATCCCTGGAAAGGAGGCGTACCTTCCTGAAATAGGCTTCTGATAAGTACATGATCTTCTGCGGGGCCCCGGCGCACTTCACTGGAGTGTTAGGGAAGGTAAAGATGGCATTGCCCTCCTTGAAGTCCTGCAGAGCTTTCCATGTCTTCTCCACTGTCCTCACTGAGTAATTGGACCCTATTTTGGGATGGGCAAAACCTTCAGGGAGGCCTTTGATCTGCAACAAAGCACACAAAGAAATTATTATTTAACAAAAGTGAAAATGGAATCTGTGTTTAGAATCCTTCTTCACTGTCACTTCTACCACCTTTCATATATTTCAGCACAATTTTGAGCCTCCTGGACTCACACACAGTGGCACTAGCAGGTGAGTGAGGGGTCTGCTAAGCCCAGAGATGTGGGGCCTGCAGTCATCTGCCAAAGTGGAGGACAGGCGAGGCTGAGGGGAAACCCTGGGCCTCTGTGGCCTGGAGACCAGAATTTGAACCTCTCTTCCCATCATCAGAGTGAGGACAAGAAGCCAGCCTTACTTCCTTTTTGGAGAACAAGTTTTCTTATTATGAGGAAGAAGAACAACAGGCAGAAGCAAGAGCCACACTATCAGTAATAACAAAATTAAATTACCCTGCATCAGACTGGACCAGGCCAAGCGCTTGATAAAAGCAGCAAAGGCAGGAAATTAAAAGCATGGACTTGAGAACCTACAGACTCCAGTCTGCGTCCTAGCTCTTCCACTTACAAGCATTGCGATCTGCAGTAAGTGGCCCAATAAATCAGGTAGTGGGTCTCAAGTGTGGTCCCCAAAACAGCCCCACCTGGGAACTCGTTATAAAGACAGATTACCAGACCCTAGCTCAAACTCACTGGATCAGAAACTCAGACACAAGTCCAGAAATCTGTTTTAACAGGCCCTCCAGGTAATTCTGATGCTCACTGAAAGGCTTATGTTCATCATCTGTGAAATGGGGATAAAAGTAACCCCTCTGCAGGATTGCTGGCAAGAGTAAAGAGACCATGGCATAAGACGACTAGAAAAACGATGCGTGTATGGCACCTGCCCTGTCAACGTTAGTGTGCTCCTGTCAGGAAGATTGACTGGCCCCTTCTCCTAAATGTTAGAAGGTTCATATAACACAATGGAGATGGCCATGAGCGAGTTAAGAGACTCAAGGATGACCAGAGAACCATCAAAATCAGTCTCAAGATGAGCGGTCCTTCAAAACCTCTCCAGGCTGAAGGGCATGCACTCGTGACCCACGGAATCGCCCAGCACCTGTTCCTCAAGTCTCGGGGAAAGAGGCCTGCAGTCTCCTCCAATACGTGTTAAGCGCAAATATTCCTCTGATTGTTAACCATATCTTCTGCTACGGTTCAAGTAGCTGTAACATTAGCAGTCTCAACAACAGTAACCACTTACTGTTATAAAATCACCCGGCATTTTAACGTTTCTGCCGTCTCACATCTATGTTAACATTCACTCTACTCACTACACTCCCTCTGAGGGAGGGGATGGAATATTACTGGCCCACAGACAAAGATGAGGAACAAGGTTGAGAGACCCACCTAGACTCTTACAACTAGATACTGAGGCCCCCCCTCCCCACTGCCTGCAGCCCTTCCCACAGGGCCTCATGCTTTCCAGCTCCAAAAGCAAAACTCAGGATCCAGGAGATAAATAGCCAATCTGCCTTATCATATTTCTCTAGTCTGAAGAAGCTGTTATCAAGGAAAACGGTGCCGTAAAGTAGTAACCGAGTTTCTTTCAAGGAGAGTTGTTCCTAAAGGGCAGTTTATGACACCACTGAATCCAAGGTGCTTTCCTGGGAACCCAGAAGCAGAAGGAGCAGGAAAGTCTAAGAAAGAGATGAGATCTGACCCCCACTCTGTGGGGAGCTGTGGACCATCCTACCACACTGAGAGGACCAGACAGCGGGACATGGCACTGCAGAGATTCACCGGGAACTGGTGGGGAAAGAGGCAGAGGCAGCTGGGCAGAGAGAAGCTGCTCACGTTCACCAAAGCCCAGAGCAGAGCTCAGTCCTTCTGGAGGCCCAACGACATCCCGCCCCCAAGAGCCACACACCTTGGCACCCTCATCAAAGCCATCTCTCCTTTGTTTACACTAACCTGGGTAGTTTTCTAGTATCTCCAAGACTGCTAAGTAATACAGTAGCCCTGGAAACATTACTCACATCCTCTTAGCTTCAGTTTCCTCACCTATCAAGAGGAGATAAAAAATTTCTACCTCGTAAGCAGTCATGAGGAATCAGTATTAGATTCTTAGCATAGTCCCTGGCACATGGTAGAGGCTCCATAGTAACAGCTCCTTTTAAATGTTGTTGTTTCTTGGTTTACTGCAAGAGGGTGCAAGCACTCTCAGCACTGCTGGCTTCAGACAATTCTCACACAGTGAGCCATCAGGGTGACATGACCACAGAGACAGGCTACCTTTGTTAACGACTCTGGTGGACCTTTTGAAGAGGCATGGACTTCCCAGAAAGTATCACTGGCACCTTTCTCCATAGAGTCCTTCATGGTTTACTGTTTATATGAGGCTCATGACCCACGGCACCAAACTCATCACAACCTCCACACTAATCCATGGCTTGTTTAAACCTTCACAGAACAGGTCCCAGGTCATTTCTTCTACTTCCTACACTGGGCATGTCACTACTCTGGTTTTTAACCCAGAAACACACATCAAACATCCTGCGGATGCAACTCAGATGAGGCCCTCACCTAAACCACTTTCCTGAAATTTGTGACCTGGTTATCACAATGCTTTATGTGCTTCAACTACTTATTCATACTTCCCAAGAAGCTTCTGGAAATCATAATTGCTAACTCACTCTATTATGCTTTAGGAAAATAAATTTGAATCTCACAAATTGTCAGAGGGCATCTGGCTCCCTAGCTCACTGAAAAGGGAGGTCTAAGGAACTGCTGGGGCAGCATTTATATTGTGTCAGTCACTTTATACCAAAAACCCAGCATCTATACAACAAAACTTAGACATCCCTTCAGCGCCTGATAAGCTAACTGCCGGTATTCTACCCTTAAAGTCTGCTTAAGAATTCACAGTCTAAATCTTACTTTCAAAGGAAATACAACCAACTCAGTCCTACAGAGAAATGTAGTTTTCTTATAAGTGTGGGAAAGGCTGCTGTTTTGTAAGAATTACCATCAGGCCCTGGACATGCTGAACTCTGATTAAAGCCTGAAGCTAGAACATATGATGATCACTTACAGAATCTTAGAGAAGACTTTCTTAAAGCCATAAAAAGGCTGCTGAGAAATAAAACTGAAAGAGGATTTAATACTCTTTCTTGTCAAAATGAGTATAAAACTAAATGCAGTTTTGATCACAGCATAAGTAGGCCAGTATAACATACTTATGAGAGCATGCTCAGTTGTGTCTGACTCTTTGCGACCCCACGGACTGTAGCCCACCAGTTTTCTCCATCCATATCATTTTCCAGGCAAGAATACTGGGGCAGGTTGCCATTTCCTACTCCCGGTGATCTTCCCAACCCAGGAATCAAACCCATATCTCATGCATCTTCTGCACTGGCAGTGGATTCTTTACCACTGAGCCACCTGGGAAGCCCATGACATAGTAATACAAGTAGCTTAAAACAGTTCATTCTCAGACGTCCCTGGTGGCACAGTAGATGGGAATTCACCTGCCAACGCAGGAGACATGGGTTCGATCCCTGGTCCGGGAAGATTCCACATGCACAGAGCAACTATGTCTGTGCACCACAGCTATTGAGCCTGTGCTCTAGAGACCGTGATCCACAGCTACTGAAACCTGTGCACCTCGAACCCATCCTCCGCAATAAGAGAAGCCACTGCGATGAGAAGCCCACGCACTGCAACTGGAGAGTAGCTTCTGCTCGTCACAACTAGAGAAAGCCGGTGCAAAAGCAACAAAGACCCAGCAGAGCCAAAAATAAATTTAAGAAAAAATTTTAAGTACCTTCTCATAGTCCAGCTGGATTCCAAGAGCAATGATAAGATATTTGTAGGAGATCTGCAACACAAAAAGAATGACATTTTAGACCAAGACCCAAAAAGTGGCAGCCCCAGAACTGACTCAGACCCCAGACATGAGCAGCCCCTACTGTGTCTCCATCTTGTAACATGATGACGTGGGGCTGCAGATAGTGGGCAGGCCAGCAGGCAGGGATGAACACCCCAGTGTGCCATTATGCCCACCTCTCTGCTACCCGATCTCTGCTGTCTCACATGTCAGTGCTTCACAAATATACAACATGCCTGGCTTCTGGGAGCTTGCCATACCTGTACTTTCACACAGTGGAGCACAACAGAAAAGGGACCACAGTTATTTATGTTAACACTGTTTCATGCCATCATTGACTCGATGGATATGAGTTTGAGGAAGTTCTGGGAGTTGGTGATGGACAGGAAAGCCTGGCGTGTGTCCATGGGGTCGCAAAGAGTCAGCCTGAGCAACTGAACTGACTGTTTCATGTTGAAAGCTGGAGGATGACTTTCTAATCTTAAAACAATCAACTTTCTTTAAAAGCTAACCTGTAAGTCCCACCTACAGGGCAATGTGTGACTCTCAGGCCAATCTGTCCTATCATATAGACTGGATCAACAGCATAACTGAGAAACTGCTCTTTTGAGGGACACTGAAAAAGATGTGATAGAACCTACCTGATCCTACTGAACGAGCTGTTTGGAATTTAAAACTCTTCTCTTTAAATATGGGCACTGTGCTCATCCATGCTGAGGGCAAAAGTAGCCATACTAATTATGATGGAAATGTGGGCTCAGGATCAGGAGGAAGACAAGCTGAAGTACAAAAGTGTAAGCAAAAATGATATAAAGTAAAGAGACTTGCCTACAGAACTGGAGAATGGCAGCAGTCAATGTGGGAGCCCAGCCTGGAGCCACAGGTGGTGACTGCCACAGCCTTGTAGAGAAGGCTGGATAGTAGAGAGGTGGATGTTTGGTTTCAGTTGCTTGAGAAAAACACAAATAGAGAAGCAGAGCGGCCAGCTGGGCAGATCACAGTGGAAGAGAGGGGCCTCTGAGACCTGAAAGAGCTTGGCTTGGGCTGGGGAGCCAAGGGGAGCAAGTCGTTGAAGAGGTCCTGACCTGGGAGACTCAGCTCCAAGGTCACCTCCACCGTGAGACCTGGCTATGACTCAGTCCCCCTCCCTGCTGGCCCCTCCCGCAGCTCCCTCAGCACAGTGGACTGAATGCTTTTTAGCCCTTGTGTGATTCAGCAGCAATGTCCTCCTCACTACACTGAACACTCCTAGAGGATAAAGGTTATGTCTTGTTCCTTATAGTCCTAGAATCTAACACAAGACACTAAAGTGAGGAAGTCAGTAACATTTGTTGGATGAATGGATAGGTAGATGGTTGATTTCGGCTGCTTGTGAAAAATACAGTCTATCAAAATGGACAGATAATAAATACATCTTCAACTGGATAATTTGCCTAACCATAGAGACCGAGTGCCCTTAAATTCCTGTTCTGTAGGAAAGTGTACCAGTCTCATCAAATGGCTGAGTGAACTCTTCAGGATGTAAGGTCAGAGATGGCTCAGGATCTGGGGGTCCTGACCCACATGTAAGACATGTGAGCACTGTAAAGAAGAGCCTTTGGTCTGTGCACGCCTTGATGGTTCTATTAGAGCATAATATTGATTATTTTTATGGACTAATAATATACAAGCTTAAGATTATGAAAAAAAATAAGGGAGAATAAATCCTAAAGTAGCAAAGAATACAAGAACACTTTATGTATTTTGAATGAGTTCAAGCTTCCAGGCCAGATGATCTAAACTCTAAGGAATTACAAAAACTTGTAAACAAAACTGAGCAGTTTCAGAGAACAGTGCAGACCTTGCCAAAAGGCTAAATATGGACAAGTATTTTGTAATTTTATATGAGGGGGTGGGACAGGTAAATTATGACACTAACAATGTAGTAAACAAGATGTTTATCCATTTCAAAATTCCAGGCTCATCTAATAAAAAGACGTCTCATAATAATTTAGAAAAAGAAGGGCATCAGCAAGTGTTTGCAGACTGCAAACCTGCTTCCCATCAGTCGGCAGTTAAGAACTCTGTGAGCAGAGTGGATACTCAATAAATATTTTCTTTTCCTTTTTTCCCCCATATATTCTTTTTTCCTTCCCTTTTTTTTTTTTTTAACTTTTTTGTTGCACCACACAGTATGTCAGATCGTAGTATCCTGATTAAAGATCAAACCCACACCCCCTGTAGTGGATGCATAGAGTCTTAACCACTGGACCATCAGGTAAGTCCCTCATGTATTCTTTAAAAAGTAATAACAGCAACATTTCTTAAGCATTCACTTTGTACAAGGCACTATCCTGAATATTTTACATGTTTTAATTCATTTAATCCTCACAACAACCCAGTGAAGTAGGTATTAGTACCATTTTACAGGTGAAGAAATTGAAATACAACTTGATCACAAAGATTGACTGAACACTTTCTATGTGACAGATATTATGCTAAGTCTTGGAGCGACAACACTGAACAAGAAAGGCCCAGTTCCTACCCCTCCAGGAATTCAGTCTAGTGGGCAAGACAGACGTGAACAAATACCCACACAGACAATTACTAAACCACAGAGTGCTCGGATGGCGAGTCGAGGGGGAAATCTGACCACTCTGGTAGGTCAGGGAGGCCATGTCTAAGATAAAGATCAGTAGGAGTTAGCTAGGGGAAGAGGTGGAAGCAGCCTGTGCACATGTACCAGGGAAGAAGGCGTCTGAGGCGTCTGAGGAAAGGAGAGTCCAGTGTGCAGGAGCAGGAACAAGGAATAGAACCAGGTTAAGTCTGGAGAAGGAGCAAGGATCCATGTACACACTGGGCCTGTGGAACACACTCCAAACAAACAGACCCCTGGGGCAGGGAAGAGTCGGAGACACACTGGGTCTGGACTTCAGCAGTGCCCTCGCACTATGGACAGGATAGGAAAGTGTAAACAAATGATGGAAATGGTTATGTAAATTGTTTAATATTTTCAAAAGAATACCGATTGATTCATGTATGCTAGAAAAAAAGTTCTCTAGGGACATGTTAAAGAATTCAAACCTTGAACTTAAATGAACCCATCATGGATAAAGGCAAGGAAAAACTGCTAACTGGACGACAGAATCACAAATGTAATAGATCCAGGCAAGTCAGGAGGATGAACCAAAAGCAAGAAGATGAGACATGATATGTAGATTTCTGATACTTGGCTATGGAATAGAAAGTGAAAAGTGAAAGCCGCTCAGTCATGTCCGCCTCTTTGCAACCCCATGGACTATACAGTCCACGGAATTCTCTAGGCCAGAATACTGGAGTGGGTAGCCTTTCCCTTCTCCAGGGGATTTTCCCAACCCAGGGACTGAACCCAGATCTCCCGCATTGCAGGCAGATTCTTTACCAGCTGAGCCACAAAGGGAAGCTCTGGCTATGGAATACTTTTGCTTAAAAAATCCTGGACAAAAGTCTCACCAGTTTATATACCACCTTATTCCTTAGCCCTAACAAGGCACTACAACTCTCCCAAGCGACTAGACTTCAGAGTCTAAGCAGGGTTCAGAAGTGAGGGCGTCTCCCAGTACCTCTCATTCTCAAGAGGTGAGACAAGCTTATGTTCCTTAAGATACACACAAAGCCAATCACAGAGGTACTGAGCTACTCCTGCAGTGCAGAGGGGTCTGACTAGGAGGGAGGCACTGCTGTACCAAAGGGGTGCCGTGTCTTCAAAAATACAGGTCTGCTGGTCCCTTGAACTGGCAGCAGACTGGTGAGACAAAGAAGCCTCAAAGCTCAATCCTGTGAACTGAAAACAGTCTTGTGTTTAATTCAGTCTGTTCTCCTGGAGATGTTGGGGAAAATGAGGAAGTGTATCAACATGGGAAAAACAATATATAAAGAATATATAAAATTTTAAATTTAATGTAAATAAATGTATATTTATTTGTATACACATATACAAATATTTATATATATATATATTTGTATATACACCTATATATAAATATATATGTTTGTATGTTTGTATATTTGCATATTTAAATATTTGTATATTTATACATGCACACAAATATATAAATATGTCTATATTTTAGGATGGGGGATGCCTGACTCGACAGTAGATCATGTGAATAAAAGGCCCATGGTCTCTAGGCCAGCATGAATCAACACTGAGAAATGCCACTGGCAAACGCTAGCTTGGGCTCTAGCCAGCTGTGGAAGAGAATGGTCCCACACTATTCTGGGCTGTTCTGTAGCACTGGTTACTCTAAACACCTACTGGGGCCATGGATCTCGGGGTACTAACAAGCCAGATGATGTCCAATGCAGGATAAAGAGGGTAGGGAGGGGATTGGAGCCCATGAGATCAGAGGAAAGTGGGGACAGGAGGAAAAGTCTACCTGAAAAGAAGTCAGACACGGACTCTGAGAGCCACTTTCAAACAGCTGGAGGGTTTCTCCACTGAAAAGAGAGAAGAGCTTCTCTCCCACACCACAGGAAGAATAAGGAATAAGAGAAGTATTATGGCCACTAACACCTTAGAGGCCAAAGACAAAACAGAAAAGACATTACAGGAAGGTGGGTTCTGACTCATTAAAGGAAGAACTTTCATATAACCTGTCTGCCTAGAAAAAATTCAGAGAAGTGGGACATGTAAATACTGCTGCTGCTGCTGCTGCTGCTGCTACTAAGTCGCATCAGTCGAGTCCGACTCTGTGCGACCCCATAGACGGCAGCCCACCAGGCTCCTCTGTCCCTGGGATTCTCCAGGCAAGAACACTGGAGTAGGTTGCCATTTCCTTCTCCAATGCACGAAAGTGAAAAGTGAAAGTGAGGTCGCTCAGTCGTCTCCGACTCTTTGAAACCCCACGGACTGCAGCCTACCAGGCTCCTCCATCCATGGGATTTTCCAGGCAAGAGTACTGGAGTGGGTTGCCATTTCCTTCTCCAACCCACTTCCTAACCCACTTTAAATTCAACCCCCTAACCCCTATGCCCAAGTCCAAGTAACTCAGCTCTATAACTCAGTTCTATTTTTTAATTAATATTCATCACCTTCTAACACACTATATAACTTACTTATTATGGTTATTGTTTATTGTATGTCCCCCTCCACTAGAATATAAAATTCTGAACAACAAAGATATTTGTCTTTTTTGGTTCACTTGTATATCCTTAAAACTGTATACACAGGTTATAATAATGCTTAATATAAATAAATACTGAGGGAGGAAGGAAGAATGAACAGAAGCTAGGCGGGTAATCTTGATCAGGGTTCAGGGAAAGGCTACAAAAAATCTCTGTACTCCTTGAAATTTAATGCAAAATTAGGCACTTATATGCATTCTGTAGAGCAGGCTAATGTCCTACTTGGGAAGATACATGACCTAAGGAAAGGCTGAGGATGCATGCAGCCAATGGTCCCTGCTTAGAGCAAGAGGTTAGAGCTGAAAGATTTCCACCAACTCTGATTATACAGTTCTGTGAAAATGCTAGAGTGCCCAGTTTGGAGGGATATGGGTCAGGGTATTAAGGCCAATTAAGGGCCCAAGAGCCACCAGACCCTGGGACAGGCCAGGGACAGCATGGTGGCTGTCCCGGGCTCAGCAGCAGATGAGCGGACAGGATGGCTTCTGAGTCTGTCTTCTCACCATCCTGCCATCATCCCCTCAGTCAAACCGAGGGGCTTCAGCTGTTGAAAAGTTGGGATCCAAGTGTGGTGGGGATGGGAGGAGACGTCTATGGTGCTGAGCAATTGTGACCTTCAAGCTGCAGCAGCAGCAATTCTTAGCCCTAACACCAACCGCAGTCACACGGCACAGCACCCACTAGTGTGACCAAGACAGATACTCTCCAACATCCCCTTCCTCTGCAGGGCCATCTGTCAGGTGGAGAGGCCCACTGCTTCAAAGGAAAAAGGAGAGAGGTACCTGGTATTTTAACACAGAGCAATAGTGTCTGTTCAATAAGAATTCAGGTACATGATACTGTAGTAAGCAACAGGGCAAACAGTGGTTTTCAACAAATGCTTGTCTTCATTGTTCATTTATTAATTCAGCTTCACTCAGTCCTTCCATCTATCCCGTCCTCCTTTGCCCACACCTGTCCCATCTCACGCAGCATTCAGCACACACACATGCACACACACACAGATACCCCACCCTCTCACCACGAAGCTGCCCATTTTGATACAATGTGCATTCAGTATAAACCCTCAGGTTAACAAAACCCGAAGGACCCCAGTGGTTACCTTCTTGTCATCATCTGTGTGGATACAGTTCTTGTCTGGATTCAGATCAACCACCCTAGCTTTGATCCACTCCACACCAGATGGAATCACCTTTGCTGTGGGACGGCCAGATGAGGATAATGGTTTGGCACCAGCACCCACCAGGGTCCAGATAGGCTGGTAGAAATGTGTCTAAAAAACAAAGTGTTTGGAGATTCATTACAACGTGAGGCTGATCAAAAGAGTCATAGGTAAAGGTACATGAGCTAGACTCTCCCAATTCCTCCCTCCTGACCCTTGAAGCATCACGGAGAAGTCTCTAAAAGGTTAGTCTTCCCCACCAACTCCACTGGTGTTTCCTACTATGTTAAATTCTAAAGGGCAGTAACCTTAAATCCACTTTAAGCAATATATAATACAGTAGTCACTAAAGATAATTTTTTTTTTTTACTGATTTTGGCTGAATTCTTTTGTAGGTAAGGTAGCTCAGATGGTGAAGAATCTGTCTGCAATGCAGGAGACCTTGATTAGATCCCTGGGTCAGGAAGATCCCCTGCAGAAGGGAATGGCAACTCACTTCAGTATTTTTACCTAGAGAATTCCATGGACAGAACATGGTGTCACAAAGAGTCAGACACGACTGAACAACTAACACAAAGTAGATCCGGTGTTTAACATGTACATGCTATATTGTTGCATTAGTCATTAAGTCACATCCAAATCTTTTGCAACTCCATGGACTGTAGCCGGCCAGGCTCCTCTGTCCATGGAATTCTCCAGGCAAGAATACTGGAATGGGTTGCCATTTCCTTCTTCACTGGATCTTCCCAACCCAGGGATCAAACTTGTGTCTTCTGCATTGGCAGGTGTATTCTTTACCACTGAGCCACCGGGAAAGCCCACATGCTATATAAACAAGCATACATACATACACGGGCTTCCCAGGTGGCGCTAGTGGTAAAGCACCTGCCTGCCAGTGCAGGAGACATAAGAGATGTGGGTTCGATCCCTGGGTTGAGACGATCGCCTGGAAGGGGGCATGGCAACCCACTCCAGTATTCTTGCCTGGAGAATCCCATGGACAGAGGAGCCTGGTGGGCTACAGTCCATGGGGTCACACAGAGTCAGACTCAGCTGAAGTGACTTAGCACTTAGCACACACACACACATACTATGAGTCCATTTCATGTATAGAGATATAAAGAAAAATTAAGTCCAGAAGGCTAAATATGGTTACTCAGAAGTTTGTGAGGCGAGTCTGAAAAGTTTTCTGCCACTTTGGGGATGCTCAGAACTTCATTAACTTCTCCCTGTGTTTCCCAAGCCCATGAGAAGGACAGCAGATATCCCCAGTCAGTCCTTGGAGGCCCTCTTCTCCTTTCTCAGAGGTTTTTACATCCAAAGCCAGGAGGCATCAGATCCTACCCCCTGATACCCAAACTGTCAGTATTTTCTGGAGTTCTCTTGCTTTAGATGGTCCACTCTTGATCTCAGTTAGTTATGAAAGTCCTAGACTCAGGGTCAAAGGGCAGATTGGTTTCATGGCCTCTGAGAATTCCCATGTATCCATGGAACAGACTGGAGGACCAAGAAATCTCAACATTATCAAAACGCCTCAAACTGGCCAGACGGAATTGCCAACAGCCCCAGAGAGTGAAGAGGACATAGGAATAGCTTTGCAATCTCCCCACAGCCATAACACATAGGATCAAATGGGGACAGAGGTCACCAGCTGTGAGAGCTCACTGATGTCAAGTCCATCTTGAACAGAAAAGGGAATGAAAATACAAGCTCGGATCATCTTTTTAGACAGCCAACAAGCATGAGCTCCAGCAATCCCTAAACCAGACACAGGAAGGAAAGTACCAAACACTTGAGCCACTGGCAGCTCCTCTCAGAAGCCCTGGCACGCACATCCTCACGGAGCAAGGCAGACTCCATCCTGGTCTCTTGAACTGTGTCCAGTGCCTCAGGGGAGCCTGTTGCATTACAAAGAGTAGCCCCACGAGAGACCTTCCATGGGATAACTACAATCCACCAGAGGCCACCTAATACAGCTCTCAGACCACTGTCATTTTAAATGTTGTCCCTGAATTCAAGTCACTTTAAAAAGGAAACTGGGGCTTCCCTGGTGCCCAGTGGTAAAGAATCCACCTGCCAATATAGGATACACAGGTTGGTATCCCACGTGCTTTGGAGCAACTAAGCCTATGAGCCACAACTATTGAGTCCACGTGCCACAACTACAGAAGCCTCAGCACCCCAGGGCCTGTGCTCTGCAATAAGAGAAGTCGCGGCAGTGAGAAGCCCTTGCACAGCAACTAGAGAGTAGCTCCACTCACCGCAACTAGAGAAAGCCAGTGTGCAGCAACAAAGACCCAGCACAGCCAAAAATAAATAAATCAAATTTTTAAAAACAATTTTTTTAAAGGTGGGGAGAGCTGAAACTTAAACTGAGCTCTTCTATTTAAAAAAGGGGGAAATTGACAGAGAGTGCCCTACCATCTCCCCGCAGATTTCAGCATACCAATCAGAGAATATAGCAAAGCCTTGGGCAGCCTCATTTGGTACAGGGAAGACTTGCGGAAAAGAAGTATGACTTTCTTGCCCCACTCTCTCCACTAGACAGGCATCAGGTCCATTTTGATTTTTCCTCCCAAAGATACAACTCCCCACTGGTGCACGTCTGGTTCCTTAGGAAATATTACGCAAACCGTCAAAAATCTTGACTATTCTTCTGAAGCGCTGCTGCTGCTGCTAAGTCACTTCAGTCGTGTCCAACTCTGCACAACCCCATAGACGGCAGCCCACCAGGCTCCTCTGTCCATGGGATTTTCCAAGCAAGAGTAGTGGAGTGGGTTTCTGAAGCTCTGGACAACCTTAAAATCTTAGTGCCTTACAAACACTTCCCAACTTCCCTTTTGGTGTCTGCTATCTTTTTCTGTTTCATAATTTGTTTATAATCCCTTACACTTAAATTCCTCAAACTTACTGACACATTTTCAGAGGCCTCCCCACCCATCAACTCATCTTTTCTCCAGACTGGAACAGGGAAAGGGAAGTGCAATGACCACTGATTTTCCTCTGGACATGAGATTGAAGGTGGAGGGTGATGTGAATTGAACTGCCTCTCTTCAAAATATATGCTGACATCCAAACCCTGGGACCTGTGATCGTGATCTTATTTGGAAATAGGGTCTTTACAGATGTAATCAATTTAAGATGAGGTCATACTGGATTAGAGCATGCCCAGGGGGCCCTTGGAGAAGGCAATGGCACCCCACTCCAATACTCTTGCCTGGGAAATCACATGGACAGAGGTGCCTGGTAGGCTACAGTCCATGGGGTCGCTAAGAGTCAGACACGACTGAGCGACTTCACTTTCACTTCTCACTTTCATGCATTGGAGAAGGAAATGGCAACCCACTCCAGTGTTCTTGCCTGGAGAATCTCCGGGACAGAGGAGCCTGGTGGGCTGCCGTCTATGGGGTCGCACAGAGTTGGACACGACTGACGCGACTTAGCAGCAGCAGCAGCAGGGGGCCCTAGTGGTAAAGAACCTGCCTGCCAGGATATGTAAGAGACACAGGTTCGATCCCTGGATCCAGAAGATCCCCTGGAGGAGAGCACAGCAACCCACTCCAATATTCTTGCCTGGTAAGACCCATGGGCAGAGAAGTCTGGTAGGCTACAGTCCATAGAGTTTCACAGTGAGTCAGATATGACTGAAATGACTTAGCACGCACACATACTAGATTAGAGTGTCCTCAACTCCCTAACGTTTATCCATTGGGTTGTCTCTAAAATCTAATCCAGTGACTGAGGTCCTTGTAGAAAGGCCTTGTGCTGACACTAGCGGCCCACAGAGAAGGCCATGTGAAGACAAGGGCAGAGGCTGAAGTGATGCACAGCCAGCCAAGGAGCACCAAGGACTGTCCACAGCCACAGAAGCTAGGAGAGAGGCCCAGGACAGCCTCCCCCTGCCCTGAACAGCCTTCAGAGGAACCATGGCCCAGCTAACACCTTGGTTTTGCACTTCCAGCCTCCAGAACTGTGAGAGGACAAATTATCTGTTTCAAGCCACACTGTTTATGGTCATGTGTTATGGCACTTCTAAGAAACTAACACAGAGGAGATCATAAGAAGCCAAGGGATCTGTCCTTGCTCTCTCCCTCCCCCCACCTTCTCCCAATCCTTCTGGATGACCTGCTTTTTATGCCCAGAAAGAGAAGCATGAACCTGGGAACATGGAGGCCCAGGGCATAACAGTCATCCCCACCTCAGCCCCTAACTCACACGTGCATGTGCACAACACACACACACACACACACACACACACACACACTCATAAGGGGAAGACTTACCTCGCTGGGCTCAACGATGGCCACATTCTCTGCGCCCACTTTCCTCTTCATGCGGGCGGCCATGCTGATCCCACCACTGCCCCCACCCAGCACCAGCACTTCATAGTGGCTCTTGGCTGCGAGGCTGGCCCCTGTGTGCAGCTGCAGGGGGCTGGCCTGCTGAGAGCCCAGCCTGAGGAAGCAGGTGAAGAGCCGGGCACGGGAGCAAGACACCACAGAGGCCAGCAATGTCATCTTCAGACCAGATCAGGCTACAAAGGAATAGATAAGACTCCGAATAAGGAAAGAGCCACCATGAGACTGAAGCATCTTCTTTTAGGGAGGAAGGGGAGACTAGCATCTGGCCGGCTCCAGCTGGTTCCCACCATTTCAAGACCACCCTTCCATCTGGCCATGATCAAGAGCTTCTTGGGAATGCTCCACCAGCTAAGCTTTCCATTTCTCCCTCTCCTCCTTCCTTCCGGACATCGCAGGCTTTGTGTGAACCAGGTAAACCTCACCTCTTAAGTTCTCTCTCATAACGTGCTTGTCCCCATCCTTGTCCATCCCTAAAACGAGGGCATCGTCTAGGGTAACCCACTGTCACCCTCTTCTCGCTGGCACACTCTTCAACTCTTTCTTTGGCTTTTTGGTCCATCAGAGATGTATGAGTCTACCATTCCTTGCCACCTGAGACCTTGCTGAAAACAGAGAGTTCAGCAAGAAACCCACCTTCTACAGCTCAGAGTTCAGGTCACAGAAATCACAGCCTCAGTCCCACTCAGAAGTACCTGGATCTGCTGTGCCAGGGACATGCAATTTAATCAGATCACTGGCTACAGACACATGAGCAAAGGCTCTCCACACCTTTGGCAATTTCAACCACATGATTAAAAAGCTATAAAAGGAGCCCTTCCCTAGTATCATAAAGCTATATTTTATGTAAAGAATCTGCATATCCTGCTGACAAGTCTTTTATTATATCCAATTCAGTAAAAATCTCCCCTTGATAGGTTTTCCAAGAGATGTACTTCATCTTTAGAAAAAGGTGTTTCTGCTCTAGCAGTTGGTGCTTTGGCAGTGAGGAAATGAAGGCTACTCAGAAACTGGCCTTGACTTCATCCCATCCCCAGAATGGGCTTTATATATTGGATGTGATCTATCATGTAAGTTGAGGGGCCTCGACCAAAATACCCCCCACCTTGTGTATTACAGAACCCTAAATTTCACCATCTAGCGCCATCCTGTGGGTTCCTATGTTCCACAAACCCTTTATAAAAAGTACCCAGCTGAGGGTACCCAGCTGGGGGATAACACTTCTAGCTGCTAAGATCACTAACTTCTAAATGGGAACAATTTAATTATATGACTTCCCACCGGTGGAGAAGAGGAAGGCTACACAAGGGAATTAGAGAAAGCTGGGAGGGGGAAAGGCTATGAAGGGAAGAAGGAAGGGCCCTGGAGGAGTGAGAGGAGAAGCCAGAGTGATGATCTTAATTAGGATTAACTCTGTTCCATTGTTTTGGCACCCGAGACGATTTCCTCAGTATTTCAGACCTGATAGCAACCCAGATCTGGGGGAGGGTACACGGGGTTACAGAAACGGAGGAAGGCTCATTCATGGTTGCCACAAGCTTAAGTCACTATGACTCTTATCAAAAACATTTCTCATCCTTTGACACTGCTCTTCCATTTCTGGGACTCAGGTCTAAGGAAATAACCTCTAATACTTAAGAAGACAAGACTCTACAAAGATGTATCTCACATATTCATTCATAAAACAGTCAAATCTGAGTTAACTGGCTTGTAGATTGGATCTGATTTCGTCCTGGTTACAGAAAAAACAACTGCAGGCTCTAGACTGGCCAGGGAAGGCTCAGGTTCCAGACTGTTCTAACCAAGGCTAATTTATGATTGCTTCTATTTAAAATGGGTAGGGGAAACAGAGATAGCCATCCACATGTCAAACTTTGATGAAAGGTTACACAAAATATTGTTATACAAGCTGACCTATGTAGTTTTTTCAAATTATATTTACAAAGAGCATATAAAATGCTTATGTTGTAATCAGAATATAAATTGGAAATACAAGTTCAACTATGTAAGAGAAAAATGCATTAAAAAAAAGATGTTAACATTGGTGGTTTTCTCTGGGTTTTAGAATAATGGGTGATTTTTATTTCTTCTGCTTTTCTGTATCTTATAAATTCTCTACTATATGCATACATTAATATTATAATAATAAACTATTTTGATGACAATAACAAACATGTTCTAAGTCCTTTACACAAACATTTATCCTATGAGCTATCATTATCACCGTTTTACAGATGATGAAACTGAGGCAGAGCTCACATGTGGATTATGATTTGAACCTGGACACTTTAGTGCCAGGGTGTCTGCTTTAAACTACTATGTCTACTATCTCTATCAAACAGTGCTAACAGTGTTAACAGTGCTAACATGAAAATCTTAAATGAAAAAATCCAGACATTTTCCATACTTGCCACAACAAGGAAACCATTTTTTCACGGTATTGACACCTAAAAGAGTAGCAGTGTTTTGATATAGCTATAATTGATTTTTTCCCTCTTCTTTGCATGTGCTTTTCTCACATTTTCTTCAATGAGTTTTACATTTTAAAAATCAGTCAATTTGGTTTTGTTTGTTTCAGTTTTCTTTGTTTTTTTTGTTTCCTAATGGTAGGGACCTAACAGAAGCAGAAGACATCAAGAAGAGGTGACAAGAATACACAGAAGAACTGTACAAAAAAGATCTTCACGACCCAGATGATCACGATAGTGTGATCACTCACCTAGAGCCAGACATTCTGGAATGTGAAGTCAAGTGGGCCTTAGAAAGCATCACTACAAACAAAGCTAGTGGAAGTGATGGAATTTCAGTTGAGCTATTTCCAATCCTGAAAGATGATGCTACGAAAGTGCTGCACTCAATATGCCAGCAAATTTGGAAAACTGAGCAGTGGCCACAGGACTGGAAAAGGTCAGTTTTCATTCCAGTCCCAAGGAAAGGCAATGCCAATGAATGCTCAAACTACCGCACAATTGCACTCATCTCACACGCTAGTAAAGTAATGCTCAAAATTCTCCAAGCCAGGCTTCAGCAATATGTGAAACATGAACTTCCAGATGTTCAAGCTGGTTTTAGAAAAGGCAGAGGAACCAGAGATCAAATTGCCAACATCCGCTGAATCATGGAAAAAGCACGAGAATTCCAGAAAAACAGCTATTTCTGCTTTATTGACTATGCCAAAGCCTTTGACTGTGGGGATCACAATAAACTGTGGAAAATTTTGAAAGAGATGGGAATACCAGACCATGACCTGCCTCCTGAGAAGTGTATGCAGGTCAGGAAGCAACAGTTAGAACTGGACAGGGAACAACAGACTGATTCCAAATAGGAAAAGGAGTACGTCAAGGCTGTATATTGTCACCCTGCTTATTTAACTTCTATGCAGAGAACATCGTGAGAAATGCTGGGCTGGAAGAAGCACAAGCTGGAATCAAGATTGCCGAGAGAAATCTCAATAACCTCAGGTATGCAGATGACACCACCCTTATGGCAGAAAGTGAAGAACTAAAGAAACTCTTAATGAAGTGAAAGAGGAGAGTGAAAAAGTTGGCTTAAAACTCAACATTCAGAAAACAAAGATCATGGCATCCGGTCCCATCACTTCATGGGAAATAGATGGGTAAACAATGGAAACAGTGGCTGACTTTATTTTTCTGAGCTCCAAAATCACTGCAGATGGTGATGCAGCCATGAAATTAAAAGACGCTTACTCCTTGGAAGGAAAGTTATGACCAACCTAGACAGCATACTAAAAAGCAGAGACATTACTTTGTCAACAAGGTCCATCTAGTCAAGGCTATGGTTTTTCCAGTAGTCATATATGCATGTGAGAGTTGGACTATAAAGAAAGCTGAGCACAGAGAATTGGTGCTTTTGAACTGTGGTGTTGGAGAAGACTCTTGAGAGTCCCTTGGACTGCAAGGAGATCCAACCAGTCCATCCTAAAGGAGATCAGTCTTGGGTGTTCATTGGAAGGTCTGATGTTGAAGCTGAAACTTCAATACTTTGGCCGCCTGATGCAAAGAGTTGACTCACGGAAAAGACCCTGATGCTGGGAAAGACTGAGAGCAGGAGGCAAAGGGGACAACAGAGGATGAGATGGTTGGATGGCATCACCGACTCGATGGACAAGGGTTTGGGTGGACTCTGGGAGTTGGTGATGGACAGGAAGGCCTAGCATGCTGTAGTTCATGGGGTCACAAAAAGACACAACTAAGCGACTGAACTGAACTGAATGACTGAAAAGTAGGGGAAATCACCAAGTAGAATGTTACTCTCTGGTTGGGAAGAAGATACTTTATGGTGAATAGATAGTCCTCATATTCTGCCTTTCTATATGACAGCAAATCTCCTCACTTTACTTTTAGGAAAACCACTTTTTCATGGTCCCAACACAACATCTTTTTGGGGGTGTTTTTGGCCACATGCCTTGTGGGGTCTTAGTCCCCCAATCAAGGATTGAACCAGGCCCTCAGCAGTGGAAGTGCAGAGTCTTAATCACTGGACTGCCAGGCAACTCCCCTGACACAGAACCTTAATTCCATGAAGTTACAAAATAATGATCTAAAAGGAGGCCTGGCTATGTTTCTGATTTCAGGCCATGCAATCTAAGGCTCTTCAACCTAATTGCCTTCCAGCCTAGTATCCCATGGTTCTCCTCTTGAAAGAGGAAGAGTTTATGCAAATACGTCCCTCATTCAGCCAAGAAGGCAAGTTCTATTTTATTTCAGCAGTTCCCCACAGCTTAATAAACACAAAGTCCTCTGAACTAATTCTATCAACTTCGTTAATAATCGTCATCAAGCAGAATCTCCCGGCCTTTGCAGTCAAATTTGAACCATAAACAAAAATTTCACAAACACAAAATAACATGTTAGAGGAAATGTCTCAAGTTTCAAAACACTTGAAAATCTCAGTAACACACTCATTCTAACAATATAATGTCATCCTAACTTTCAGATCAGAAGAACCAGAACCACAATCTAATGCTATCGATAGTGAAGATAGGGCATGATACAAAGGCAAAGACCCTAAAAAAATAAAAATAAAAAATAAAAAAAATAAAGTCAAAGACCAGAAAGAAATCAGAGCAATAATGCAAAATCATAATTTAGATCCCATTTCGGAATGTTGGAACATTGACCTAAACCACGACTGGAGAAACAATTAAAAAAACCAGACAATTGAAGGAAGCAAGTCACATAATCTGAACCAAAATGAAAAAAAAAAAAAGGCCAAATTTGACCCTGGAGTCAACAGCAAAGAAATAAAAAAATCTGTCAACAAAATAACTAAGGAGCATAAATCTAAGTCTCTGAGTCTCCCTAGAAGGTAGCCTGAAACACATATACCTGAAGTTAAGAAATAAGAATTACCAGCAATGCAGGAAACATAGCTGCTCTCTCTACACTCTTACAAACTGAAACACACACTCTTTTTAAAACAATCGATAAGGCAAAGTTAACTTTCTTTTAACTAGTGCCACATTTATTTAATGGAAATAAATGTATTTCATTTATCAAATACATGTTCTAATTAAATAATGTCATACTTTTAAGTTAGATAAAAATTCCTCAATTAATCCTAAATCAATTGAGTGCTTCCTTCAAAGAATCAAAATAAATGCTCTGCTATATCTGTAGTCTGACTGAAGAAATAAAACCCCTGCTAATTGAAAGATAAGACAGCCTGCTAGGCACCTCCTACTTACATTTCTGGCTGCTGATCTGGGGCTCCGGTCCAGAAAAGTCCTTGGAACTCCACACCTTTCCACAGCCAGCCCTTCTGGGAAAACCAGTGCAGATTGCCAGTGTCTAGAGCTCCCTAATCCTGGGCCATGTGACATGCCACTCACTGAATGTCAGCTAGGACACTTGGCTGAGTTCAAACAGAGCTGGCCTCTAAACAAGGATTATTCAGAGCATCTTAAAAGATCCACCAGGCCAATAGGACTTACAGTCAATCTTTCAGTTATTTTTGCTCTTGAGGAAACAGGGGTCTTTGTATGGGTCACTATTATTTTATCTCAAGCCCACAATAGGCTGGGCCCTCTTTGCTTGGGGTTTCAATAACCACAAGGCCATCTTTTTAACATATCACCTTCATGGAGGCTGCCTGTTGTCTGTTTTTCCTCTTTGGTTACCAAAGAGGAAAAACAGACAACAGGCAGCCTCCAGCATTCGCCACCTACCCCATTTCTCCTACCTGCAACTCCAGCTTCCCTAGCAAGCTTACACAGAGCTGTAAAGTCCTGAAGTTCTGGGTCTCTGTGGGCCCCAGTCTCTGAGACACAAGTGAACCTCACCTACACACAGCACGGCTTGGGCTTATACCTAGTGCCCAGGTGGCAAAATGCCTGGAAGGCTCGCCTACCCCATTAGCTCCTCCCCCTTGGGCTTTCTGGGCCTTTTAACTAAGGCTATCGTCAGTTATTTACATCTCTCCACCAAATTACTTCCAGAAGACAGGATTCAATAAGAAAAAATACAGAGAGACTGTCATAACAGTAACAGCTAACATTTGCTGAGCGTTTTAGTTGACTCCTTACAATAACTTTGTAAAGAGAGTGTTAGCATCCCCATTTTACAGAAAAGAAAATTGAAGTTTAGTGTGAAGTGGTGTACCTGCTTAAGGTCACATGACTAATTGAAGATGAAAGTTTAATTCAAACTGACTCCTCCGTTGAGGAGTCTCACAGCATTAGACTTAAGAGATAGCTCAAGGAAAATGCCTACCAGCTGAATTTTATTTACGTTCAGATATAATGTAGATTATGCCCCATGGAGTGAGATGGGAGGGAATATATGATATTAAATTTTAGCTTACTAAGCAAATTGGAAGAAAAAAATTAAGTTTTGCGGGGAATGAGCTAGGTAGAATAATAGTATTGACATTAATATAATATCAAGGGCTCTTAAAATTTAAAAATACACACTGATATTCTTACAGTTGAAATCATTTGGATTTGCTTGCAAATATTACAAGTGGCAAGTAGGTAGGAGTGTAGATGACACAAGATTGGCCATGAGTTGATAATATTTTTTAAATTTTAATTTTTTATTGAAGTATAGTTGATTTACATTTCAAGTATATAGCAAAGTGATTCAGATATATATGTATGTATGTATGTATATATACTTTTTCAGATTATTTTCCATTATAGGTTACTATAAGATATTGAATATAGTTCCCTGTACTGTACAGTAGTAGGTCCTTATTGTTTATCTGTTTTATATGTAGTCTGTATCTGCTAATCCCAAATTCCAAATTTATCCCTGCCCTCCTTTCCCCTTTGGTAACCATAAATTTGTTTTCTATGTGAGTCTATTTCTGCTTTTTAAACAAATTCATTTGGACTATTTTTTTCAGATTTTACATATAAGTGATATCATATGATATTTGTCTCTGTCTGACTTACTTCACTTAGTATAATAATCTCTAGGTCCATCCGTGTTGCTACAAATTGCATTATTTCAGAGTTGATAATAATTTGAAGCCAATTTATGGATTTATATGGGCATTCCTTGTAGTAATCTGTGGGTTTTTTGTATATTCTGGAAAGTTTCCACAATAAAAAATTAGAATGAATGAAACAGCAAACAACTGCATGTCAGGACATTAGCTTTGCTCTTTAGTCACTGAAATGCATATTTCAAGTAATAGCAAGATAACAGAAATACAAGTAGCAACACAAGTATAATCATACTTTCCTCCCATGTGCCTAGAACTTTACAATTCACAAGGCCCATACCTGAGCCTACACTGGAGGTATGGATACCACTTTACAAATGGGAAAACTGAGGCTCAGAGACCCAAGGTGATCTCCCAAAAGTCACTTGAATCTGCAGCGAGACCAGAGCCACAAAGTGTTCTTTCTGTGCAAGCAACTTTTCCTGAATGCCCTTAGGAGCAGCAATGCAGGCATTAGAAGGTGCCAGCAATTCAGAGGTGGTAAGCTCCCAGTCTGGACCTTCTCCGGCTCTAGACCTCTGGACAACCTCTTTGCTGGGCCCTCACTAGCCGTGCCCCAGAAGGGCAGCCTTATAGGCAGATCCAGGGATGCCTATTCAACTTGGGGACCAAATTTACAGACACAAAATTAGATAATATTGAATGAGAAAATAAGTCACAATAAATGTCTGGGTCCTTGGTGATTCAGGATTCTTCTGAGATCTCTGTTACTCGTGGGAGTGTCAGCATTTTTGTTCTATTCAGACCTTCAGCTAATTGTACGGTACCACCCACACTGGGTAGGGCAACCTTCTTACCCTGTCTACTGATTCCTCCAGAAACAGGCTCATAGACACACCCAGAATAATGTTTAACCAAATGTCTGGGCACCCTATGGCCCAGTCAAGTTGATACATAAGAGTAGCCATCACACCCTCTGACTTAAACTATCAAAGGGAAATTGTCACCATGATTGGATTGCCATGAGAATGACACACACTGCCCCTCAAAATGCTGCTGCTGCTGCTGCTAAGTTACTTCAGTCAAGTCCAACTCTGTGCAACCTNCTATGGCCCAGTCAAGTTGATACATAAGAGTAGCCATCACACCCTCTGACTTAAACTATCAAAGGGAAATTGTCACCATGATTGGATTGCCATGAGAATGACACACACTGCCCCTCAAAATGCTGCTGCTGCTGCTGCTAAGTTACTTCAGTCAAGTCCAACTCTGTGCAACCTCATAGACAGCAGCCCACCAGGCTCTCCAGTCCCTGGGATTCTCCAGGCAAGAACACTGGAGTGGGTTGCCATTTCCTTCTCCAATTCATGAAAGTGAAAAGTGAAAGTGAAGTCGCTCAGTCATGTCTTACTCTTAGCAACCCCATGGACTGTAGCCTACCAGGCTCCTCCGTTCATGGGATTTTCCAGGCAAGAGTACCGGAGTGGGTTGCCATTGCCTTCTCTGCTCAAAATGCTATGGTTCCTTAATGTGATCACATCTCAATCTGAAGCACACGCAAGCCAAGTCTGTAGGCATATCTGCAGCATTTATCAGTGGCACTGGATAAGACACTTCTTGAAACCTTCCTAGAGATATTCTGAATCCCACTGTATTAATCATGTTTTTAATTTCTGTATTTTATGATTGTTTGACATCTGGGGGCTTTATTAGTCCTAAAGAAACACTATTTCTAGGACTAGCCAACTTCTAAAAATGTAAACACCTCAGTCTGGAAGTACACCTTTGGTAATTATAGCAGCCAGCCCAGAGCCCAAACCTGAACCACTTCCTCTATCTGGCTTTTACATTCCAGAAGGCAATATTCCTCGCCCCTAATCATCCCAGGGGCAGACATCAAGACAACAAGTGCAGCCCCTACAGTCCAGAGTCCACTAAAATTATTCAAATTAGCCAGCACCAAACCTGGTCAGTCTGCTCCCCCTGCCTCATGAAAATCACACCATAGGTTTTGCCCATGAAAGTGAAAGTGCTAGTCACTCAGTCGTGGCCGAGTCTTTGCAACCCCATAGACCATAGCCCTCCAGGCTCTTCTGTCCATGGGATTCTCCAGGTAGGAACATTGGAGTAGGTAGCCATTCCCATCTGCAGGGGATCTTCCCAACCCAGGGATCAAACTCAGGTCTCAATTCTTTACCATCTGAGCCACCAGGGAAACCCAGGTTTTGCCCATGCTTTCCCCTTAATTTGCCTGCCTCCTGACCAATCTGGGTGCTTACGCATGTGACCCAGTGTGGTGGAGCAGGCCTTCTGTTCCTAGGGAACTGGGAGTCAAAGCTTCGTCTTCCATGGCAGTCATCTCCTGATGGGCTGGCCTCACCATGCCTGATTGAAAACAAATCTCAGGTACATTTTAATATACTTAGACTAAAATGCATTCACTACTATTCAGTCAGATGGAAGATTTTACATGTTTAACAAACTTTGCTCTGCTTCTCCTTACAAATCCACTCAACTGTCAGGTGGCATTTTAAAAGCAATTTAATTATGTATTACTGTTGAATGCTATAATTATGTGAATGAGTGGGCCAAATTTTACAATTAAATAACACAGCTATGGTATGATTTTTTCATGCAATAATTACTCCTGAAGAATACAGCATGGGGCCTTCCTTTCTTTTGTCACACTCTTTCACCTGCAGTATCGAAACAAGATATCTTCTCCACCAAGGAAAGTTCTCTTGTCTTTTCTACCCATTTAACCTTGATAAAAAGGGAAGTGTCATCAAGCAGAAGTGTTCAAAAAACATTGTCTAAGCTATATTTTTATTTACAGGTTTGTCTCCTACACAAAAGGTATTCAGATTAAATTACATTTAGCAACACTAAATGTGCAAGTATATCTTTATGGAAAGAGTTACGTGAAATTTGCATCATCACAGTTCTGCTATAGCTAAGAGTGTTTCCACAAGTATGCATCGCATACTTGCTACACACAAGGACCTGTGCTGACACACAGCAATTTCCCCATCTGCCCTGGTCCCATTCCCAGTCTAGTAGCTTTAGATGCTAACGGAAGAACAGCAGAGCTTGCCAGCTGCTGATAATGCAGGCCAAGAGCAAGGTGAGCCAAATTTCAGGGGAAAGTTTTTTTTTTTTTTTTTTTAATGTTAGAAGGTCTAATTTAAATATCGGAAAATTAAAGGTAATGAGATGTGTGCACATCTTTTTTTTCCTAGCTTGAAAGTGTTTATGTTTTCCTCCATACCCAATACAGTTTTTCTGAATGAAGTTCTACTTTCATTCATCACGTATACATCTGACATGTAAAGGTACTAAATAAATCCAGCCATCTGTTAATTCACTCTATGGCCCAAACATTTGTGTCCCCCAAAAAATCCACATGTTGAAATGTTAACTCCCAAAGGTTGTGGTGTTAGTCAGAAGGTGGGGCCTCTGGGGTTGATTAGGTCCTGAGGGTGGAGCCCTCATGAATGGTATTAGTGCCCTTATAAAAGAGGGTCCAGATAGGTCCCTCACCCCTTTTACTATGTAAGGACACAAAGAAATGACATCAGCCCTTACCCAATCATGCCAGTACCTTGATCTTGGACTTTCCAGACTCTAGAACTGCAAGAAATAAATTTCTGTTGTACATAAGCCAGTTAGTCTTTGGTACAGGCTTCCTAGGTGGCTCAATGGTAGAATCCACCTGCCAATGCAGGAGACACAGGTTCGATCCCTGGGTCTGGAAGATGCCCTGGAGAAGGAAATGGCAACCCACTCCAGTACTCTTGCCTGGGCAATTCCACGGACAGAGGAACCTGGCAAGCTACAGTCCACGGGGTCACAAAAGAGTCAGAGGTGACTTAGCCACTAAACAGCAGCAGCAGTCTGTGGTACCACAGACCCCCTTATTCACAGTTTTCCTTTCTGTGGTTTCAGTTATGTACAGTGAATGGCAGTCCAAAAGTATTAAATAGAAAATTTCAGAAATAAACAATTCACAAAGTCTAACCTGCATGCTACTCTGAGTGGACTGATGAAATTTCGTACCATCCTGCTGCATCCCACGTGGGGCGTGACATCCCTTTGTCCAGCTTATTCCACCAGTTAGTCACCTAGCGGCCACCTCAGCTATCAGATAAACTGTATTGCAGTGCTTGTGTTCAAGTTACCCTTCTTCTACTTAATAAAGGTCTCAAAACACAAGAGTAGTGATTCTGATAATTTGAACAAGGCAAAAAAAAAAAAGCCATAAAGTGCTTCCTTTAAATGAAAAGCTGAAGGTTTTCAATAAAGGGGAAAAAAAAACCCTACGCTGAGATTGGTAAGTGGTATGGTAAGAACAAACCTATCATGAAACTGTGAAGAAGAAAAAGAAATTTATGCTAGTTTGCTGTCACAACTCAAACTGTAAAAGTTACAACCCCAGAGTGATACGTGCTTAGCTGGGGTGGAAAACTAAATTCATATTAAATTCATAAATAAGATTATTATTTTGAGAGATGATATTCACACAACTTTCATTATACTACACTGTTCTAATTGTTCTATTTTATTCTTATTGTTAATCTCTTATTGTACCTAATTTATAAATTATCACAGATGTGTAGGTAGAGGGGGAAACAATATATACAGGATTCAATACTATGCATGGTTTCAGGAATTCACTGAAGAGGTCTTGGGACATACTCCCCCCACCAATAGGAGGGGGCTAATATATTTGTTATAGGGGCCCAAGCAGACTAAGGCAGTGACTAAGATCTTATCCCTCATTATGGCAAGAGCTGTGCTGGATGCTGGGAATAGAAGAGTGAACATGTCACATCAGGTCCTTGTGCTGACAGAACTTGCATTCTAGTGGAATGGAGAGCACATGTGTCCCTCACCCTCCACTATAACACCTTCCTGAAATGCTCCCTCCTCCCGTTTCTTCATCTTAGCCACGGCCCAAAGTCCAGCCCAAGTCCCAGCTTCTGTAGTGCCTCCAGCCAGACCAGTCTACAAACTGTGGCACCTATCCCGGCCTTCTTAGAATTTTCTTGTGGTCATCGTTTATTTGTTTGCATTTTGACACATCTGTTTTCCCAGAGAGTCTGAAATTGCCGGATGGTTTGAGATTCTGGTTCAATGGTTCAAGACTCTGGTCCCATCTATCTTCACAACACTTATGGAGTATCTGAGTCCTTCTTGTCATCTCTTGGGTCCAGACAGTTGGGGGCAGCAGGCAGAAAACCTCTATACCCTACCAAGAGTGTAGCACTCTCTAGCCACCTTCTCAGGAACAGCTGCCAAAAAATGAGGCACCTGTATTTTTCACCACCTACATGATCTCTGGATCAGTGGGGAGGAAAGTTGGGGTTGGCTTCCAAACCTCTGGGTTTATATCCCAGTTCTTACACTTAACTTGAAGGAGCAAAATGCAATGTAATCAGTAGGAGCTAAACACCTCTGGTGTTTTGAGGAGAGAAGAAATAACCAATGACAGTTTGATGAAACAGACATGATCTGAGCAAGAGATAAAAGACTGGCAGCATTTGGACAGGTGGAGATGCTATGCAAGGGTACACCAAGGGAGATGGAACAGCATAAGTAAGTAAAAGAGTGGGCTACCACCCTCCAGGCCTCTCCCCAGCCGCCTCTGCTCTCTGCAAGCCCTGAGAGCTGACCTGTGAGACGGGCATCAGCTGGCCTCCCTGGTCCTCTGGCTTCCAACTGGATTCAGCCAGTGGGAGGCACCAGCAGATAAGAGGATGGGAAAAGAATGAAATCACGATATTTGTTGCCTGGACCCCTCCCAACCGAGCTTTGGCTCAGCAATACTGGATTGCCCCAGCCAAAGGCCTTGGCTCTTGTGGGGTGGCCCTCTCCTCAGCTATAGTTTTTTCTCAAGGTGCCAGTAATCACTCCTCCTACTTGCTTCTTCATGCCCCAAATCAATACATTTGCTTCACTACTCTTGCTGGTTCCCCTTAACCCTGCCCACACCTTTGTAAACAGTTGTTTCATTAAACCCTCTTAACAGCCTTGAGCATGCCAAGTATTTCCCAAGACCCTGACTAATAAGCTGGGAAGGCCAACCAGAATTGACTGACATTGAGAGGAGTAGATAATAAGGAAACATCACAGTCCAATTATAAAGGGCCATGGTAGGGAGCTGAGGCTTTATACTGAAAAACAACAAAAAAAAAAGTTTTAAGAAGTCATAGAACAGAGGAGGCAGCTTTGAGAAAATGAACCTAGTGTCAGGGAGAAATTAAATCGAAGGAGAGGCAAAACCAGGTCTGGAAATCAGGAGACTAGTGCAGAGGTCCAGGTATAATGATAAGGGCCTAATACAGTGTTAACATTAGAAATACAAACAAAAATTTAGATAAGACAGAGAAAAGGGAAAGAGAATGATTGAGTGAGAGGTAGGAAGGGCCTCTTCAGGAAAACAAAACAAAAGCCAAAGTTGACATCTAGGCAGCTGAAGAGAGAGGAATTGTTTGGGCAGAAACAGGGAAGTCTAGGCCAGGGCCTGTCTGAGCTTGTCTGGGACAGTTAAGAGATTTAGGAAACAGAATCACCTAGAATGAGCATGGCACAACTGTGGGCAAGGAGGAAGGGAGTCTAAACCAGAGTCCACTGGGAAGAGAGAGAAAGAAGACTGGGTGGGCATACATTAAGTAAAGCTTGGGGTTAGAAGCTTAACCTTAGACAATAGTCATCTAATCTAAGGGTCACAAAGAAGCAACCTGCAGTCCCAATACAGACCAGAGCTGTGTTTTGTCTGACTCACAAATTCTGCCTAAATTCTGAATTAGTAATATGAGAACATTACTAACTGAATATTAAAAATTTTGAAGAACCCACCTGCCAATGCTGCTGCTGCTGCTGCTAAGTCGCTTCAGTCATGTCCAACTCTGTACGACCCCAGAGATGGCAGCCCACCAGGCTCCCCTGTCCCTGGGATTCTCCAGGCAAGAACACTGGAGTGGGTTGCCATTTCCTTCTCCAATGCATGAAAGTGAAAAGTGAAAGTGAAGTCGCTCAGTCATGTCTGACCCTCAGCGACCCCTGGACTGCAGCCTTCCAGGCTCCTCCATCCATGGGATTTCCCAGGCAAGAGTACTGGAGTGGGGTGCCATTGCCTTCTCCAACCTGCCAATGCAGGAGATATAAAAGACACAGGTTCAGTCCCTGGGTTGGGAAGATCCCCTGGAGGAGGGCATGGCAACCCACTCCAGTATTCTCGCCTGGAGAATTCCATGGACAGAGGAGCCTGGAGGGCTACAGTCCATAGGGTTGCAAAGAGTCGGACATGACTGAAGGGAGCATGCACACACACCTTCAAAATTCCAGATCGTTGGCCTCTCTGACGACACTAAGCCCACATTCTCCCATGTCAGCTCTCAGCTGGAACTGCCCATCTCTAGATTGGTCACTGCCCATCTACACCTTGAACGAAGTTAAAGCTCACCCAGCCCCACATAGGCAAGATTCGTATTTGTTACTGCTCAGCCCTGGCTGTGTATGAGCTGTGGTCCCTGCTAAAGGCAATGAGAGCCCTTGGAAGTTCTTAAGGAAACTGAAGAAGACCCCAGCGGAGGAGCTGAGAGGATGACTTAGAGCAATTCAGTTGAATTCAGCATTTTTGAGTGTTTACTATGTGTCAGGAGCTGTGCTACACACTGAGGAGCCTGGGATGTGTAAGAAGACCAGGGATATGAAGGTCATTCAGTGGCCAATTCAGAAATTTAGGAACCAGCCAGGGTTTGGAATAGACATGAGAAGAGAGATGAAGGTGTGAATGGAAAGCCGATGTGGAAGCCATTTTTGTGACAAATTAGCCACAGTGGATAAAGAAGGATGGATGTGAAATGGGACCTTGCTCTGGGTGGCTATATGGAAGAGAGAGTGTAAGTGCAGCAAAGGTCCAAAGCACCAGGGGAGAGAAGGAACCCACACCCTTTGAGAACCTTGAGAACCAAAGGAGTGGAGCCCATGGAGGGATTACACAGGTGGCACCCTTCCTGTTGGCTCACCTCCCCTTGAGTAATGACATCGCCTGTGTGTTCAGGAATTGGATTACTATTTTGTTAACAAATAAAGAAAATGGAGCAACCTTCATTTAGGCCTGCAGGGCCATGTCAGAACTCTGCCTCTAGAGCTGTTGCAATGCCAAATGTTTGCTTAAACATTAAGCTGTGAGACTAGTGCTCTAGGAGTGGACCAGGAGCAAATAGACCCAGGAAACAATTCCACCCAGCTCCTTGATGATTCAGGGCTTAGAATCACTTTGGGGTTCTTTAGTTCCCTAACTCTTTAGGAGGGAACTGTAGGAGCTTTGTTTAAAGAATTGCTGATTAAGAGTTACTAATGAGGACGCAGCAATGAAACACTGGCTCCCTTTGCTGCTTAGAAATTTCCTACCAGTTTTCCTAGCCTATATACATTTTACAGTCAGAAAGCCTTATAATAGGGAAGGACTGATGATTTCCCCAAACCATACATTAACTGAGCAGAAAACAGAAACTCTGTTCATAGGAGGGAAATCAGTTCACATTACAGCTCCAGAAAAGGGGGGAATGTCAGTCAATTGGATTACTGCAACTGAAAAATTTCAGGTTTTGACTGAGTTATATGGGGGGAAATGCCTTGTTTCCTTGCTTGCTTTAGCCAATGGGAGCTTGACCTCTCATGTTCTAGTGCATAAAACATCACAGTTTAGCTCCCCTTTAACCTCACAATTCACAGTTGGCCTTCAGTCAAGTAAGTATACTGAAAGTTTCAACATGTGCATAAGCCTGTGTGTGTCCATCTGGAGACTGCAGAACAAGGCACACAGGAGAGCAGGAGCCTAACATAGAATTGATTTGCTTCCAGTCACACAGCAAGGATCCAGCTTTGCCTTGGTCTCCTGAACCCACTCAATGATCACAATAAAAGTATGCATCAGCCTCAGAAGTGCTGTGATTCCCACTCAGAGTTTCACACACAAGAAGACTCTGAGGAATGGAGTTTCATTATAAATAGGGACTGGCCAATTTGTCAGGCATATTGTTGCCTGGAATCCAGCATGTGAGGTCTTAACACAATGAGAAGAGACTCTTTAATTATAAGTTATACAAGTGTTTTTTGAATGTGATTGAAGAGATGCCAAACAATGGTTAAGACAGAATGAGAGGGTGCTCGATACCAGGTGTGCCAGGTTCCCCAAGCTCATGTCTTTACTACTTCTAGGTAAATGGCACAGTTACCCACTACTGCATAAGCCTTGCACGAGGACATGTCAGCAGTCAGAGGCCCAAACCCACATTCCAGCTAGTGCCAGCTAGAGCTCATCCTTAATGACTCTGGGTCATGTGTTCTTCAACAATGGAATAAAGGATTGGATTGCCCAGGTTCAAAGGTCCCTTCCTTCTCTAAACATTGTGATTCTCTAAATGAGGGGGGAAAGGGAAACAGGTTCACAAGCAGATACTCAAATGGGAATACTTGTTCTACTAACTCTTTAAACTGACTGGGCTCTGAATTATTGCAGCAAAGAATGACAAGGGTTTGTTGCCAGGGCTTGAACATAAACAGAATGGGAACCATATCTCCCTTTCTGTTCTCCCAAGTCTGACCATGATTCACTGGAAGTTGCTGTGTCTTAGACACAAGGAAAACACCAGAAAAAAAAAAAAAAATCACAGAAGGTTTTCTATGGGACAGGACAGGCTATGTTCTTTACATAATTTATCACAACAACCTGAGAAGTTGGTATTATTACCTCTGTTTTATAAGTGAGGAAACAGACACTGTGGAGCCATAAGCAAATCACAACCACTTTGAGTCCTTTCCAGAAGTGTAAAATAAGTCACTGCGTCCAGCTGACTTTAAAGGCCCCTCCTTCTCTGTGACTCAAAACAAGCTTAGATTTGACCACCTAGACCTTGAAAGGCTCGTGATTACTGTGCAAACCCAGTTGGCCAGAAAAGAGGACGTCTAGTCCCCCAGCTCGAGCACCATTCACAGGCTCACAGAAACACAAAACCACATCTACTAAACCCAGAACCTCCTTGGGATGCTCTCACATTCTGTACTGTAAGCAAGGTGATTATTAAAACCCATTATTTTCCTATGAAGACATCATGGGCAGCCTTAAAGCAAACTGCCAAGGAAAAGTGAAAGTACATAGAGTGAAATCACCATAGGCCTCAGAAGTTAGAGGCTGGTCCCAGGATAAAAACAGAGGTGTCTCCTCTCCATTACTATAGATAAGGCCAGAGCTTGCTGCATGAAATGAAAGCTCCTTGAGGACCAAGCTAGGGTCAAAACTTGGAAAATCATTATGATTAAAAAGGAATTACCCCATGGTCCTTAAGAATCATCACCACCACCATCAACCCATCACCCACCACACAATTATAAAGCATCTGTTCTGTACATGGCTCAGCAACTAGGCTGGTCATTTGCTTAAGATGTCAAGTTCTGCTTTTTCCTAACTGTCAGGATCATGAAGGGGAAGAAGGCCTTAATAACCTCAGACAGAGTGTCTCTAGAAAGAGCAATATGAGATTCTCTTGGGTAGGTGAGGGAGAGAGGTCCTAAGAGAAACTGAAGGACCTGCTGGGATCACAACTTATAATAGAGTGCCCAGATCTAAAACCAAAACCAAACAAGAAAAAAATAAAAATGGCTAAATGATAGAAATTTATGTTCTAACAGTTCTGGAGGCTGGAAGTTCAAGATCAGGGTGCCTTGGGGCCCTATGTAAAGGCAGCAGTATAATATTTTGATATATTAACCAACTCTTTTCACTTTGATATTTCCAGTTACCCTGAGAGTCAACCCCACTCAGGCAACCAGATATGTGGCACGGAGTGTTCATCCCACGGATCTGCAGAACCAAAGGGTCAGATCCTTTTGTTTTCAAAGGGCAAATCCAGGTTTAATTAGTCTGCCTCATCAGGCTATCCTACAGCAAAAATTGAATCAGAAATGTCAGTGGCTTGGCAAAAGAAAACTTATTTGAGCTGAGCCTTCCTCCTCCATCTTTTAGCAACATCATTTGGAACATAGAGCCTTGAAGGTCAGTGTAACCTTCAAGAAAGAGCTTGGAACGAAGAAAGAGCTCACAATGCATCTAACATTCCTCAGCCTGTATAGTATTCTGTTCAGGCTTTCATACAAGATACCACAAACTGGGTCACTCAAACAGCAGAAATTTATTTCTTACTATTCTAGAAGCTGGAGGTCTAAAACCAAGGTGTCAGCATGTATAGTTTCTCCTGAGGCCTCTCTCCTAGGCCTGGGCCTCCTTACATCCTCGTGTGGTCTTGTCTCTACATGCAACCCTGGTGTCTTTTCCTTTTTTCATAAAGACACTAGTCATAATGGATTAGGGTCCTACCCTTAGGATCTCATTTAACCTTAATTCCCTTTTTAAAGGCCCTCTCTCTGAACAGTCAGATTCTAAGATATGGGGATTAGGATTTCGGCATATGAATTTTTGAGAGGATGCAATTCAGTCCATAATATCAGTATCTGCCCCTTCCAAAGTTGCAGCCATAGAGAGCCCCAGTGTGCTCTAAATTTACTGTTCTTTACAAAGTTCTCTCCCCATCTTTCCACCATAACTTAGCAGTTTTACAAAGTAAATCACAGGGGTCCCTGGCTGAGTCTGATTTTCTTCTTTCTATTAACATCCACACTTATTGGATTACATAGACTTTTAAGGTTGGGCATTAAGAAGCAGCTAGCTGGCTTTAGGTCTAATCTGGCCAGCCAGTAGCAACTTCCATCTACTGCTCCTACTTACCAAATCTTTAAGTGTCATAGAGGAGTTATGTAATGTGCAATGGGGCAGAGGAAGGTGAAAAGAAAAGAGGAAAGAGAAATGTGTCACTGGGCCCAGAAATGCCTCATCATGGGTCAGTCTCCACTCCCTATAAGACAACTTTTCCTGTGTTACATCACATCAAATTAACGAGCCTAGACACTGGTAAGGAGGAGAAACTGTTCTTCAGAAGAGTTCTAGTTTCCTATAAACATCAAATTTCATTTTCTCTGGCAGAACACTAGTCACAAAGACCCACACAGATCCAAGGGCCCTGACTGACATTTCAAGCATTCCAGCTCCAGATGTGTTCAGCCACTAGGAAAAAGAAACCCCAAATTATTTTAAGCAGGGTCATTTCACAAACCACCAGCTGTCCCCTGGATAAATTCTGAGTGTTTTAGTTGTAGTTACAAGCAATAATTTCCAATGTATTTATTCATTCAAAAAATATTTATTGACTAATTTCTGGAGAAGGAAATGGCTACCCATACCAGTAATCTTGCCTGGGAAATCTTATGGACAGAAGAGCCTGGAGAGCTACATTCCATAGGATGGCAAGAGTTGGACTGGACTCAGTGACTGAACCACCAGCACATTCTAAGTACCAGGATTGGGGACACAATGACAATGGCTTGGGGTCCAGAGAGGGACACAAGTTCTAGTAAACAGCACTTATTTCCCTCCTTTGTGCAGGTATAGCACTGGACACCTTAAATACAGGGTAAGGTATGATTATCTCCATGGTACAATGAAGAAGTCAAGGTGAAAAGAAGTCCAAAAGACAAGCTCATGCTGCTAGTCAGTGGAAGCATCAAGATCAGAAGTCATGTGACCTGACTTCCTGGGCAGTACCTTCCACTTAACCAGGAACTTGGGTAGAAAATAAACATTTACATCTTCATCTTCACTAATCTCTAACTGAAATTTAGTACTTTCCTCAATTTTATATAGTGGCTCAGATGGTAAAGAATCTACCTGCAATGCAGAAGACCTGGGTTCAGTCCCTCAGTGGGGACGATCCCCTGGAGAAGAGAATAGCTACCTACTCCAGCACTCTTGCCTGGAGAATCCCATGGACAGAGGAGCCGGGCAGCCTACAGTCCATCGGGTCGCAAAGAGTCTAACACAACTGAGTAACAAACACTTCATTCTTCTCAGGCAACAAACCCCAGCAGATACATGCAGTACCTATGACTTTATCACCAAAAGAAATCACAGATACTTTCTTATATTACAGGCATTACTCACATCTTGAAACATTATTTATGTTTGTTACTATTTCAAAATTATGATAGCTATTAGATCCACTGCTAGATGATGTCACTTAATGCATTATTTTTAAAAAGCATATATACTACTACATCAATTCTCTTAATATTTGGACAAGTGATTTGGAGTAGGTTTCCCTTATAACACTCTGCCTTTTATTTTACACCTTCAAAAGCACTGAACCTAAAAGTGGTCCTTAGTCTCCCCAAAACTGCTGAAGTGGTACATGACACAAAAACGGGTCAGAACCCTACACCACAGCAATGGGCAGCCCAGGCAAATACAGAGCTCTGCTCCGTGTCTTTGAATAAGAGGCTAGGTTGGGATTTTTATTATTAAAAGAGAGAAACAAAGAGAAAGGAAAACACCCCAATTTCACCAGAGAGCCCTTTCCACCAGTTCCTGTTTAGCACGGGCCCTAAATGCTCTCCACGGCTGGTTCCAGCCATAGCTGAAGGATACTTCTTGAGCCCCCGCCCCTCCNAGTTTCATTCTTTTACAAGTGATGGACCAGTTTTCCCAGCACCACTTGTTAAAGAGATTGTCTTTACTCCATTGTATATTCTTACCTCCTTTGTCAAAGATAAAGTGTCCATAGGTGAGTAGATTTATCTCTGGGCTTTCTATTTTGTTCCATTGATCTATATTTCTGTTTCACTATCTATGGTGAAATACTCCTTCTGTTCATTAATTTTATTAGTAAGCTCATTGAACTGCCTGAGTTTTCTTTTAGCTCACCGAGTTTCTTCATGAGAGCTACTCTGAATTCTCTACCAGAATTCAGAGTATTGTGAATATAACAGAATATTGTGACTGCAGTATTCTATGACGTTAAGTTTGGTTTCTGGAGAGCTGTCATTTTCCGTTTGTGGTATGTTGTTACTGTGGTTCTTCAGGGTGCTTGATGCATAGTTCTTCTGCCAGTGCATTTGAAGTAGCCCAGTGGTCCCCAACCTTTTCGGCATTAGGAACCAGTTCCATAGATCATTTTCCATTGACCAGGGGTGGGGGAATGGTTTCAGGATGATTCAAGCACATTACATTTACGGTGCACTTTGCGTGTGTGTGCTCAATCACTCAGTCATGTCCAACTCTGCAACCCCATGGACTGTAGCCTGCTGGGCTCCACTGTCTATGTAATCTTCCAGGCAAGAATACTGGAGTGGGATGTCATTTCCTACTCCCAGGGATCTTCCTGACCCAGAGATTAAACCCGAATCTCTTGCGTTGACAGGCAGACTCTTTATACCACTTTGCCACCTTTTATTTCTATTATTACATTGTGATGTATAATGAAATAATTATATAGCTCACCATAATGTAGAATCAGTGAACTTGTTTTCCTGAAGCTGTAAATACAGATGAAGCCACTGCTCACCTCCTAAGAGGCTATGGCCCAGTACTGGGGGTTGGGCATTCCTGAACTAGCCAACACCTTTCTGCCGGATTCTAACAATTAATTTAACAATTAATTAAAAATTAAAGGCCCTTCTTTTGCTTTCCTGAAGGTGGCACTACAGCATAAGTTTTTGGTTGCTTTTCCATGCACTGCTTCTGATAAATTATATTCAAGAATCGGTACTTTGCACTCTCTACCACTTCTGTCAGAGACGTGGTCCTATGCCCTCCTTAACACATCTGTTCCTCTGGGGTCAGTATTGCTGGTGTGGCTGCCTTGTGCACCAGGATGGTAGGCTCCTCTGTTTCACCCAGGATCCCCTGAATCACAGACTTCATCACCACTAAGGGGTGGACAGTGGGAGCAGGCTGGGGATGAGCGGGTGCGTCTGCCATGTGGTGGTGTCAGGTTCGCAGGTGGTAGACCAGGCAGCTGGAGCCATCGGCACCTCAGCAGCTAGTGGGCCAGTGTCCCATGTACAACTGCCACTGCAACCCAGCTTCTTGTGCTACAAGCACTGCCATGGCCAAGGAAGCCCAAGTCATGTATCTGCCTCCCTTGCCACTAGTGGGTTTTCTGGGGCTGCAGTCTCAGCTGCCATGGTTGGAAGGCCAGGATTACAGCCACCAACTCCACTGGTACCTCGAGTCTGCCTTTTCTCTGTGTTACAGTCAAACCACCTTTTTTTTCTTTTTTTTTTTCATACTTAATGTTAGGGCAAGAGGGAACACCAGAAATCATGCAAAACAATTACCTGTGTGTGGAACTATCCACACAGTACAGGAGACTGGCATACCTGGCCAGTCTCTAAATGCCAATCGATTATTTCCCAGTCATCTTGACAGAAATGTCCTTGAGTGTTTCCAAAATGCCCTTCTTCACCTCCTAGTCTCACCATTTGAATGACATTAGAACATTCTCTAACACCATACACAAAAATGAACTCAAAATGGATTAAAGACCTCAATGTAAGGTCAGATAACTATAAAGCTCTTAAGAGAAAAACATAAGCAGAACACTCTTTGACATAAATTGCAGCAGTATCTTTTCGGATCCACCTTCTAATGAAAATAAAAACAGAAATAAGCAAATAAGACTTAATTAAAAGCTTTTGCACAGTAAAGAAAAGCATAAGCAACAACCCACAGAATGGGAGAAAACATTTGCAAATGATACAACCGACAAAGGACAAATCTCTAAAAATACAAACACCTCATGCAGCTCTTCTAAAAACACAATTTAAAAATAGGCAGAAGATCTAAATAGATGTTTCTCCAAAGAAGACATACAGATGGCCAACAGGAACATAAAAAGATGCTCAACACTGCTAATTATTAGAGAAATGCAAATCAAAACTACAGTGAGGTATCACCTCACACCGGTCAGAATGGCCGTCATTAAAAAGCTAGAAACAATAAATGCTGGAGAGGGTGTGGAGAAGGGAACCCTCCGGCAGTGTTGGTGAATGTAAATTGGCATAACCACTATGGAGAACAGTATGGAGACTCCTTAAAAAACTAAAAACAGAACTTCCATACAATCCAGCAATCCCAATCCTGGACATATATCCAGAGAAGACCATAATTCAAAGAGATACTTGCACCCCAGTGTTCATTGTAGCTCTGTTTATAACAGGCAGGACATGGAAGCAACCCAAATGTCCATCAACAGAGGAACTGATAAAGAAGATGTGGTACATATATATGAAATGGAATATTACTCAGCCACAAAAAGCATGAAATAATGCCATTTGCAGCTACACTGATGGACCTAGAGATTATCATACTAAGAGAAGTCAGAGAAAGAAAAATATCATATGATATCAGTTATATGTGGAATCTAAAAAAAATGATACAGATGAACTTATTTACAAAACAGACTCACAGACTATGGAAACAAATTTATGATTACCAAAGTGGAATAAATTAGGAGTTAAATTAGGGATAAATTAGGAGTTTGGAATTGGTAAACAGACACTAATATGTATAAGCTAGATAGTCAACACAGACCTACAGTATAGCATAGGGAACTCTACTCAGTATACTGAGTAGAGTTTCAGAAAGGAATCTGGGGGAAAAAATGGATATATGTATGACTAAATCACTCAACTGTTGCCTGAAACGAATACAACATTGTAATTCAGCTGTGTGCATGCTCAGTCCCTCAGTCATGTCAACTCTTTGCAACCCCACAGACTGCAGCCTGCCAGGCTCCTCTGCCTGTGCAATTTTCCAGGCCAGAATACTAAAGTGGGTTGCCATTTCCTACTCCAGAAATCAACTATACTCCAATATAAAATTTAAAAATTAAATTTTAAAAAGAAAAGGAGCAGCAGCCCTGGTTTGAACCATAAAAAAGCAGCCTTGGTTTAGATGGGAAGGATGCAGATAGGAAAGAACTACAAGAGATGTGCTGTTTGTGCATGGTTTGAGGTTGCTGGGTGTGAGGTCAAATTCACTTTAAAAAGGTGTCCTGAGCAGATCCCACATGCTGGAGACTTCTACCTATATTTATCCTATTATCTTACCCAAGACCTCTCTTTATCCTTCGAAGAGCCAGGACTAGAACATCAGACAGCCAGGAAGGGGGCTGAGACTTCACTCACTCACTCTCGGTTATTCTTTCACCGGATGAACAATCCTTTGGTCCCTCTCTGCTATACCAAGCAAGCCCTGCGCCTCCTGTCTGGCCACACACTGTTGAAAAACTCGAACTCGGTTCCTATCCCTTGCGAAGTAGTGAGAGTGCACTTTGGAAGCTGGGAAACTAGGAGACGCACTGCAGAAGGGTGGGGAGAGGACATGATAGGCAGTGACAGCTGGCCCTGGCACTAAGAGGAACACACCCCAATTCAAGAACATCCAGGAGGAGGAGGAGTAAGCTGCCAGCNCCTTCGAAGAGCCAGGACTAGAACATCAGACAGCCAGGAAGGGGGCTGAGACTTCACTCACTCACTCTCGGTTATTCTTTCACCGGATGAACAATCCTTTGGTCCCTCTCTGCTATACCAAGCAAGCCCTGCGCCTCCTGTCTGGCCACACACTGTTGAAAAACTCGAACTCGGTTCCTATCCCTTGCGAAGTAGTGAGAGTGCACTTTGGAAGCTGGGAAACTAGGAGACGCACTGCAGAAGGGTGGGGAGAGGACATGATAGGCAGTGACAGCTGGCCCTGGCACTAAGAGGAACACACCCCAATTCAAGAACATCCAGGAGGAGGAGGAGTAAGCTGCCAGCACTCTGGGAAGATGCACAGGCTCGGGAGCAGGAAGGGCCGGCAACAGGAATGGATGGGCGGGCGAGGGGAATAGAACAGAGACATGCCCTCCCTGGAGAATAGGAAAGGGAAGGCGCAGGAGGAAAAGCATTGCGAAGGGGCTGTTTCTGCAGGCATGCAGCTTAAAATAGGACCCTCTGCTTTGCTGGATCCACAAGCCCCATCTCGTCCCTTCCGGGTAGCAAATTCTTCCCTTGGTGAGTAGCTAGAGAAGCAGCTTCAGGCCTTGGGCCCAGCAAACTCTCCCTAAGCTCCCTAGGTGAGAGAGCAGCCCAGCTGACAGGGAGCAGTCATGGGAATGGGAATGGGAGCTGGGGGTGAGTTCCTATGGTAGGGACCCAGGGTGTTCATCCTGCCAGACCACTGCCAGACCAGTTCTCAGAACTGGAGCAGGGTGGGCAGACACACAGAGCATGATGACTGTGTACCACACCAGGCTTTTCTTTTTCAAGGCAGACTAACTCCTCGCAAACGTACCGTTTTCCTCACAGCCATGCTGCATGTCAAGTAAGAACTAAAACTGTTATCTGGCTACAGGATGACTAGAGTTTCCTTATCTGCTACAGAGAAGATGAAGTTGTTTTTCAGACTCGAAGCACTACTGCACGTGGAGGTGCTTCCCAGGCTACAAAGGACTCTTAATCACTCTTGGCGGTAGGCAAGAAACAGCTCTGGATAACATGCAGAAAGAGGGTGGATAAAGGCTCTCAGGGGCTCACAGAACTATCAAAATGACAGAGTAATGATGGCAGGAAATGTGCACAGGAATCACTGAAGCTCTACAAAGTCAAAAAGCAGAAAACACAATGCCATCTTTGATCAGAACAGCCTGGCTGCTCCTTGAATACTCCCACTGCCTTCACAATTCACTCTAGAGTGAGTGACACAAATATAAAGGGAATGAGAATTCAAGGCCTCATGGGAGTGTCCACTGACCAAATCTATGTCATAGGCCAGCTGTCAAAGGAAGGAGAGAGCATACATGGGCCTTCTGACTTCCACCTGGACTCTTAGGATGAGTATTTCCCCCAAATGGGAAAAGGGATTGAAAACTAGGTGTCCAAAAGGAAAATGTCAACTCTAGGCCCTGTAAATATTAGATCTTATTGTATATTGTTTTGTACTTATATAAGCAAGGTGATGTGATAGTAAAAACACTCTGCCCTAGAGCAACAAAGACTTCTGCCAAATACATGGACATTAGAGTGCTGGAGAATGAAGGCGTGGCTTAGGCAGGCTCAGACTCTCCATCCAAAGGGATGGAGGACATAAGAGAAAGACTGGATCTGGAATCAAGCCTTTCTCAGAAACTAAGCTTCCAACTCAGTTATGGAAAACTTTTGCCTGAATTTCCTCATCTATATGATAGGAATAAACCTGTCCTCCTACTTCAAGGATATTCTGGAAGAATAAACATTATGTCTTTTGGGCCACAAAGCCCTCAGAGTATGTGGAACTATGAAGACCAGAGGTAATCTTTGGGTTTATACACCAAATGAATTGGTATGCCTTGGTGAATGAGTTGGTGTGCCTTGGTTACCTGTATCAGTAAAATGGGTATTTTTATGAGTACCTACTTCATAATATACTTATAAAAATTAAGAGTTAATATATAGAAAGTGATTAGTACCATATCTGGCATAAAATAAGTATCAGGAAGGAAATCAATCCTGAATATTCACTGGAAGGACTGATGCTGAAGCTGATGCTCAGTACTTTGGCCACTTGATGCAAAGAGCCAACTCACTGCAAAAAAACCTGATGCTGGCAAGATTGAGGGCAAAAGGAAGAGGAGGTAACAGAGGATGAGATGGTTGGATAGTATCATCGACTCAATGGACATGAGTTTGAGCAAACTCCAGGAAAGAGGGAAGGACAGGGAAGCCTAGTGTATCGCAGTCCATGAGGAGGCAAAGAATCAGATATGACTTAGAAACTAAACAACAAATGGTAGTCACCAAAATAACTATAGCTTTATAGGTATTACTATTATCCAGTGTTCAGATAGGCATTATATAAGGAGTTGAAGAGAAAGTAGTTCAACAGGCCTACTCTAAGACAAACAAAATAGTATAAGTATTGGGCCTAGTATAAGAACACTAGACTACCTGACTTGCCTCTTGAGAAACCTGTATGCAGGTCAGGAAGCAACAGTTAGAACTGGACANCCTGGGTATTCATTGGAAGGTCTGATGTTGAAGCTGAAACTCCAATATTTTGGCCACCTGATGCGAAGAGCTGATTCATTTGAAAACACCCTGATGCTGGGAAAGATTGAGGGCAGGAGAAGGGGACGACAGAGGATGAGATGGTTGGATGGCATCACCAACTCGATGGTGAGTTTGGGTAGGCTCCGGGAGTTGGTGTTGGACAGGGAGGCCCGGTGTGCTGCAGTTCATGGGGTCACAAAGAGTTGGACACAACTGAGTGGCTGAACTGAACTGCTAAGAATAGTAGTAGGAATAGTGTTAGCCGCTCAGTTGTGTCCAACTCTTTGTGACCCCACAGGCTGTAGCCCACCAGGCTCCTCTATCCATGGGATTTCCCAGGGAAGAATACTCGAGTAGGTTGCTGTTTCCTTCTCCAGAGGATCTTCCTGATCCAGAAGTTGAACCTGGGTCTCCTGCATTGCAGGCAAATTCTTTACCGTCTGAGCTATAGGGAAGTCCTTTAGTATCACAACGGTAGACTTCACTTCTCAAAGATGAGAATGATCAGAGATGTAGAAAAGCTAACCATTTACAGATTAGGCAGATAGACTGCACTGCAAAGTGCCCCTTAGACATAAAATTGAATCTGAGAGTGGAATTGATATTCCCAGAGTGGAGGAGGTCTCAGTCTATCATCCAGGGCAAATGAATGCTTATGGGTGCTCCTTCTGCCTCAAAATCAAGAGCCCCTCCTACTCATCTTCCTCTGGCTCCCTGTCAGTGACAGTTCCTTCAAGACCTCTCTTCCCAAACCTACCTTCGTGGCAGCAGTGAGCCCCATGGTTCCCGGTTTCTGTTCCTTTGGTACGTGGTGTTATGGTTATTACCCTCTTTAACAAAGTTATACATAGTGGCACATTGTGTCTCTCCACAAAAAAACATGAAGCCACTGAGGGCAGGAACTGTGTCTTCTACATCTGTTTGTCCCCAGGACTTAGCAGTGTCTTTTTCCCAACAGAAGTGTGTATTGGGTTCCATGGAATGGTTCCCAGGTAAGAGTACAAGTGCCAAAAGAAGCTGAAACAAGCTGCCCCAAAGGACTGTCAGAAATCTAGTAAACTTACAGCTCACATTTGATAAGGACCTGGAAAACAGTATTCAGTGAAGAACTCAGGAGTTGCGGCACATGTGAGGATCTGAGGTCTTCCTGACCCCAGGAGCAGGTAGCAGTCCTTCCACTGCTTCATCTGTGTCTTTTCTCTGCATGTTTGAACAGGACAGGAGAGTTCATCTAAGGAGGGAGCACTGGGAGACCATGAAGTTGCACAGTGAGGATCTGGGCAGCAAGCACTTCCCTGGAGGGGCTGGGAACCGTGTCTCCTGTCCACCAGTCACCCTTGGGTCATAGAAAGCTATTTCTCCTCACAGGTGCAGAGAGCAGTTTCCCCCATGGACCTGTGCGCTGTCCTTCCTTGAGGGGTAACTCCGAAGAGGAAGTATTTGGGTAAATTACTGTCTCCTGAGAGCACAGAGCTGATCCCAAGGCCACATTTTTCTCACCATCTCCCCTTCCTGCCCTCCACTATCCACTCGACAACCCTCTTTGCCCTCAGCTCTCGTCTCGGGCTGGGTGGATGCACGTCTATTCAGTTAAATCGGGGCAAGGCGTTCAGGAGGTGCCCACCTGAACCCAAGTCTCACACACATTCCTCCTCACTCCCCTTGTGTGAAAGCAGCCTTCCTCCTCCTGATGACCAGGGTCCGTCAGACCTGCCGGCACCGCAACTCCTCTCTTGCCTGCTGCTCCCTGGGCACAGAAATTTCCCAGTGTCCTGTCAGTAGCTTTACCATGTAGATCACTGGAATGTCTATGGTGCCCCTGGCAAGAGTGTGTTCTCTTTGGGGACCAGAAACTACAATTAGAGCTGAGTTGCAGGGAAAAGCAGCACAAACTCCACAGTGGGTCCTTCAGAATGACGGTAACCAAGCCTATCCCTGCTTCCACCTCTTGGTTTCCAGACCCTTGATTTCTTCCTATTGAGGACACAGCACCACAGAGGTCTCCGATTTAATACACTATGTGCTGAAGTACAGCACTCCATCCTTTCAGAGTGCTTTCTCAGAGCTGGCATTCCAGTTGAGTTGAGAAGGCCCTCTCCCCAAATCCACAGGACCAGTTACCTCTGGATGGTGCAGTACATAACCAGAGGGCCCCTGGTTCCACACCAGCTGCATCTGAAGTACGGCCCCTGCTCAGATGCTCTGCTGTATGGGATTCCGTTCCTGTGGATCAGACATTCAGTAAGCCTCCAGACAGAAGGGCTGGGTGAGGATCTGCAGGCAGGATAAAGACAATATTCACTGACAGTTTGCCTCGGGGTTATGCTAACTCTCCCACCTTCTTTCATACTATAGACTGAGAACTCTGCAGTGCTGACGTCCAAGAAAATATCACACTGATCCATTACACCAATGACCTCCCTGTTGGGACAGGACACAGGGAGTAAGCTTGAGTGCTCCAGGTCTTAGTAAGATACTTGTGCTTCAGATGGGAAATAAACCTTATGAACAGACAGAAACAGGCCATTTCAATGATGTTTTTAGAAGCCTAGTGAACAAGGGTATTATGGGACAGCCCCTTTTAAAGCAGAAGACAAATCACGGCATCTGACAGTCATGTCTCAAAAAGGAAGTACACTGCCTCTCTGTGTTCCCCAGGGATACTTCTCTGGCCCATATACTGACTGACACAGAGGCTACCAGCACTGAGTGGGGCCGGAGCAGGAAATGGTGTTGCAGCAGGCCCAATGGGCCCAGTGCAGGTAGGCCTGCTAGCTGACTCCCATGGTGTTGGGAGGGGTCAGTGGTGGGAGAAGATAGGGTAACCCCTGCATCAATCTGTAGACGTGGGCCCACTCTAAGCTGGACTTTATACAGGACCTCACTTTTCACCTAGCCCTCAAAGGCCCTCCAATCCAGCAGGATGGCCAGGATGCACCTTTTGGGTCTGTAGGTATTGGCATCAACTCCAAACCTTTGTCCAATAGTTCTAGTGTATAGTCATGTAACTAAATGGCCATGAGTAGATTCTTTTAAGGAAAGGCTGGAAGGATTGCCACAGTAAATACTTGTAATAGTGTTGCAGGATCCCTCCTCCTGCTACTTCTATGGTCAATGGGTTTCAGATCTGAAAACTGACTCAAGTCTGGGAACTGAGCATGAGATCATGATTTTTTATTAAAGTGACTGCTCTCAGCCTCTTAATCCAATTTTAGTTTGGGGGTGTTTTTTAATAGGTAAAAGATTAGCAAATACAGCTCCACTGGCTAAATCCAGACAACCACTTGTTCTTGTAAATAAAGTTTTATTGAAAGACAGCTTTACAATTGTTTACATATTGTTTAAGGCTGCTTTTGTGCTACAACAGCTGAGTTGAGCAGCTGTGACAGAGAGCATGTGACCTGCAAAGCCTAAAATACTATCTGGACCTTTAAAGTTTGCTCATCCTGTTAAGAGATGCTAAGCAGCATCCTTGCCAACCATCTTGCCTCTAGGTGCAAATCTACACTGCACCCCATTAACCTTTTCCATAACCCTCTGCGGATAAAGCCCACTGACTGCCCTCTGACCTTACCTTTTGAAGAGTGAGGTAATTGTGGCCTCCTGGCTTCTGGCAGGTTAAGTGCCACCTCCTGGCCTGTATCACTCCTGCAGATGCTAACAAGCTCAGTTTGTAACCATTTCTCCTTCTATCATCCCCAGCCTGCACAACTTCTTAGTGATGCTGGTATCCCTCTCATCAGTGCATTTCAATGGTTTGGGGACTGGTATATCCTCTCGTAGGATGCATTCCCTAGTTGGTCTTTTGGCTTACATAAATAGAGCCCTTCCAGCATGTCCACTTTCCTCAACCACTTTATTCCTTCCTGGACTGTCTTCTGGAGTGAAGGAGAGAAGGTTGGGGGAAGCATCCTAAACCCCTGAGCTTCATCCAAGCCAATGTGGAGTCCCTGAGCCAAGGCTGACATCAGAGATACCTCATATGTCCCAGGAGTGGACATTGGCTGGAAGCAGCCTGTAGGAAACATGCCTCAGAACAAATATAGGTGGGCCTCAGAACACTGTGGCTGGAGCCCTTGTTCAGCTATGGCCCCTCTAGTTAGAGGTGTGTGAGATGTAGTCTCATGGTTATGATAGGGGCCCAGAATGAAGGTTATGGTGCGTGTGACAAAACCCACCTTAAATGCCAGTCTACATCTTTAGTAAGAGGTCTGACTTCTAAGGGGGCACAAGCTGTCGATCAGAATGACACCTCTCTTAGAAGAGGAGAGTGATCAATAGAGTAAGAGGCTCCAGGACAGACTGCAAAGGCAGAGTGACTCACATGTGTCTCTCCTCTCCTCACCATTATTCTTGCAATCCAGATAGAAAAGGATCCTCTGCCTTCATTCAGAAGTGATCTCTTCCCAGCTCCCTCACTGTGTGAGGGTAAATTCTTAGGATTCTTCTGAGCCCAGGCTGTGAGGTAGTTAAAGGCTAGAAACACCTCATCTGAGATGAATGCTTTTGCCTAGATGCTGCCACTGTACCAAGCAGATGGACTGGTACCATCATCAAATGAAATCAACAGCCCGCAAGTCTAGATTCATTGACTGCCATGGGATACAAGGTATCTCATGATGTTAATGCTGGAAGAGTCAGGGATCACCTCCTATCTGCATGTTTACCCCTGACAGGAAATGAAATGCTTGGAAGCCTCCAGTGAGAGAACCTGGCTTCTCATCCTGTGTTCTTTCCCCAAAGCCATAAAGATGCACAAAGAAATGAAACTGGGCAATAGGTTGAAGACTCAGCAATGCAGGCCCAGCAAGGCAACATCCATGATAGCTTTCTCAAGGTGGTGGTGGTAGTGAAATGTCCAAAAACAGCTGCAATGGGAATGCCCTGGCCCTTCTGGAGTCGTTCACGTCTCCCAGAAGCTCTGCCTTTCTTCTGTTGACTCCAGCAGCACCAGCATCTGAAAGGAAGGTTCCTGAGCCACATCTCAGCCAGATCCAGTCACTGTTGCTTGCTTCTGTTGAGTAAATGTGCAGCTTCACAGTCAGTCTAGAATTAAAACAGCCTTTCAGGAAAACCAAAGAAGAGTTCTAACAAGGAAATCCATGCCTCCTCTATTTCTTCCAATATATTATCAGACTGGATTTAAAAAATTAGCAGATGAAATGGTGGGTCCACATGATTCCCTATCATTGGAATAGTTTTATCAGAAGGTTTAAAGTAAAACTCCTAAGCCTATTTCTATCTCTGTTCCTAGGGTCTCTGGCCCAGGAAAACTCCCCAGCAGTGTGGTAGGTTTGGCTTTTTCCCAGAATCAAATCTCACTCTACCAACTGTGGTTGTGCAATCTGGGCAGTTACTCAGACTCAGTGTATCTCAGCTGTCCTCAACTGCAAAATGTCCTCAACTACAAAACGTCCTCAACTGCAAAACGTCCTCATCGATAAAATGCTGGTAAGGATATGGTGCTGGGACGGCAGCTCCTAAGGCTGCTATCACAAGATGACGTTGCATAAAGCACCCGGCATGTGACAGATGCTCAACCGATCTGGGGCTCTGAACTTCAGGCTTGGAAATGAGCTGGAAGCAAATGTGGGATTATGGATCCAGCCAGAGATGAGAATTCTCTAAGAAAGTGAATGAAACAAAAGCTAGCAACCAATAAGAACAAGTGTGGGCTAGTGGCAGGACTAACCCGGGCACTGGCCAGTGTTGCCTTCCGCCTTGAATTCCTGGATTAGCAGGCATAGAAACACATAATCTCCTAAACAGCATTCTTATTATTAAATTAGATCATGCATTTGTGTGCTCAGTCATGTCCAACTCTTTGCAACCCCGTGGACTGTAGCCCATCAGCTTCCTCTGTCCATGGAATTTTCCAGGCAAGAATACTGGAGTGGGTTGCCATTTCCTTCTCCAGGGAATCTTCCTGACCCAGGGATTGAACCCAAGTCTCTTGTGCCTCCTGCATTGGCAGGTGGATTCCTTATCACTGCACCACCTGGGAAGCCAGAGTTCCTTATTAAACTAGATAATGTATATTAAAACATTTTGAAAAATATAATATGCTATATCAACCCAGGAGACAATGACAATGTTAGATGCTTAAAGCTGTAATAGAGAACTGTTAAGGTTATCTCATAAATAAGGGAAGTAGAGAACAGAAGGGTGGTACTGTAAAATATCTGTGGAAAATAGCAATCTTAGCCCAGTAATCAAAGCCCATAGGAAGCTAAGAAAAACCCAGCACCCAGGTCGCACAAAGCCTTTACAGGAAAATAGCTCTCAGGATCCAAGACATTTTGAGGGGCCTAGGACCTTGTCCCATTTCAGAAGCAGAAATTCATGGATCCCTACTCCTCCCCTCCCCCCAACCCTGTAACACTCAGCTGTTCTGTTTCCATGTATCTTCTCATTTCTCCTTCAAGTACTAAAAGTGAGTACTCTGATCTACACATTCCCAAGACAGTAACTGACTAAGCCAAAGAGATTCTCTATGTCCCCATCTAGGCAGAGTTTTTACTGCCAGACTAATTTTTACACTACTGAGCCCATGGGTTGGTTGCCCTTGGGCCAGGTGCTCACCCCAGATCCTATCAACAAAGGACCAAGGGGAAGAGTCAGGTGAATCAAAGCACAGAACTCTTGGGACCTTTGCCCAAAACCAGATCTATTTTTGGCCTAGAATGCTTTTCTTAGAACAGGATTCCAAGCATGGTGGCTGATGACAGATTATATGACTGGAGAAAGAAAAAAAAAAAAAAGAAAGAAACTTCAAGCCTAACATCAAACTATAAAAGATTCAAAAAGTTAGAAAAATGTAATTTTAAACCTTACCAAATATTTCACAGATCACTTTCAAACATCTCACTGCTTAAACAAAAATTCAGATCATACAGAAAATCTTGACTTACAAAAAAACTATAGTTGAAAATGCTTAGGCAAACTTCATCAAACTAGAGACAATACGGAATTTGTAAACTAGGGGAGCAGAGTACCACCAGATGGCAGCAGTGGCCCTTCTGTGTTTCATCGGGTTTTAAGCCTAAGGTGTGTTTAGTCTTTTCTAAAACTATTTACCTCTTCCTTGAAGCCGTTGTTAAGAAAACTGAGCAGACCCCTGGTTAATACAGAAGGAATAATGCTACAATAGATGTGGCCTCTATTCTTCTACAGTCCAGTACACACATTATCTCCGAGCGCATTTTATTCCCAAGATCTTGGGACTGCCTATCTTTTTAAATCGAATAGAGTAAGTAATCAGGAATAGAAGCAACGGCTTGGATTATCCAAGGACCACCAGCTCCTAAGCCATGTTACAATTTCAGGAACTTAATCTTTTTATTTCAATATTCCAGATTTCGCATTTATGTAATACAGGTTTTTATTATAGCCATTTTTAAGTATCATTTTAAGAGTCAATTCCGTCTCAACTGTGATGGCTAATTTTACATGGTATAACCTACCAGGCTCCTCCGTCTACAGGATTTGCCAGGCAAGAGTACTGGAGTGGGTTGCCATTTCCTTCTCCAGGGGAATCTTACCAACCCAGGGATCGTACACAGGTCTCCCACATTGCAGGCAGATGCTTTACCGTCTGAGCCACCAGGAAAGCCCCAGTAACTTGGCTAGATCATGTTATATAGTTATTTGGACAAATACCAGTCTAGATGTTGCTGTGAAGGTACTTTCTAGATGAGACTAAAATATAAATCAGCAGATTTTAAGATTTTTATTCCCTTGTACCAAGTTCAATATGCTTTTTGACTCTCCTTTTCAAAGTCCTAATAAAAGTCAAACCTGGAATGGAAGTCAGCAGCACCTATGTACACTTACCCAGATTTGAACCTTGCAGGCCTCCTGAAGCACTTTGGGAATATACATGATCTACACCAGACTGAACAGCTAGCTACAATCTTTTCTTCAGCTTAAGATGAAGGGACAGGAAGGGGAGATGTTAACCTAAAATAGGTGAATATTATTATTATTCTTCACGTGCCTATAAGCCTCCCTTATTTCAGGGTACACAAAAGATACATCACTGTTCCCTTCTATTTCAGTCTTAGCCTTTCCTTTTCCCTTACTCAACTACCATACTCAACCCACTCCAAATTTTACTTATCTTCTCTTTGACTGCCCTTCCTTCACACTGTATTTCTTTGGAATTTTTGCTGTAAGTGCTTTATAAACTAGTCATTAGAACCGTCTCCCTTGACTACTCCCTTAAACTCTCAGTGGCTCCGAAAACAAACCTACTGAATAGTTTCACTCAAATGTTAACCTGAGACTAGATGGCCCCTGGCCTCATACNAGGCAAGAATACTGGAGTGGGTTGCCATTTCCTTCTCCAGGGAATCTTCCTGACCCAGGGATTGAACCCAAGTCTCTTGTGCCTCCTGCATTGGCAGGTGGATTCCTTATCACTGCACCACCTGGGAAGCCAGAGTTCCTTATTAAACTAGATAATGTATATTAAAACATTTTGAAAAATATAATATGCTATATCAACCCAGGAGACAATGACAATGTTAGATGCTTAAAGCTGTAATAGAGAACTGTTAAGGTTATCTCATAAATAAGGGAAGTAGAGAACAGAAGGGTGGTACTGTAAAATATCTGTGGAAAATAGCAATCTTAGCCCAGTAATCAAAGCCCATAGGAAGCTAAGAAAAACCCAGCACCCAGGTCGCACAAAGCCTTTACAGGAAAATAGCTCTCAGGATCCAAGACATTTTGAGGGGCCTAGGACCTTGTCCCATTTCAGAAGCAGAAATTCATGGATCCCTACTCCTCCCCTCCCCCCAACCCTGTAACACTCAGCTGTTCTGTTTCCATGTATCTTCTCATTTCTCCTTCAAGTACTAAAAGTGAGTACTCTGATCTACACATTCCCAAGACAGTAACTGACTAAGCCAAAGAGATTCTCTATGTCCCCATCTAGGCAGAGTTTTTACTGCCAGACTAATTTTTACACTACTGAGCCCATGGGTTGGTTGCCCTTGGGCCAGGTGCTCACCCCAGATCCTATCAACAAAGGACCAAGGGGAAGAGTCAGGTGAATCAAAGCACAGAACTCTTGGGACCTTTGCCCAAAACCAGATCTATTTTTGGCCTAGAATGCTTTTCTTAGAACAGGATTCCAAGCATGGTGGCTGATGACAGATTATATGACTGGAGAAAGAAAAAAAAAAAAAAGAAAGAAACTTCAAGCCTAACATCAAACTATAAAAGATTCAAAAAGTTAGAAAAATGTAATTTTAAACCTTACCAAATATTTCACAGATCACTTTCAAACATCTCACTGCTTAAACAAAAATTCAGATCATACAGAAAATCTTGACTTACAAAAAAACTATAGTTGAAAATGCTTAGGCAAACTTCATCAAACTAGAGACAATACGGAATTTGTAAACTAGGGGAGCAGAGTACCACCAGATGGCAGCAGTGGCCCTTCTGTGTTTCATCGGGTTTTAAGCCTAAGGTGTGTTTAGTCTTTTCTAAAACTATTTACCTCTTCCTTGAAGCCGTTGTTAAGAAAACTGAGCAGACCCCTGGTTAATACAGAAGGAATAATGCTACAATAGATGTGGCCTCTATTCTTCTACAGTCCAGTACACACATTATCTCCGAGCGCATTTTATTCCCAAGATCTTGGGACTGCCTATCTTTTTAAATCGAATAGAGTAAGTAATCAGGAATAGAAGCAACGGCTTGGATTATCCAAGGACCACCAGCTCCTAAGCCATGTTACAATTTCAGGAACTTAATCTTTTTATTTCAATATTCCAGATTTCGCATTTATGTAATACAGGTTTTTATTATAGCCATTTTTAAGTATCATTTTAAGAGTCAATTCCGTCTCAACTGTGATGGCTAATTTTACATGGTATAACCTACCAGGCTCCTCCGTCTACAGGATTTGCCAGGCAAGAGTACTGGAGTGGGTTGCCATTTCCTTCTCCAGGGGAATCTTACCAACCCAGGGATCGTACACAGGTCTCCCACATTGCAGGCAGATGCTTTACCGTCTGAGCCACCAGGAAAGCCCCAGTAACTTGGCTAGATCATGTTATATAGTTATTTGGACAAATACCAGTCTAGATGTTGCTGTGAAGGTACTTTCTAGATGAGACTAAAATATAAATCAGCAGATTTTAAGATTTTTATTCCCTTGTACCAAGTTCAATATGCTTTTTGACTCTCCTTTTCAAAGTCCTAATAAAAGTCAAACCTGGAATGGAAGTCAGCAGCACCTATGTACACTTACCCAGATTTGAACCTTGCAGGCCTCCTGAAGCACTTTGGGAATATACATGATCTACACCAGACTGAACAGCTAGCTACAATCTTTTCTTCAGCTTAAGATGAAGGGACAGGAAGGGGAGATGTTAACCTAAAATAGGTGAATATTATTATTATTCTTCACGTGCCTATAAGCCTCCCTTATTTCAGGGTACACAAAAGATACATCACTGTTCCCTTCTATTTCAGTCTTAGCCTTTCCTTTTCCCTTACTCAACTACCATACTCAACCCACTCCAAATTTTACTTATCTTCTCTTTGACTGCCCTTCCTTCACACTGTATTTCTTTGGAATTTTTGCTGTAAGTGCTTTATAAACTAGTCATTAGAACCGTCTCCCTTGACTACTCCCTTAAACTCTCAGTGGCTCCGAAAACAAACCTACTGAATAGTTTCACTCAAATGTTAACCTGAGACTAGATGGCCCCTGGCCTCATACATGCAAGCAGAGCTAAACTAGAACAAACCTTAAATGTCTGAGTCACCTGTACAAGCATAATTTCTCAACAAATATATAAAATAGGAACCATCTTCCTTCAAAAGGGAAGCCTAGAAACTACTTTTTTAAATATGTGCAGTGAGGTCTGAATGTTAATGATTAAAAATCACTGCTTTAGAGGAAACTACATATATATATATAAAATATATAATTTATTTGTAAAAGAATCTAATGAAATCTGTAGACTCAATCCTGAGAAACTCATATATATAAATCTCTGTGAGAAATTTATGAGAGTTCACGTCTCTTTCAAAAGCCATCCACAGAAGTCCCTCCTCCAGATGCCCAAGGACTACCACCTTAAAAAAATAAAAAACTTGACCTAAAATATTCTATTATAGTTGGAGTTTCCATAGGCTATGTATGGTCTTCATGAAGCACTTTTTACCAAACCACTGAAAGTATAACTTATTCTCAGATAGTGAAGAATTTTATAAAGTTAGGTTGTTTCAGCTGGAATCTTTTCATAACACTTGCCATCACCTTGTCGCAAAGGATCTCATGAGCAGACCAGCCATTCTGTGACACACCTACAGAGAACACTGAGAGGAAGATGACAGAAGGGGAAAGCAAAGGAAGAGAATGTCTGAATAAAGGACATAAAGTAAAGCAGACAGTGCTGTGTGCACACCATGCTTGACAGATGAAACTGGATAATTCACAGACCTTTTTTTCTTTATTAAATGTGTAAAAACGAGTTCTCATTTTTACAAGCTCAAAATCAGACAAGTATATGAGGGTATATAACTGGCACGTATAAACTGTACCCACCAAAAAGCTCCCTGCAGACACAATCCATACGTACTGAAACATATACAAACGTAATCAAAACAAAGGCAGTTTTTTTCAAACAAAATACCAAAGGCAATTTTTTTCAACTCAAGTACCAATTCATTATTTTGTACAAAAAACAGCAAGACTAATTTAAGGGTTCTGCTCAGTTTTAGTCAGCAAGATATGTGTGTATGCTACTGAAACATAGCTAAAGTTTTAGATTTTAATTACCAAGGTAACAGTACTTCTGTTTCACAATTGACCTAAAAATAGTGGTGTGTGCTCAGTCACTCAGTAGTGTCAGACTCTTTAAAACCCCATGGACTGGGGCTCACTGGGCTCCTCTGTCCATGGCATTTTCCAGGCAAGAATACCAGAGTGAGTTGACATTTCCTTTTCCAGGGAACCTTCCCAAACCAGGGATCAAACCCAAGTCTCTTACAAAAGTCTTCTGCATTGGCAAGCAGATTCTTTACTGCTGCATCACCTGGGAAGCCCCAAAAATAGTGGATGCCAATACATATTCTCAACATTCTAAGAAATCTTAAAAATGTAAATACATTTCTAAAAATACATGTATCTTGCCATTCATTCAATAAACATGATCTGTTTTAAAACAGATCACAGAAATTCAATTTACCAGAATTCTATACCTATTTCCTGACTATTTATTTCAGTCTTAAATCTGACTTCGTATCAAAAGCAGTAGTTTACGAATTTATTCATAAGAGTAATCCCAAGAATTATTGGGTAGCTTTCACATTATTTTATTCCTTATAAATCTAAATCACTACAAAGTCTCAACCAGTGGTTCCTTGAATCAGACTTATATCTAGGAGGGTCCTTAAAATGTGCATGGGCCCTATCTAAGAACTAATGAGTAAAAATCTTTCAGAAACATTTTTTTTTTTTTTTTTTTTTAGCTTCCAGGTGATAATATGCAGCCTAGAGTGGAAGACTCTGACCTGGATCACCAGACTAGTGGTTCTCAACTTATAAAGTACATCTGAGTCACTTGACAAAACTTTTTTAAAAAAACAGGAAAAAAAAAAAAGAAAAACAAACAGATTTGCTTCAGTAGTTTGAGAGTGGTGTCCAAGAACCAGTATTTCAAATGATCTTTGCAGGTGGACCACAAACCACTCTTAAGAAACAATGCACAGACTTTGTCAGGTTGCGAATGAGCACATTCAGCAGTTTGTGACGTCGTCCTGCCAGTACTCATGATCCTGCCACCATGTAGTTTTAACTAGTGTTTTGAGGGTAACACACAGCCTTTAAAAATAAAATATATTTCTACTCTTAGACATAAGGTCAAAGTCAAGCGAACTGTGAGATCATAATTCACTCACTAAAGAAGTAAAAATCTTTAAACAGACTGGTTCTTAGCACTTAATGTAAATCTAAATGGTTTCTCAATCCTGGGATGTGATCAGAGGTAGTGCTTCCAGCCCACCAAATGTAATGTAGTTTATGAGAGACACACATTCTAATCATAATCTGTAACCTAACCTACTCTGTACAGCCTCTGTGTAACAGAGATTGGACATCAGTTGGATATTAAATAATACTAAAAAAGTAGACAATACACTCTCAATCTTAAATAATGAAACTTCATAATATTTCCCTCACATAATAAATTTCTACATTTAATACTGGGGGGAGGGGATCTAGAAAACACTAAGGGTATCATGCTGCCTCCTTTGTGAAGAAGATATTTACTAGTTTTCCACCACTTTTGTCATTATCTGTAAAATGGATAGTTGCCATGTATAATTCTACTTTAAGAATTTTTTTTTAAACCACAAAAAAGTAACCACATGTAAGGCCACACAGCAAATCAAAGGATAGCTGGAAATAGCAGTAACACTTTCCACTTGGAAAGTCAAGTTCATTATCTTACCAACTTCACAACTGTATATCTCACAGAGTGTGATGACTAAAAATTACAAATATTTAAGTGCATCTGTGTGAAAGCTACACCACCCTCACCCAATTTTAGGAACAGATATAATCTACTTTGAACCCAAGAACTGCATAAGAACTAAACAGCAACAACAAAGCTAGGAAGCAGATAAAAGTATATGGTCAGTGGAACCTCTATGGCATCTTGTTCACCTATCCTATGTCTAAGATGCTAATATTTCCTGTGTACATACTTTTCTATCACATTCTTCACAAAGGCTTATACCACCTCTTTTCCAGTGGCATATATGATTAAACAGTTGGCATTTCTTAACCAAACAATGAAAAGGCAACTGCCAAAACCCAGTATTGTATTGTCAGAAAGGCAAATCATTTCATAAAATAAGAAACTGAAACTTTCAAATCCACAGTTTTTAAGAAGCTAAACAATGCATAATAAATTTTAACCACTTAAAGAGTCTAGACTATTAAAACAATCAAACCATTTTTCAGTTTATAAATGACCTAAGGCCAAAATAATGAATTTAAAAATTAAGCAAAACAAAGTTGAAAAATTATACAAATATCCAAACTAGGCGACATTATGTCTTCTACTTAGAAAAAAAGCTTCTTGAATGGCTGAAATGAAGAGAGACAGCACTCCTGGAAAAGGATTTCAAAACAGAACCCAGTGGTATAAGGCACTACCTTAACATTACGTCTACACCGGATCATCTTAAATCCAGAACAAGAACAGGAAAAGGAAGGATACCAACACCTGACTTCTCAGGTCCTTTTAGCTGGTTTGGCAGTTAACTGCTTTTCTCTTTCAAATTCCTTCTCTCGTTGCTGCTCCCTTTCCAACTCTTCTTTCTGCCTCTTCTGCTGCAGTTTAAGCGCTCTTTTCTAAGTCCAAAAAAAAAAAAATTAAAAGCCAAGAGAACAAAAGGCTTAGAGGTTATGGCCTAGTTTAAAAGCAGTAGTGCTAGTGGTTACGGGGAGATGCAACTGGGAGGTACAAATGACTGGGTGTAAGACAGGCTCAAAGAGGTGCTGTACAACAGGGGGAATATAGCCAATATTTAGCAATAACTGTAAATTGAAAATAACTTTTAAAAATTAAAAAAAAATTTAAGTAATGGTGCTTTTATATAGCAATAAATTTCATATTTAACTTTAAAATTTGTCCTGGGCAATTTTTTTATTGAAGTATAGTTGCTGTACAATATAGGTTATAGGTATACAATATAGCGATTCACAATTTTTAATGTTCTGGGTAATTTAAAGTCTCCTTGATACAAAAAGTTTGTTACTCAAAACTCCTATTAAATGACAATTACAGTGACATATTCAGAGAATGTGAGCCCACTAGCCCAGCTATTAGTAGAAAAACCCAGGGGGTCCATAAGAATGTGTTTTAAAAGAAACTAATGTACCATGAGTTAAGTATGTGATTGTATATGAATATATAAAAAGTCAGAAAATGAATTCTGAAAAAAAAGAGACAATCCTCTATTTCTGTAAAGACTGTAAAAGAATTTTCAACTCACTTTTAACTTTGATGTCTTTTCATGAAGCATCAACATCTCTTTTCTTATATTCACCAACTTGGCATGATAGTGTTTAGCTTCAGTGAACTTAAGATGGAAAAGTAAAATGAAAAGTCAACTTAAACTGAAATATCAAAAGGGATAAATAAACCAATATCTAAGTTATAGCTCATTCTTCCTAAATTAGTCAAAACTTTTGAAGCTATCTCCACATTTTAATTCCGAAAGTTCAAATTTAATTTAAACCACTAGTAGGGCTTTTGAGAATACTGGATTCAGTTCAGATTGATTAAAAAGTTACTAAACATAGACATTTATATTCTGTACAAATAACATTTTGCCTTAAAAACATGCAGTATAATCCTGAAATTTTAGTAAGACTATCCAACAATGGTACCAGTTTCATTCAAGAAAAATAAAACATTCTGTACAAGGGAAAGACCACGCAGGGTACAAAGGACAGCTATGTCTGCCCATCTGGAAAAACCAAGCTGCGGTCAGGGAGCCCTGAGAAGGCTGTGGACAAGTTTGGTCATGTTCTTTGGGCTTCTGAAGTCAGACCAAGGAGAACAATCTCTGTAAGGACACTTTTCTTCCCAATGAATGATGTACAGACTTTCCATTTCAGCCAGAGATAGGAGAGAAGGAAAAAAGCACTTCTTTCTCAGGAAGCAAGGTAACAGAGAGAGAAGATCAGGTAACAAAAATGAAAGATGTGTCAGTAGTGAGCTTAGCAGCCTTAATGTAGCTACAAGTAAAGTCAGAGTCTGATGAGCTCGAGAGCTTACAGACCCTCTTTCTCTCTCTGGCCTTCTATTATCAATTCCTACATGACAATCAAAACCACTCTTGGGCTGAGAAAAGGAAAAAGAAGAAGACTTAGTTTCTGCCCCTTCAGATGGAAGCAACAGTATTACATCTGCTTGGGTCTTTCATTTATCCTTAATTCATTCAACAAATATGTGTTCTTCTGCTATATGAACTCAGTGGGAAAGACAAAAGTTGGTGGGTTGTGCCCACTTCCTTCACAAATCAGGGACCACTGACTAGAAGACTTCGTATTTACGACCACACGTCACTGCCTAACACTAGAGAAGGTGGACTTGATTTTTGATTGTTATAAAAGGAAAACATTAATTAGCCACATTTTTCCAATGGAAAGTCCATTTTTTTACATATATGTGAAAGCCCAAAAATCATGCAAACTACACTATTTCTAATGTTCAGTGTAAAGAGAAAGGTAGCCACAAGTTCCTTATTTCTGTCAATTCTCCATTTCTTAAAATAAAGTATATCAGTTCCTCTCATCAAAAAGCTAAAAAGCTCCTGGCAAAATGCAACTGTTGTCACTTATATTGAAAGATATAAAGGGTCCCTGAAGGACCATCAAACAGTATCTTTCAGCATTAATTTGTTATGGCATTACAAAAATGCCAATTAAATAAATGCTAATTTTAAAAACCATATACTTGATAAAGAGAGATGGTCTTCCTTAAGGGGAAAAACAGCACCCCCAAAATTCCTTACGTTTACTTTTCTTTATTAGTCTTTACTTATGAGCAGATCTATTCCAGACTTTCATATGCAAGTTCAATTTCCTATCACAAGTTTAACATTTGAAAGTTAATGATTCAAGACAATAGAAGATCTAAAAAAGTAAATCAAGGTTTCCTGTTAAACAACACATTCTAAATTTTAAAAATTAGAGAAAAAAATCTCAAATATACATAAGTACAAAATTGAGATGATAAAAACTATTTCTAAAACAACCTGTCTCTAAGCTGTTGTCAACTAAATCATACTTGAGAGTAAGTGCTGACTCTTTGTGATCCCATGGACTGTAACCCACCAAGGTCTTCCATCCACAGGATTATCCAGGCAAGAATTCCAGAGTGGGTTGCCAATTCCTCCTCTAATGGATCCTCCCAACACAGGGACTGAACCCACATCTCCTGTGGCTCCTGCATCAGCAGGTGATTCTTTACCACTGAGCCACCTGGGAAACCCCCAAATCATACTTTCAGTTCAGTTCAGTCGCTCAGTCGTGTCCGACTCTTTGCAACCCCATGAATCACAGCACACCAGGCCTCCCTGTCCATCACCAACTCCTGGAGCTCACCCAGACTCACGTCCATCGAGTCAGCGATGCCATACTTACCAAAGCATTAATGTCCAACAAAGAATGACATTCTTTAAATTTTGAAATTTCTTGTTCCAGTGTGTCTAATAATACAACTTGGTTCTGTCTGAAACAAAAGCATACAGCCAAAATAAACTCTATATACTTTAAGTGACGGTTCAGTAAGAGAAATCACATTCATTTTGGTTAATGTTAAAAGTAGATTAAGTTGGAAGTTTACTGGCTTTCCAAAGCTTATTTAGTTTAATATAATCTTTTTCAAAATAATATTCCAAAGCCACATTCTGATAACCAAATATGTCTTTTATTCTGGTCTCAATTTCAGATTCCAGTAACATCAAACCATTTTTAATTATGTTATTACTTATTTCTAGCAACTCTCTGTATTATCCCTGAAAAAGTTTTTTATACTACCTTGCTCAAGAAATCTGATGTTTTATATATATTAAAATTGTAACATTACCATAAAGGAAAAGAAATCGTGAATTTTTAGATTAGAGCTGGGAAAAATGCAATATCAAGGGATAATAACCAGCTGTGTGATCTTGGAAATTTAGTTTTTCTGGACCTAAATTCATTTACAAAGTAAGAAGGTCACATCAGGTAATTTCTAAGATTTCTCATAATCTGATTCAAAACTTTCTATTGAGGAAGAGAAACCAACTTCTCTGATATTCTTCTCCAGATCAACCAATGCTAGGATCACAGGAATAAGTCACTGGGGGAGGTCGGGGGTGGGGGGGTCATTTAATTAAATACTGTGATGACTAATATAGACAAACAAAAGTATGACATAGTGTGCTTCCAAAACTATGTTAAACAGAAAACAATGATGACAAAAAAAACAGCAATGAAGAGACTGAAGGGCAGTTATAACATCTCCTCATTCAGCACACAAACCCCACAGGCCATAAGTGTCCCTTCAGCTCTGACTGGAGACAACAGAGGGTGAAACACTGAATAGATGAGAGGAGAACTCAGCAAGTCAATGATCCAAGACAAGTAGGACAGCAAAACCGTGGTGTTACAGCTGGAAAACATAAAAACAGGAAGGAACCAAAAGTGGGTTCTCCCAAAAAGATTGATAACATTGATAACCTTCCAGCTAGACTAACAAAGAAAAAGACTCAAATCACTAACATAATTTATGGAAAGGGGGTCATTACTACTTATCCCATGGACGTTAAAAAGGATAATAAAGGAATACCACAGATAGCTCTATGCCCACAAATTTGATAACTTAGAATGGAAATGACTAATTCCTTGAAAGACACAAACTACCAAAACTCACACAAGGAAAAACAGATAATCTAAGTAGGCCTATACTTATAATTAGCAACTTTCCAGAAATGAAAGTACCAGGAAAGATGACTTTACTGAAAGTTTCTACCAAACATTTAAGGAGGAAATTATACCAATTTTCCACACTCTCCTTTAGAAATGGAAGCAAAGGGGTCACTTTCCAATTCATTCTATGAGGACAGCATTATCCTAAAGTCAAAACCAGATAAAGATATTACAAGAAAGGAAAACTACAGACCATTACCTTTCACAAAACATGTAGATGCAAAAATCCTCAACAAAATACCAACAAATCAGATCCCGCAATGTATAAAAAAGAATTATATACCACAGCCAAGTGGGATTTATTCCAAATACACAAAGCTGGTTCAGCATTTGAAAATCAATCAATGAAACCCACACTAACTGGTTAAAGAAGAAAAATCATATGGTCTTATTAGATGCAGAAAAAGCATCTGACAAAGTCCAACACACATTCATGATTAAAAACATTCTCATCAAATTAGGAAGAGAGAAACTTCCTCAACTTGATAAAGAATATCTTAAAAAAAAAAAAAAATAGCCACAGCATCTAGTAAGAAACTAGATGCTTTCCACCTAAAGATCAGAAGCAAAAAAAGAATGTCTACTCTCAGTAATCCTAGGCAACATTGTATCGGAAGTCCTAACCCAGTAAAATAAGAAAAGGAAATAAAAAGCATACAATTAGAGAGGAAGAAATAAAACTATCTTTATTCACAGAAAACATGATTGCCTATGTGGAAAATCCCAAAGAATCAACAGCAGAAGAAAATCAGGAGTGAAAATATGAATACAGCAAGGTTTCAGAATACAAAGTTAACATACAAAAGTCAGCTGCTTTCATATATACCAGCAATGCATAATTAGAATAAAAAATCAATACCACTGACAATAATCCCTGTCAGATAAAATATACTCTAGTATAAATATAACAAAATACATATAGGCTCTATATGTAAAAATTCTAATGAAAGATATGAGATCTAAATATGGAAGAGATATTCTAAGTAAATGGAATAAAAAACTCAACATGCTAAGATATCAATTCTTCCCAACTTGATCCACAGGGTCAACGCAATCTCAATCTAAATCCCAGCAAGTTATTTTGAAGACGTCAACAAACTGACTCTAAAATTCACATGGAAAGCCAAAGACCCAGACTAGCCAAGACATACAGAAGAAAAATAAAACTGGAAGACTTGTACTTACATTACTAAATTTCAAATTTCATTACAGAAACTACAAAAATCAAGATAGCATGGTATTACTGAAAGAACAGAAACACTGATCAACGGGACAGTCTAGAAAGCTCTTAACTTGACCCAAAAACTTCTTTCTTTCTCTGAAGTTTGCTTCAGCTCAGTTCAGTTCAACAGCTCAGTCATGTACAACTCTTTGCAACTCCAAGAACTGCAGCCAGACAGGCTTCCCTGTCCATCAGCAACTCCTGGAGGTTACTCAAACTCATGTCTATCAAGTCGGTGATGCCATCCAACCATCCAATCCTCTGTCGTCCTCTTCTCCTCCCACCTTCAATCTTTCCCAGAATCAGGGTCTTTCTTTTCCAATGAGTTAGTTCTTCACATCAGGTGGACAAAGTATTGGAGTTTCAGCTTCAACATCAGTTTCCAGTGAATATTTAGGACTGATTTCCTTTAGGATTGACTGGTTTGATCTCTTTGCAGTCCAAGGGACTCTCAAGAGTCTTCTCCAACACCACAGTTTAAAAGCATCAGTTCTTCAGTGCTCAGCTTTCTTTATAATCCAACTCTCACATCTATACATGACTACTGGAAAAACCACAGCTTTGACTAGACAGACTTTTGTGAGCAAAGTAATATCTCTGCTTTTTAATATGCTGTCTAGGTTGGTCATAGTTTTTCTTTCAAGGAACAAGCGTCTTTAATTTCATGGCTGCAGTTATCATCTGCAGTGATTTTGAACTCCCCAAAAATAAAGTCTGACACTGTTTCCACTGTTTCCCCATCTATTTGCCATGAAGTGATGGGACTAGATGCCATGATCTTAGTTTTCTGAATGCTGAGTTTTAAGCCAGCTTTTTCACTCTCCTCTTTCACTTTCATCAAGAGGCTCTTTAGTTCTTCTCTTTATGCCATAAGGGTGATGTCATCTGCATATCTGAGGTTATTGATATTTCTCCCAACAATCTTGACTCCAGCTTGATTCATCCAGCCCAGCATTTCTCATAATGTACTCTGCATATAAGTTAAATAAACAAGGTGACAATACACAGCCTTGACATACTCCTTTCCTGACTGGGAACCAGTCTGTTGTTCCATGTCCAGTTCTAACTATTGCTTTTTGACCAGCACACAGATTTCTCAGGAGGTCAGGTGGTCTGGGATTCCCATCTCTTTATGATTTTTCCACAGTTTGTTGTGATCCACCCGGTTCAAGGTTTTGGCGTAGTCAATAAAGCAGAAATAGATGTTTTCCTGGATCTCTCTTGCTTTTGTGATGATCCAATGGATGTTGGCAATTTGATCTCTGGTTTCTTGGCCTTTTCTAAATCCAGCTTAAACATCTGCAAGTTCATGGTTCACGCAGCATTGAAGCCTGGCTTGGAGAATTTTGAGCATTCCTTTGCTAGCGTGGGAGATGAGTGCAATTGTGCAGTAGTTTGAGCATTCTTTGACATTGCCTTTCTTTGGGATTGAAATGAAAACTGACCTTTTCCAGCCCTGTGGCCACTGCTGAGTTTTCCAAATTTGCTGGCATACTGAGTGCTTATCTTTCCTTAACACTTAAGAACTTTATTAACTGCTTATTTACCATATTCAATTGTTATAAATAGTAGCTGAAATTACTATCATCCTCATCATCATTGTCCAGATGCCTAAGAAGATAAATGGGGCTATTCAAACACTAAATTTCAGCCAATGTCCTCACCAAGTACACTTTCCATTTACTTGATTCCCAGCTTTTTATACATAAAGTGTTCTCTAATGTGCTTTGCTTGCAGAGTTGCTTACCCTCCTTCAGTCTATCACACATCATCCAAACTCACTCACAAAATCTTTATGACTTTTCTGCCACAAGCACTGACTGGTGTTAAAATACAAGACATAACACACACAAGGAATAAAAAATATCTCACTTGGAACTAGCAGAAAACTAAGAATGTTACAAACTCCCTTAACTACAGTAGGGTACCACATGTAATAGAACACAGTATCGTCTTTGTACTCATTTATCATCTTCAAACCCAAGGATTGTAACATTGGTTACTAATATTTATAAAATGGACAACGTTGTTGATTACTCCTCTCCTGTTGCCCTAATAAAGGCTTATGAGATTTTCAAAGAGTAAGCCTTGGAGCAGCAGCTGTTCATAGTGAGTTTAAAGCTGACCACCACAAAAAAGAAATAATAGGCCAGTGTGGGCAATTCAGAGAGGTCCTAACCCAAGAGGAATTAGAAACTCAGGTATTTGTTTCTGGGTGGGAACTGATAAAGTCAGAGTGTAAGTTCTGCATACTGATCACACTTTGGGTTCACACTCTGATCACACCCTGTGGGTTCCATTCTCCCTTATCCTGTTCCTCTCTTAGCTTATTCCCCAGTCTTTTAGTTAGCTAGTAGAGCTCCATTCCATTAACTAAGACTGAAGCGGGTCATCTCAAGAAGAGGTAATTAGAAACTTCTAGCAACTCATGTGAATCAACAATAGAAAACAAATGTGACTCTCATGGAGACAATTTTGCAACTCTACTCAGAAACAGACATAAGCCCATTCCCAAGAGACAGTACTTTCTTAAAATAGTGGTGAGAAACCAAAACTAATCAGCATCTAGATAAGATTTAGGTATACTTCTTAGAAGACACCAAATCCTCTAGGAGCATTCATCTCACTTTTTATATTTACATCACAGTATCGTATATGTATAATTTAATTACTCCATGTCCATTTGCTATCACAAAAGATAAAGAATACTCTATTGTATTATATGCTACAAAATATTATCCCTAATACAGTATGTACTTTACTTATATAGTAAATTATGACTATGCCAGAGGAGAGACAGGCGTCAGTGGTTTTCGTCAGCTCACGTGAGTTCCTGGAGAGCTTGTTTTGATCTCTGCAGATCTGGCAAGTAGTGAGAAAGCAAGCCTTCTGCCAGCTGCTCCACAGCTTTGTCTTCTATGGTCAAGTCCTCTATTAACCCTTCATCTGGAGAAGTGTCACTTAAACCTGTCCCCGAGCAAAAAATCATATTTAGGAAGCTTATGAATTGACACAGGGATAAGAGAGTAGTAGTGATAGGGGGAAGGAGGCTGGCAGTGGAGCTCAGAGTACACACACACAGGATATTATAAGTATCTTTTTTTTTTTTTTAATTTTTACCTTCTGAGAAGCCTCCATAAATTAAGCTATGAGCACTCAAAAAATATTTTTAAGTTACTAGCACAAGGTTAGGTCTAGATTAAAAGAACATTAACACATGCAATTTCCATGTTTATGTATTTTTCAGGGTAGAGGATTTAGAGTTTTCAATGAATTATTAAAGGAGTCTGAGGCTTAAAAGGAAGGAATAATCACTGAATGGAAGCATGAAATTATTCTTTTCCAAATTATACATATTTTAAATGCAATGCCTAAAAATATTTTTTTCAATTCGATGGATTAAAATGGATGAACATTTATTTTGCAGATAGCCTGATATATTACTTACATGTAAAGGACAGTTGTTTTGTCAGCTGTCAGAGAGCAGGAGAGAGATTTTCTAAGAATTTCTCCTCTCTTGAGATTCAGTACCTTAATTTATCATAGAAAATAGTGTATAGTAATCATCACTGTGTAAATCTAGACACGATGCCAGGAAATATTTTATTCATACCCTTCCTTTGAATAATAACAGTGTAAGCACTGTGCTAGGCGTTCAAAAATGTCTAATATGAATATTCATCAATCACTACTCATACCAAGAAAAATAACAAAACATTTTCTAACTAGGGTTCAATGAATTGTAAGGTTTTAGAATCACTAGTCTAGAATGAAAAAAAAAAAAAAGTGAATGGTCATATTATTAAAACTGTAGTCCAAAGCATTTCAAAATTAATATTAAACTCTGAAATACCTATCTTTAATCATAATCTGGTAATAACCTGTAATATCAAATTAGGACATTATATAGAATACATTTACCACAATACACTGTTTATAGCTCTTTTCCAAGTATAGTTTTTACCACAAATTTAAATTTTGGCAAGACTGAGGAAAACAACATGTTGTCATATATTCAAAATTAGCTTTTAGAGATCAAAATAAAATAGCATGGTTTTTATTTGGATCCTGAGAAACGCATGCACAAACTGGATTTCCCTAAGTTGCAAGGCAATATTAAAATGAGAGCTAGCTAGAAACTGAAGCACTCCACAAATGAAATAAAAATGTAATGGGAAAAATAAAGTATGTACAGATATTGCCATTGATGTACCATCAGATGGGAACCTAATAAAATATATCTGATGATTCATGCCACTGCCAAAGGCTTCTTTACAAAATAGTGCAAACAACAGCAACTCTCTTTAAAAAAATATAGAAAACAAAAGTAACACAGATAAGCAGAAACAAATAAGGATATTTCAACCTTAAGGAAAAACAACCAATACACCTTCCTTAAGCTACATAAACATTTTTATTCACAGACATTACCCTCCCCGCCCCACCCCAGACTTCTGGTTAGTATTTGGAAGACTCTAAGTTACTCATCTTTTTACACACATTTATTCCCTAAGTTCAAAGTACTTTATTGTCAGAGACAAGAAACTTTTGCTGCATGTATACTGTATGCACTAGTTTCTAAGGTTACAACAATAAATGAGGCAAGTCCCTTTCCCTGAAAGGGCTCAATACAAGGGAATCAGAAAATGTGAGAGGTGCCCTGGGATGCAAGAAAGATTACTTTCACAGGGATATTGGGGAACAGTTCTAAAGGAGGTGTGGGCTTTTGAGTTGAAGGTTGAAGAATGGGATAGAATTTTCATTTCTTTCTTTTTTCTTTCTTTTTAAATGTTACTCATTGTAAAAAACTTAAAATACAATAGAACAGGGCATAACCTTAAAAGTAAAAATATGCCTTCTCGCTATCTTACTCCAGACAGAGTCACTCTGGAGTTTTCTTACATAGCCTTCAAGAAATTGTCTTTGCAAACTCATGCTTAAACCCTGTTTTTATCACAAATGAAATATGGCTTATACTGTAACTTTTCTCATAAATGTGTATCTCAGGTATCATCTGTATCAACATATATGAATTTACTCCACTGTTTTTAACATAATACAATACTACTATATTTTGTATAACCAGTTCCCTGCTGTTATGGACTGAATGTTTGTGTCCTCCCCCAAAATGTATACACTGAAGTCCTAACCTCCAATGTAAAGGTATTTGGAGGTGGGAGTCTTAGGGAAATAATTAAGTTTAGATGGGGTGTAAGTGTAGGGCCCCCATGATGGAATTACTGGCCTTAAAATAAGAAGAGAGACCAGTACTCTCTCCTTCCGCCCTGCGAGGGCACAGCAGAAGGCAGCCATATGCAAGATCTGAAGAGTGTCCTCAGCAGGAACGTACTTTGCTCACACCTACACCTTGGACTTCACAGCCTCTAGAACTTCAAGGAATAAATGTCTCTTGTTTAAGCCACCCAGTCTATGTTGTTACAGCAGCCCAAGTAGACTAAGACACCTACAGAAAATAAGACATCTATTTCACTTTTTGCTATTTCAAACAATGTTGCAGTGAGCTCTGCTTGTCTCTGCATATTCATGTCACTGTTTCTGTAGAATAAATTCTTAGAACTAGGTTAATGGGACAAGGGGTTTCTGCATTTGTTAACAGATATTGGAAAACTACCTTCCTAAGAGATGGCACCAATTTACACTTCCACCAACCTACAGAGAGCTATCTCCAAACAGGGAAGAATTCGAGGACTGGAGAAAAAGAGATGCAATAAGAGGAAAGGAAGAAGCATAGGATTGCTCTGGAAAGAGAGGTTAGTTTGGGGTGTCTGGAGCATGAGAGATTCAGTAGTGAGCTCTAAGACTATGCACCCAGCAGTGAGTGCCAAGCTAATGTGTTTGGCCCTTAATTTAGTAAGGAGCCATTTATGGTTTCCAAGCAAGTAAGTGACATGATGGGACCTATATCTTGGGGCAGTGATGTGACAGTGTGATAGATGGGATGGAAGAATAAGAGACTGGAGATGGACTAGCCTTACAACTGTTATTGTTAAATGGTGAAAATACAAAGGGGAGAAGGAAATTGTAGGGTAGAATCCCTTGGAATAAATAGGGGTGCGAGGAAAGAGTTAAGAATAATGTCAAAGTTTCCAGAGATCATGACTTGGCATCATTAATAGGGTCAGACATCTATATTTACTTAAGTACATGCTGTAGGGTAAGATTAGTGCAAAATGACCATGTTAAAGTACCCAGAAAGCAGAAGTAGGAGCAAGCAGCAGAGACCCAATCTGCATTTACATAGAAGGAAGTCATATTTATAGAAGCAACTTATGAAGGTGTGAAGAGGGAGATCACTGAGGAAAAGCATGACCAGGAAAGACCTGAGAGCACTATTTCGCGGTAAGTTCCGTATTTCTGGAACAGGAAGTACAAGTAAAGGCACGTCCAAAGTCCAAAGCCTTTCTTCCTCATCTGAACCACAGAACACAGAAACTGTTTCTCAATTCTCCCAAGGATGGTACATACACATACACAGTACCATTATGGATGCAGAACAAGTCGATTCATTACATTCAATAGATGCCTTAGGCCATTGGGGTTTAAATCTTTCCTTGAATTCGGGTTGAGAAAGACTGCTGAATGGAACAGGGATGCAATAAGGTCAACAAGCAAGACAAGCATTTCGTGAGTGAATGGTCAGTAATACCGCATATCTCAGCTCTCTGAATAACAAACCAATCATCCTGGCAAATCCATCTTCAACCACTAACTTGTAACAAATAGCCAACAGTGTGCCGAAGTCAATAAGCAAATTCAGAATGGCTTCACTTTCAACCCCCACGAACAGCACCCCAACGCCGTTTTTTCCCACCCCCGCCCCCCCGTCCCCGGCAAGATCTCGTTTCCCGGCCCCTCCTCTGGGTAGGAAGGCTGGCAGGGCAAGGTTCCCTTATTCCGCGCCGCGGCCAGAGTCTCGGGNGAGTTTTCCAAATTTGTTGGCATACTGAGTGCAGCACTTTCACAGCATCATCTTTCAGGATCTGAAATAGCTCAACTGGAATTCCATCACCTCCACTAGCTTTGTTCGTAGTGATTCTTTCTAAGGCCCACTTGACTTCACATTCCAGGATGTCTGGCTCTAGGTGAGTAATCATACCATAGTGATTATCTTGGTCATGAAGATCTTTTTTGTACAGTTCTTCTGTGTTCTTGCCACCTCTTCTTAATATCTTCTGCTTTGTTGCACCCCAAAATTGCCTGTCCTAACACTTTTATATTCAACAGGCAAATCTGTTTTCAAAAAAAAATGAGAATTTATATCAGGCCTCAGAAACTTGCTCCCCAATTACCTTATCAGTGCATTCACACCCCTTCCTCTTTTGGCCTTCTGTTCTCTCAGGATTAGGTGCTCCTTACTCCCTGTGGTAAGCAGAACAATGCCCTCACCAAAGATGTCCACAGAACCTGTGAATATGTTGTTTCACTACAAAAGCGTAATTAAGGTTGCTAGTCCCAGCGACTGTAAAATGGATTACCGGAGGTTATTGAGTGGACTTAAGGTAATCACAGGGGGCTTCAATCCTGGATAAGGGAGGCAGAAGAATAGAGTCAGGGAAGAGATGTGACCATGAAGAATGACTAGAGAGATGCAATGTTGGCCTCGCGACCTCTAGAAGCTGGAAAATACAAGGAAGTGGATTCACCACTAGAGCCTCTAGAATGGAACTCAGCTAAGTCTCAGTTTTACCCTAGTGGGGTCTGTATTGGACTGCTCACCTACAGAACTCTAAGATAATACATAAATTTGTATTGCCTTAAGTTTGTCATTATTTGTTAATAATAACATTTGGAAAGTAATAGGAATAGGAATAATAAATTAATGCACTGTCTTTCAAACATCCTTTGTTTCATTTGAGCATACTCCCCAAAACTATGCCCTTTCATGCATGGAATACTTTATTATTTTCAAAGTCTTACTCATCTCTCAAGGCTTGGCCAAAATAATAACTACTGTAAAATCATACACAATTCCTCCTCCTCTTTCAACTCCGCTTTCAGGAATTACAGTAATAACGTTTTCCCAACTACAGAGCATCCTCCTGCTATTTAGAACTTAATCTATTCTTGTATTAGTTGCTTCTGTTGACTTCCTGTATCAGATTGCAAACTCCACGAAACTTATTCACAGAGCATCAAATAGGTTCTAAATGAATATTTACTGAATGAAGTGTTGATTCTCCAGAATTGATACAGATTCCAAGTATCTGTAATCTCCAAATTCTGAATTACATGAGATGGCACTTAATAAATCTTGGTAACCTTAGTTGATTGTCAGTATTATCTCCTAACCAGATTCTAAAACCTTTTGGAATAGACCCTTGTTCAATGAGTCGTCTGTAACCTCTTTATCTCTTAGCACAGTATTAAGCATATTACTTGGGTTTTAAAATACTAGATATTTAAGTTTAATAGATGAAATTAATTAAATGTTAAAATGTTTTTTAAAAGAACATTTAAAAGAAGTAATGTTCTTTTAAAGCACTTTAACTTTACTTAGTGGACAAAAATGACAAGGAGGACTTTATGCCAGACCCACGTTGCTTTTCTCTTCTTTCTCTTCTTTATCCCCACAGATTTCAACTCAGTGGATGTAGTTCTTGTTAAGGACACTCTGTGTTCCAGCCTCCATTAATCAAATACTGTGCACTTAGTAATGCATGTAACACAGCTCAAAACCAAAAGGTTGGAATTTGATACCAAAGAAGTAAACAGTTCATTGAGTTATATACATCTTTTGAAGTACCTTTAATTTCCCCAGTGGTAGTGGCCATTCTCTTTTATTCACCAAAGATATAATCCACTAAAAATAACTGAGTACCTGAGATTGAACTAGGCATTGTAGGGTGTTATTTAAAAAAAAAAAAAAAAAAAGGGCAAAAATTCTTGTTGCTGTCCACCGGGAATTTATATTCTAGCATTTACATAGTAGAATTAGAGAGCATGATGGTAAAGTACTAAATTATGTGGACAGACCTAGAAGAATATAAAATACATCATGATGTCATATTGGTTTCCTATTGCTATTGTAACAAATTAACACAGACTTGGTAGCTTAACTCAACACAAATTTATTTTCTTACAATTCTGGAGGTCAAATGTCCAAAATAAGCCTTTGTGGGCTAAAAATCAAGGTTTTGGCAGGGCTACGTACTTCTGGAGGCCCTGAGAAAGAACCCTTTCTCTTACCTTTTTGGAGGGTAGCCACATTGCTTGGCTCACGACCCCACCTCACACTGCCTTTTCTCCCTCCACTGTCATTGTTACATCGTCTCCTCCTCTATTCTGATCCTCTGGTCCTCAGAAGGACCCATAAGGACTCGTGATCACATTGAACTTGCCTGCATAACTCCGGATAGTCTCCCCATCTCATCATGGTTCTTTTTAAACACATCGGCAAAGTTCCTGTTGCCATGTAAGGTAATATTCACAGATTCTGGGGAGTTGAAAGTGAACACATTTGAGGGGGAGGGGAAGGTATTATTCAGCCAGCCACAGGTGTGCAGTTGTGTAGTGCATGAATGGGAGATAACTAGAGAAAATTTTAAAACTTAATAGAGTAAATTAATCTAAGCTATATCTTGAAGGACAGGTCAATGTAATATGCAGAGCAAATATTACTTAAATCTTCTAACAGGAGAAACAAAAACACCTTAAGTAACAAGAACATAATTAAGGCTCAAAGACCTCAAGGTGCTGACTTTTGGGGAAAACAGGAATAACATAAATTAAATGGTTAGTAAAAGAACCTAGTGGAGAAAGGTGTTGTATAATCCTTTAGATCAAAAGAACTTACAAAGACAAAAAAATAACACAAAATGTGGTCATATCGCTCTGGAGAGGTTAGTCCATATCCAGAAAAAGCTAAATGCTGTATGTATTCATAGCAAAAGGAAAAAAAATGCATTGGATTTCAAGAAACTTGAACTCCAAAAGAGGGAAAGCAAACCTATTGCAGTAAATACACAAAATCTTTTTTCCATTTTTCAGTTTTGCCATTTTCCTACATCATTTTTGCTAACATAAGGGGAGTAGCTAGATAGCAGAGTCAAGTAAAAAAATGTTAATACATGAATATTTTCTATTCCTTTTATTGATCAGGGTGTCCTATATTTAGTATATGCTGATTCGATTTTTTTTTTAAACTGTCCTAATTTTACCTAATTCCCTCACAGGATTTGCCTGTCCCTTCCCTTCATCTCACCCCATTCTTTTCTAAAAATGAAAGAAAGAATGGAGGTGGGAGGACAAAAAGATTCAAGTGAGAAAAATGCAAGGACCAGAGGCTGCAGAAGAAAAGGGATGGAAAGGAGGACGATATATAAGAGAAAGATGTTACAGCCCATGACCTGTCCTTCTAGAGGATTAAAGTGTCGAAAATTTGAAAACATTTATGTAGGGTGCTGTGCTGGCAAAATAATAAGGAAAGAAGGGAACTGGAGGTAGAAAATCAGAGAAGTTGGGACATTAAGGCAAAACAGTTTACCATTTTGTCTATGATGAACCAACCTGAAAAGGTGTCTTAAGCAGTTTTAACCACTTTTCTTATATTTACATGAGAAATATTCTTTCACATCAGCAAAGTAATAAAATTCTTCCACCCATGGTAACTCTACTACATTTCCATCACTCCTTTCTTGCCTTATCCAAAAACCATACTCTTCCATGGATTATTTCACCAACCCATTCTTTTAACCTTGCTGCCAAAAAGTTTATAAAATATATGCAGAGATCAAAAGCAATGGCCTCTGACATTTTAAAATAGACTCACAAAAAAAAAATTTTTTTTAATTTTCAGTTACACTGGGTCTTCATTGCTGCTCAGAGTCTTTCTCTAGTTATAATGAGCAGGAACTACTCTGTAGTTGCAGTGCGAAGGCTTTTCATTGCTGTGACTTCTCTTGCTATGGCTCACGACTTACAGCATGGAGTAGTTATGGCACACGGGCTTAGATGCCCTGTGGCATGTGGAATCTTCCCAGACCAAGGACCAAATCTGTGTTTCCTACAATGATAGATCGACTCTTAAACACTGGACCACCGGTCCAAAATAGATTTTTTTTTTTAAACAGCAGTTTTAGGTTCACAGTAAAATTAAGAGGAAGGTACAGATATCTTCTACTCCTGCACAAACATTATCAACATCCCTCACTAGAGTGCTGCATTCATTATGATTGATGAATGTACATTAACATATCATTATCATACATGTACATGTATGGCTGAGTCCCTTCACTGATCACCTGAAACTATCACAACATTGTTTGTTAATAGGCTACACCCCAGTGCAAAATCAGAGAAGGAAATGGCAACCCACTCCAGTACCCTTGCCAGGAAAATCCCATGGATAGAGGAGCCTGGTAGGCTACAGTCCATGGGGTTGCGAAGAGTCAGACATGACTGAGCAACTTCATCACTTTTCACTTTCATGCACTGGAGAAGGAAATGGCAACCCACTCCAGTGTTCTTTCCTGGAGAATCCCAGGGACGGGGGAGCCTGGTGGGCTGCCGTCTATGGGGTTGCACAGAGTCAGACATGACTGAAGTGACTTAGCAGCAGCAGTGCAAAATAAAACTTTTTTAAAAAAGAACCTATCATTATTACCCAAAGTTGACAGTCTGCATTAGGAGCCACTCTTCATTGTGTATAATCTTTGAAACTGGACAAGTAAAATAACGTATCCACCACTAGAGGATCATGCAGAATGGTTTCACTGTCCCGAAAGTCCTCTGTGCACTGCCTATTTATTTCTCCCACCCTTCTAATCCCTGGCAACCACTCATCTTTTTACTTCATACTTTTGCCTTTTCCCAAAATGTCATATATTTGGATTCATATAGTATGTAGCCTTTTCAGATAGGTTTCTTTCACTCAGCAATATGCATTTAAGGTTCTTCCAAGTCTTTCTATGGATTGATGGCTCATTTCTTATTGGCACAGAGTAATAATCCATTATCCAGATGTACCAGAGTTTACTCATTCTTTCACCACTGTAAGACATCATTGTTATTTCCAGTATTTAGCAATTATGTATAAAGCTGCTGTATACATCTAGGTGTAGATTTTTGTGCATACATACATTTTCAACTCCTTTAGTTAAATATCAAGGAGCAAGATTGCTGCATCATATGGTAAAAGTGTGTTTAGTTTTGGAAGAAACCGCCAAACTATCTTCCAAATTGGCTGTACCACGTGCATCCCCACCAGCAATTAAAGAGAGTTCCTCTTGCTCCTTATCCTTACAAGCATATGGAGTTGTCAGTATTCTGAAGTTTGGCTTTCTTATAAGTGTGTAGTACTATTCTTTAGTTGCTTTAATTTGTATTTCCTGATGACATATGATGTAGAACATCTTTTTATATGCTTATTTTCCATTTGTATATCTTCTTGGGTAAAACATCTGTTCTGATCTCTTGCCCATTTCTAAATCAGATTGCTTATTTTCTTGTTGTTTAGCTCTTTGTATACATTGGGTAACAGTCCTTTATCAGATATGTCTTTCGCAAATATTTCCTTGCAGTCTCTGGTTTGTCTTCTTATTCTCTTAATAGAATTTTTTAAATGAAAACTTGAAAGGATCCCAGAACAGAATGTCTTCATGTAAACAGGGCAGATTCTCAAATCTCCCACAAAGGCAGCCTATCAGTTTTGACATTTATAGATAGGAACATCTTTCTGAAGTATGCAGCAGTGGAATTAACAAAGGATTTACTATCAAAAGACATGGTTCAATCATAGCTAAGACAGTTATTAGGTGAATTAGTTAGGAGTTTTTTTGGTTTCAAGTGAAAAAGTCCAAACCTGCTTATAAAAAACAAGGAATCAAAGAACTTAAAAACCAGGAGTTAATCCAGCTTCGGAGATAGCTATATCCATTTCTTTAAATAAAATCAGGAATTTCTTTCTTTCTTTATCTCTCTCTCTTTCTGGTTCTCCACTTGGCTTTCCTCTGTATTGGCTCCCCTCTAGCAGCTTTCTCTACACAACAGCTCTAGGTTTTCATGGTCCTTACAGAATTAATTTATTTCTCTCTTTTTTAAAAAACCTCAAATTACTTGGACCATATGCCAACCTGTACCTCAATCTCTGCATTCAGTGGGATATAGTGGGATCTGATAAGCTAGTCTGGGTCGTATGTAACAGAGATAGGCAAAGTCCCTTGATTGACAGTCCTGCTAGGGGTTACAGAAAGACACAGGGATAGTTCCTTAAAGGAAAACCAGAGTCATATTACCAAAATGAGAAAGTAAACTGGCCGAACAAAAGCAACAGATATCAACTATGTCAGTTGTGAGGTTTTAGTCAAGTCACTTAGTCTCTGATTTTTTTTTCTTCAGTAAAAGAGACAGGGAAATAATAATACCAGACCCCACTACTGGACATAGTTCTTGTGAGAAACAAACACTCAATAAAACATATGAAAAGATCTGTAAGCTGTGAAGCACCACTGCAAATAACAGCAGTCCCTAAGTACATATTATTTGTCAGAAGAAACAGTATTATTTCTGTAATTAATACCTCATCTATGTCAAATGACAAAACCAAAACAATTTAGTAACAGGTTTGATGTCCTTTACTCAAGAGAAGATAATCATGGATTGGGGGTAGTTCAGATCCTTTTGTATATTGAGGGATTAAGAGCAAGTTTTACAGAACATTAGTAGAGGCAACACTGCACTGCCAAGGAAACTATAAACAAAACAAAAAGACAGTCCACAAAATGGGAGAAAACATTTGCAATGATGCNAAAAAAAAAAAAAAAAACGGCAAAAATTCTTGTTGCTGTCCACCGGGAATTTATATTCTAGCATTTACATAGTAGAATTAGAGAGCATGATGGTAAAGTACTAAATTATGTGGACAGACCTAGAAGAATATAAAATACATCATGATGTCATATTGGTTTCCTATTGCTATTGTAACAAATTAACACAGACTTGGTAGCTTAACTCAACACAAATTTATTTTCTTACAATTCTGGAGGTCAAATGTCCAAAATAAGCCTTTGTGGGCTAAAAATCAAGGTTTTGGCAGGGCTACGTACTTCTGGAGGCCCTGAGAAAGAACCCTTTCTCTTACCTTTTTGGAGGGTAGCCACATTGCTTGGCTCACGACCCCACCTCACACTGCCTTTTCTCCCTCCACTGTCATTGTTACATCGTCTCCTCCTCTATTCTGATCCTCTGGTCCTCAGAAGGACCCATAAGGACTCGTGATCACATTGAACTTGCCTGCATAACTCCGGATAGTCTCCCCATCTCATCATGGTTCTTTTTAAACACATCGGCAAAGTTCCTGTTGCCATGTAAGGTAATATTCACAGATTCTGGGGAGTTGAAAGTGAACACATTTGAGGGGGAGGGGAAGGTATTATTCAGCCAGCCACAGGTGTGCAGTTGTGTAGTGCATGAATGGGAGATAACTAGAGAAAATTTTAAAACTTAATAGAGTAAATTAATCTAAGCTATATCTTGAAGGACAGGTCAATGTAATATGCAGAGCAAATATTACTTAAATCTTCTAACAGGAGAAACAAAAACACCTTAAGTAACAAGAACATAATTAAGGCTCAAAGACCTCAAGGTGCTGACTTTTGGGGAAAACAGGAATAACATAAATTAAATGGTTAGTAAAAGAACCTAGTGGAGAAAGGTGTTGTATAATCCTTTAGATCAAAAGAACTTACAAAGACAAAAAAATAACACAAAATGTGGTCATATCGCTCTGGAGAGGTTAGTCCATATCCAGAAAAAGCTAAATGCTGTATGTATTCATAGCAAAAGGAAAAAAAATGCATTGGATTTCAAGAAACTTGAACTCCAAAAGAGGGAAAGCAAACCTATTGCAGTAAATACACAAAATCTTTTTTCCATTTTTCAGTTTTGCCATTTTCCTACATCATTTTTGCTAACATAAGGGGAGTAGCTAGATAGCAGAGTCAAGTAAAAAAATGTTAATACATGAATATTTTCTATTCCTTTTATTGATCAGGGTGTCCTATATTTAGTATATGCTGATTCGATTTTTTTTTTAAACTGTCCTAATTTTACCTAATTCCCTCACAGGATTTGCCTGTCCCTTCCCTTCATCTCACCCCATTCTTTTCTAAAAATGAAAGAAAGAATGGAGGTGGGAGGACAAAAAGATTCAAGTGAGAAAAATGCAAGGACCAGAGGCTGCAGAAGAAAAGGGATGGAAAGGAGGACGATATATAAGAGAAAGATGTTACAGCCCATGACCTGTCCTTCTAGAGGATTAAAGTGTCGAAAATTTGAAAACATTTATGTAGGGTGCTGTGCTGGCAAAATAATAAGGAAAGAAGGGAACTGGAGGTAGAAAATCAGAGAAGTTGGGACATTAAGGCAAAACAGTTTACCATTTTGTCTATGATGAACCAACCTGAAAAGGTGTCTTAAGCAGTTTTAACCACTTTTCTTATATTTACATGAGAAATATTCTTTCACATCAGCAAAGTAATAAAATTCTTCCACCCATGGTAACTCTACTACATTTCCATCACTCCTTTCTTGCCTTATCCAAAAACCATACTCTTCCATGGATTATTTCACCAACCCATTCTTTTAACCTTGCTGCCAAAAAGTTTATAAAATATATGCAGAGATCAAAAGCAATGGCCTCTGACATTTTAAAATAGACTCACAAAAAAAAAATTTTTTTTAATTTTCAGTTACACTGGGTCTTCATTGCTGCTCAGAGTCTTTCTCTAGTTATAATGAGCAGGAACTACTCTGTAGTTGCAGTGCGAAGGCTTTTCATTGCTGTGACTTCTCTTGCTATGGCTCACGACTTACAGCATGGAGTAGTTATGGCACACGGGCTTAGATGCCCTGTGGCATGTGGAATCTTCCCAGACCAAGGACCAAATCTGTGTTTCCTACAATGATAGATCGACTCTTAAACACTGGACCACCGGTCCAAAATAGATTTTTTTTTTTAAACAGCAGTTTTAGGTTCACAGTAAAATTAAGAGGAAGGTACAGATATCTTCTACTCCTGCACAAACATTATCAACATCCCTCACTAGAGTGCTGCATTCATTATGATTGATGAATGTACATTAACATATCATTATCATACATGTACATGTATGGCTGAGTCCCTTCACTGATCACCTGAAACTATCACAACATTGTTTGTTAATAGGCTACACCCCAGTGCAAAATCAGAGAAGGAAATGGCAACCCACTCCAGTACCCTTGCCAGGAAAATCCCATGGATAGAGGAGCCTGGTAGGCTACAGTCCATGGGGTTGCGAAGAGTCAGACATGACTGAGCAACTTCATCACTTTTCACTTTCATGCACTGGAGAAGGAAATGGCAACCCACTCCAGTGTTCTTTCCTGGAGAATCCCAGGGACGGGGGAGCCTGGTGGGCTGCCGTCTATGGGGTTGCACAGAGTCAGACATGACTGAAGTGACTTAGCAGCAGCAGTGCAAAATAAAACTTTTTTAAAAAAGAACCTATCATTATTACCCAAAGTTGACAGTCTGCATTAGGAGCCACTCTTCATTGTGTATAATCTTTGAAACTGGACAAGTAAAATAACGTATCCACCACTAGAGGATCATGCAGAATGGTTTCACTGTCCCGAAAGTCCTCTGTGCACTGCCTATTTATTTCTCCCACCCTTCTAATCCCTGGCAACCACTCATCTTTTTACTTCATACTTTTGCCTTTTCCCAAAATGTCATATATTTGGATTCATATAGTATGTAGCCTTTTCAGATAGGTTTCTTTCACTCAGCAATATGCATTTAAGGTTCTTCCAAGTCTTTCTATGGATTGATGGCTCATTTCTTATTGGCACAGAGTAATAATCCATTATCCAGATGTACCAGAGTTTACTCATTCTTTCACCACTGTAAGACATCATTGTTATTTCCAGTATTTAGCAATTATGTATAAAGCTGCTGTATACATCTAGGTGTAGATTTTTGTGCATACATACATTTTCAACTCCTTTAGTTAAATATCAAGGAGCAAGATTGCTGCATCATATGGTAAAAGTGTGTTTAGTTTTGGAAGAAACCGCCAAACTATCTTCCAAATTGGCTGTACCACGTGCATCCCCACCAGCAATTAAAGAGAGTTCCTCTTGCTCCTTATCCTTACAAGCATATGGAGTTGTCAGTATTCTGAAGTTTGGCTTTCTTATAAGTGTGTAGTACTATTCTTTAGTTGCTTTAATTTGTATTTCCTGATGACATATGATGTAGAACATCTTTTTATATGCTTATTTTCCATTTGTATATCTTCTTGGGTAAAACATCTGTTCTGATCTCTTGCCCATTTCTAAATCAGATTGCTTATTTTCTTGTTGTTTAGCTCTTTGTATACATTGGGTAACAGTCCTTTATCAGATATGTCTTTCGCAAATATTTCCTTGCAGTCTCTGGTTTGTCTTCTTATTCTCTTAATAGAATTTTTTAAATGAAAACTTGAAAGGATCCCAGAACAGAATGTCTTCATGTAAACAGGGCAGATTCTCAAATCTCCCACAAAGGCAGCCTATCAGTTTTGACATTTATAGATAGGAACATCTTTCTGAAGTATGCAGCAGTGGAATTAACAAAGGATTTACTATCAAAAGACATGGTTCAATCATAGCTAAGACAGTTATTAGGTGAATTAGTTAGGAGTTTTTTTGGTTTCAAGTGAAAAAGTCCAAACCTGCTTATAAAAAACAAGGAATCAAAGAACTTAAAAACCAGGAGTTAATCCAGCTTCGGAGATAGCTATATCCATTTCTTTAAATAAAATCAGGAATTTCTTTCTTTCTTTATCTCTCTCTCTTTCTGGTTCTCCACTTGGCTTTCCTCTGTATTGGCTCCCCTCTAGCAGCTTTCTCTACACAACAGCTCTAGGTTTTCATGGTCCTTACAGAATTAATTTATTTCTCTCTTTTTTAAAAAACCTCAAATTACTTGGACCATATGCCAACCTGTACCTCAATCTCTGCATTCAGTGGGATATAGTGGGATCTGATAAGCTAGTCTGGGTCGTATGTAACAGAGATAGGCAAAGTCCCTTGATTGACAGTCCTGCTAGGGGTTACAGAAAGACACAGGGATAGTTCCTTAAAGGAAAACCAGAGTCATATTACCAAAATGAGAAAGTAAACTGGCCGAACAAAAGCAACAGATATCAACTATGTCAGTTGTGAGGTTTTAGTCAAGTCACTTAGTCTCTGATTTTTTTTTCTTCAGTAAAAGAGACAGGGAAATAATAATACCAGACCCCACTACTGGACATAGTTCTTGTGAGAAACAAACACTCAATAAAACATATGAAAAGATCTGTAAGCTGTGAAGCACCACTGCAAATAACAGCAGTCCCTAAGTACATATTATTTGTCAGAAGAAACAGTATTATTTCTGTAATTAATACCTCATCTATGTCAAATGACAAAACCAAAACAATTTAGTAACAGGTTTGATGTCCTTTACTCAAGAGAAGATAATCATGGATTGGGGGTAGTTCAGATCCTTTTGTATATTGAGGGATTAAGAGCAAGTTTTACAGAACATTAGTAGAGGCAACACTGCACTGCCAAGGAAACTATAAACAAAACAAAAAGACAGTCCACAAAATGGGAGAAAACATTTGCAATGATGCAACCAACAAGGGCTTAATTTCCAAAGTATACAAACAATTCATACAACTCAATAACAATAACAAATAAAAACAATTAAAAATGCCCAAAGGACCTAAATAAACATTTCTCCAAAGAAGACATACAGATGGTCAACGGGTACATGAGAAGATGCTCAACATCATTAATTATTAGAGAAATGCAGATCAAAACTACAATGAGGTACCAATCAAGCCAGTCGGAATGGCCATCATCAAAACGTCTACAAATCTTAAATGTTGAAGAGGGTGTGGAAAAAAAGGAACCCTCCTGCACTGTTGGTGGGAATGGAAACTGATACAGTCACTATGGAGAACAGTATGGAGGTTCCTTAAAAAGCTAAAAACAGAGATACCAAATGATTCAGCAATACCACTCCTGGGCATATATCCAGAGAAAACCATAATTTGAAGAGATACTTTCACTTCAGTGTTCACTGAAGCACTATCTAAAATAGTCAGAATGTGGAAGCAACCTAAATGTCCACTGACAGAGGAATGGATAAAGAAGATGGGGATATGGTAGAATATCACTCAGCCATTAAAAAAGAACAAAATAATGCCATGTGCAGCAACATGGATGAGCCTAGAGATTATCATACTAAGTGAAGTAAGTCGGACAGAGAAAGGCAAATATATGGTATCACTAATATATGAAATCTAAAAAGCAGAACAAATGAACTTGAGTACAGAACAGAAATAAAATTTAGATACATAGAAAACAAACTTATGCTTACCAAAGGGAAAGGGTGGCAGGGATGAATTGGGAGTATGGAATTAACAGACACACAATACCATATATAAAATAGATAAACCTTGTCCTCCTCTCCCACACCAATAGAAACAGGATACTGACGATGATGTTGATAGTAAAGGATAATGGGAAAAATCCAAGATAAAAGAATATAGATATAGATACACTATATATAGTTCCATTATAGAACTATAACAGAAAAAATATGGAAATATAATGGAAAAATATCTATATACACTCATGTATGAACTACCAACACCCATGACTTTTCTTACTCTCAATACCACTGTCAGTACTCTGTTTCTATTGGTGTGAAAGGGGAGGACAAAGTGTCTTATTTTCTTCTTCTTTTTAGCATTATGATGTGTTATTCATGAGTAAAGGAATATTCATAATATTGAGTGGAAATCACTTAAAATATAATCAGTGTTTTTTGACTATTAGTAAAACTAGTGGTAAAAATTTTATTCATTCAAGAACTTTACATCTTAAAATTCTCTTTTAATATGCTTATATTGATTCAAAAGGAAACAATTCTTCCACTTTAGAGTTTTCACAAAATTCATTTATCTTAGTATGTAGATATCAAAGTGGCCACCAACCATATTCTCTTTCTATATAATGCATAAAGTGGAATTTCAATGACTATAGGCAATATAACTTATTCCAGAACTCAGCTTTCTTTTTGATAGATTTATTTAAATTAGCTAAGATAATATTAATCATGCTTATTCAAAATTACTGAAAGTAGTACATGCAGTAGCTTTCCAAAAGAGTTCTTATTTGTTACTTTAAATATTCTCTTCAAAGTATTTCTGTTGCTAGATATAAATAATTTCCAAAGAGTCTTCAGACCAGATGGTGAAATGATTTATAAAAATTCAGTTTCTTGTAACATAATATGATGAGGTCAGTAATACAGAAAGTTCAGAGTCTCTAATTCCTTTTTCAGTTTAAAAATTCCAGTGGATTACCTTAGTTTTAAATTATTGCTCTAGTCTTCTTATAAATTTCTTGTCAGTGTCTTTTGAACTACTTTATGAAAGTGCTGTCTTTAATTATTCACTTACTTTCATCTTCATCTAGTATTTTTTCTGAACTGCTTACCTGATTTACTAAATGAAAGAGAACATTTAAAAGCATTATTTTTGAAATAAATTTATTTATTTATTTATTTGACTGTGCTGGGTCTTCACTGCTGCACAGGCTTTTCTCTAATTGCGGCTAGCGGGAGCTCCTCTCTAGTTGCAGTTGCGCGGGCTTCTCACTGTGGTGGCTTCTTTTATGTCACAGCATAGGCTGTAGAGCGCACTGGCTTCAGTAGTTGCAGCACGTGGTCCAGTAGTTGCAGCTTCTGGGCTCAGAGCACAGGCTTGTGGTGCAAGGGCTTAGTTGCTTTGTGGCATGTGGGATATTCCAGGATCAGGGACTGAACCTGTGTCTCCTGCACTGGCACGCAGATTCTTTACCACTGAGCCACCAGGTAAACCCTAAACGCATTATTTTTAAAGATTTCAAAAGATTTTAAAATGTCATTTTTAAGATTTCACAAAAGTCTTAATTATGTATCCCCAGGAGAAAACTACATTCATTTAATTTACTTAGAGAGATAAATAAAATCTGTCTATATTTCATCACTAGCCTAGTAAAACTAATTCCTTAATGTCAGTGATTGTGAAGCACTTTTCCAGCTCTGGTGGCCCTCAGATCCACTCCCTACCTTTGCTTTTTCTGCTCTGTATCACAGGCTCCTGTGTTCCTGGCCCCTGTGTCAACTGACTTCCAGATGGGTTTGGCCAGTCGGGGGCCCTGGTAGAGACTGGAGGCTGGGAGATTGAAAGGAGAAAGCAGAGAAGAAATCCCAGTCTTTGTCCCTCTCTGCCTTGAGAGGCAACTGGAGCAACAACTGGCTCTCCTGTCTGGTCCTAGCTTGCCACTGCAGAATCCTATCAGGATTTCAGCTTTGTCAGTCAGGGTCCGCTCAGGAGAGAAAATCCATGCAGTAATGTCAATGAAGAAGGCTTAATGTAAAGAATTATTCACTATAATGGAGAAGGAAATGGCAACCCACTCCAGTGTTCTTGCCTGGAGAATCCCAGGGACAGGGGAGCCTGGTGGGCTGCCGTCTCTGGGGTCGCACAGAGTCGGACACAACTGAAGTGACTTAGCAGCAATAGCAGCAGCATTCACTATAACAGACACAGGAGTAGGGCAGGATTGGCCAATAAGAAATGAAGAGAAATCTAAAGAACACAAGAATAGCGAGTACAGGACTCCTCTTGTGGTCCAGTTGTTGAGAATCCACCTGCCAATGCAGGGGACAGGGGTTTGATCCCTAGTCCAGGAACATCCCACATACTGTGAGGCAACTAAGCTTGTGTGCCACAACTACTGTGCCCACATTCTAAAGCTGGCAAGCCACAACTACTGAGCCTACATGCCATATTGAAGCCCATGGGCCCTAGAGAAGCCACTGTAATAAGAAGCCTGCACACCACAACGATGAGTAGCCCCTGCTCACCATCACTAGAGAAAGCCTGAGAGTGGCAACAAAGACCTAGCACTGCCAAAAACAAATATTAAAAAATAATAATAATAAAGGATAGAAAATATAAGAAGTAGTTACAACTCTGGTGCTTAGAAAGCAAGTACCATCCTTCCCTACCTCACCAAAACTAAGATCCAGATCATGGTGGAAACAGAATAGCCATGGCTCATTGAATGGTGGGCTTCCCTGGTGGCTCAGAGGGTAAAGCATCTGCCTGAAATGCGGGAGACCTGGGTTCAATGCCTGGGTGGGGAAGATCCCCTGGAGAAGGAAATGGTAATCCACTCCAGTATTCTTGCCTAGAAAACACCATGGACGGAGAAGCCTGGTGGGCTACAGTCCATGGAGTCACAAAGAGGACCTGACTGAGCAACTTTCACTTTCTTTCTTTCACTGAATGGTGGAGACGTTTGCTATGGTATCACACCAGCAGAACTTGCCGAGGGAAACCAGCCCCTACCTCATAACTGCAAGGCCACTCTGGAAGATGCTGGAGGAAGCTGCCCACAGGGAAGTACTGTGAGTTACTGGCACATAGTAGCAGATGCTGCAGCAGTACAGACTTCAGGAGCACCAGTGAGAAAAGTACCCAGGAGTTGAGAGAGAGGGAAAAAACCCTCCTCCTGCAATGTCTTTCCAGCACCTCCTACTGACAAAGCTTCGTATCATGCCAAATGACAAAGGAGAAACATTTGGAGGGAGAAACTAATCCAGAAACAAGGCCTGGTAATTTTGCTCTATCTGCATAATGTATTACCATGAATTTAGTAACTTAAACAACACACATGTATTATCTCACAGCTTCTGCGAGCTAGGAGTCTGGCATATTTTTGTCTAAACTCTCTGCTCAGAGTCTCACAAGGCTGAAATCAAAGTGCCAGCTAGTGGCATCCTCATCTGGAGGCTTATGGAAGAAGCAATCATTCAGAGTGTTCACATAATTCAGTTCCTTGCAGATGTAGGACTGAAGTCTGTGTTTTTTTTGTTGACTGCTGACTAAGGACCACTCTCAACAAATAGAGGCTGCTTTTGCAATGTCTCCCTCTCCAAAGGCTCTCTTAAACAATGTTTCTTTCTCTTACAGTTTTATTGAGATATAATTGACACATAACACTGTGTAAGTTTAAGATGTGCAGCATGAATGTGCATCATGAAATATTATCACAATAAATATAAATACCATCATCTCACATAGGTAAGACATTAAATAAATTTTTTCCTAGTAATGAAAACTCTGAGGATTTACTCTCTTAACAACTTTCATATATAACATACAGTAGTGTTGTACCTTACAATCCTGGTACTTATTTATCTTATAACTGAAAGTTTATACCTTTTGACAGCCTTCATCCAGTTCCCCCAACCATCACCTCTGGTAACCACATATCTGATCTCTTTTCCTATGAGTTTTTTTTTTTTTTCCTTTTGGAGTATTTTTTATTTACAATACTACAATAGTTCCTGTTATACAACACAGTGATCTTATATTACTGTACATTTCAAAATTATCACCACCATAAGTCTAGTTACCATGTCATCATACAAAAATATTACATAATTATTGACTATATTCCACACACTACATTTCATACTGTGACTCATTTATTCTGATCTGTAAGTCTGTACCTCTTATCTTTCTCACCTGTTTCTACTCTCCAACCACCCCCTCCCCTTTGGCAACCACCATTTGTTCTCTGTGTCTATAGCTGTGGCTGTATTTCATTTTCAATACAGAAATCTTAATTACAGCCAATCTCTTTTTGAATAGCTTTTGATGATGAAAAATTCATTATTTCACTAAATGGTCTATTGTTTTTGAGGATTTATAATTATTAGGAGGTTCTTCACTGTGATGAACTGAAATCTATTCTTTAATTAACTGAGGTATTTTTGAGGGGGCCCCTCCCCCCACACAGCATAGCATGTGGGATCTTAGTTCCCTGACCAGGGACTGAATCCATGCCCCCTGCATTGGAAGCAAAGGGTCTTAACTACTGAATTACCAGGGAAGTCCCATGGCATAGTTAATTAAAAATTATATCAGTTTCAGAGAAGGCAATGGCACCCCACTCCAGTATTCTTGCCTGGAAAATCCCATGGACGGAGAAGCCTTGTAGGCTGCAATCTATGGGGTCGCTAGGAGTCGGACGTGACTGAGTGACTTCACTTTCACTTCTCACTTTCATGCATTGGAGAAGGAAATGGCAACCCACTCCAGTGTTCTTGCCTGGAGAATCCCAGGGACAGGGGAGCCTGGTGGGCTGCCGTCTATGGGGTCGTACAGAGTCGGACACGACTGAAGTGAAGATTACACTCAATTTACAGTTATAACAAAATATTGGCTATATTCCCTGTGCTGTATAATATATCCTTATAGTTTATTTTATGTTTTAAGCTATATCCTTATATCTTACTTATATAGTAGTCTCTGCCTCTTAATCCCCTATCACAATTTTTCCCCTCCCCACTTCCCTCTCTCCATTAATAACCACTAATTAAGCCACTATATAAAAGACAAATTTTAAAAGAAATGGGGTGTGCTGGTCAGTCCTATAAGTCAACTTGGCTAGACATAGTCTACATTTATTTAATCAAACCCTAATGCAGGTGTTACAGTGAAGATATTTTGTACATGTGAATTATATCTGTAATCAGTTGACTTTAAGGAAGATTCTCCTAGATAATCTGGTGGGCCTGATTCAGTCATTTAAAAGGTTTTTAAGAGTAGAACTGAGGTTTCTCAGAAGAAGAAATTCCTCTGTGGGTAACAGTTTTAACTGATGCCCAAGAGTCCCATTCTGCCCTTCCTGATGGTCCACCCTACCAGTGTCCCTCTCGCAGCCACCATAGTCGTGGAAGCCAATTCTACGCGATGCATTTCTAAATTTATCTCCTGTCGGTTCTGCTTCTCTGGCTGAACTCTGACTGAGGATTGGGGGCTGGGCAGAAAGAGGGGAGAGGCCTGCACAGAGGAATAAAGTGGAGCAGGCAGCAAAAGGGAGTGCTGGCAGGGGAGTTGATTTGACAATTCTGCCCAAGGAAGTCTTTGTTGGGAAAAGAAAAGAAAGGACAGAAAACTCTCAGAGAACACTGAGAGTTCAAAGCAAAGAAAAGTAGAAAAGGTGGGGCAAGCACACCGCGAACTCACTCTTCTTCAGCAGCTTCAGTTATTGGCAGCAGTGGGAGTAGAGAGGGACCATTGACTTCCTCATGGGACCAAGGTATCTGCCAGTACCGTGAAAGCTCTTTCTCATAACAGCACAAGCTCACTTTAGCCTTTTTGTACATTTCTCTTCTTTCATGTAACCAGAGAGGCAAATGCATATCTTTGCAACTAACGCTTCCAGACTCATCTGCAAAAATGCACCTGAAAAAAAGAAAAAGAGCAGGGAGGGAATTGGATTCCTTCTACATCTTGAGGGTTTCCCCAGATATCACAAATTATACTGGCAGATTTTCTAGAAATTAGTAGGTATCCTAAACTAAGAATGTATTTGAATAACTCAAGAGGAAAAATAAAATCTAAGTTGGAAAAAATAAAATGTTTGGATAAATACATACTTAAGTAAGCAAGTTAGTAAAAAGATGTCAATATGAACATTGAAAGGAAGAAAAAATGGTATGGCCTTCAAGGGACTCTAAGAAGGAAACTACATAGGAAATGATTAAAAAAAAAAATAACAGGAATAAATGAAAAGTTAGAGACTCAAAACTGAACAGACTTAAAACTGTACCAAAATAAAGGAATCAGCTACTGGATGAGAAATGTAAAAAATTAGCTAGTAGTCTAGAATTTTTCACATAGAAATTACATGAAAAAGAAAGAAGTTGAACTAAATCAGAAAATCTTCATAATAAAAATTTCTTCTAAAAGAAACAAACGACTGACACAAATAATAACATGAGCGTGTTGTGGAATCCAGAGTCGCAAAACATGCCTTGGAGGACACTCAAGGCAGTGGAGTACAGTTTATTAGGCCAGTGGGTCCAAGGGGAATCAGTTCCCAACAAGGACCCTGATGTTTCTGAGAGGCCCGGTTTTATACCCCCCATTACGTGACTGGTTACATATTGGCAACCTCTTTGTTGTTTATGATTGTTTTACAACAGGTAGGCATTAGGAGAACAAACAATTAAGGTTAAAGGCAGGGAACAATGATTATACATCAAGGGGGAATGTCTCCATGGTTAATCTAACAGGGGCGGCCTGACCTCAACTACAATCTCTGGTTGTCATCTGTAGGGGAGGGAAGTCTCCAGGAGACCTGGTTTTCACTAGCAACAGTTTCCTCACTCTTGGGCAGGTGTTCAGGCCCAGTTCACATCTTGTCTTTAAGATGGATGACAGGCTTCAAGATGGAGTCTCTCCTGATTTCCTCACACTGGTCCCAAAAGGTGAATCTCAAAAACATTATGTTGGGTGAAAGAAGCCTATACTAAATGGGTGCATACTGTGTGGTTCCTTTTATATAAAGTTCTAGAACAGCAAAGACTGATGTATGGTAAAAAAAAAAAAAAAAAAAACTAATCAAAACAGTGGTCAGTTCTAAGGAGCAGGAAAGGGATTGATGGGAAAGGGCAGAAAATAACTTCTAGGTCAATTATCAGTCATCAGGAAAACACAAATGCAAGCTAGAACTACACTGAAAACTATACGGAAGGACAGGTGTATAGACTGATGAACAGAATTAAGAGTCCAGAAATAAACCCATATGTTTGTTTGTTGTTCCATTGTTTGGTCATCTCCAGCTCTTTGTGACCCATGGACAGCACCTCGCCAGGCTTCCCTGTCCTTCATCATCTCCCAAAGCTTGCTCAAACTGATGTCCATCGAGTTGGTGATGCCATCCAACCATCTCGTCCTCTGTCGTCCCCTTCTCCTCCTGCCTTCAATCTCTCCCAGCATCAGGGTCTTTTCAAAGGAGTCAGTTCTTTGCATCAGGTGGACAAAATATTGGAGCTTCAGCTTCAGCATCAGTCTTTCCAGTGATTATTCAGGACTGGTTTCCTTTAGGATTGACTGCTTTGATCTCCTTGCAGTCCAAGGGACTCTTAAGAGTCTTCTCCAGCACTACAGTTTGAAAGCATCAATTCTTCGATGTTCAGCTCTCTTTATGGTCCAACTCTCACATCCATTCATGACTACTGGAAAAACCATAGCTTTGACTAGACAGGCCTTTGTCAGTAAAGTAATGTCTCTGCTTTTTAAATATGCTGTCTAGGTTTGCCATAGCTCTTCTTCCAAGGAGCAAGTGTCTTTTAATTTCATCGATGAAGTCACCATCTGCAGTGATTTTGAAGCTCCCTAAAATAGAGTCTCTCACTGATTCCATCGTTTCCCCATTTATTTGCCATGAAGTGATGGGAATGGATGCCATGATCTTAGTTTCCTGAATGTTGACCTTTAAGCCAGCTTTTTCACTCTCCTCTTTCATCAGGAGGCTCTTTAGTTCCTTTTTGCTTTCTGCCATAAGGGTGGTGTTATCTGAGGTTATTTATATTTCTCCCAGCAATCTTGATTCCAGCTTGTGCTTCATCCAGCCCAGCATGATGTACTCTGCATATAAGTTAAATAAGCAGGGTGACAATATACAACCTTGACATACTCCTTTCCCAATTTGGAACCAGTCTTCTGTTTCATGTCCAATTCTAACTGTTGCTTCTTGACCTGCATACAGATTTCTCAGGAGGTACCTGAGATGGTCTGGTATTCCCATTTCTTTAAGAATTTTCCACAGTTTGTTGAAATCCACACAATCAAAGGCTTTAGCGTATTCAGTGAAGTAGATGTAGATGTTTTTCTGGAATTCTCTTTGCCATTTCTGTGATCCAGTGGATGCTGGCAATTTGATTTCTGGTTCCTCTGTCTTTTCTAAAACCAGCTTGAACATCTGCAAGTTCTCAGTCCACATACTGTTGAAGCTTCACTTGGAAAATTTTGAGCATTACTTTGCTAGCATGTTAGATAAGTGTAATTGTGCTGTAGTTTGAACATTCTTTGGCATTGCCTTTCTTTGGGATTGGAATGAAAACTGATTTTTTTGTGGAAAACTGCTTTTCCACAACAGGATCAAGATAGTTCAATGCCAAGAATAATTTTCAACAAATGATGCTTGGACATCTGAATATTCACATACAAAAGAATCACTTTGGATCCTTATCTCATACCATACAAAAAAACTAATTCAAAGTGGATTATAGACCTGTATATAAGAGCTAAAGCTACAAAACAGAAACAAGGGTGTAAATATTTATGACTTTGGATTAGGCAAGGGGATTTCTAGATATGACACCAAAACACAAGCCAAAAACAAAGAAAAATAAATTGGAATTAGTCAAAATTGCAAAAGAGTCAAACACGACTTACCAACTAAACAACAATAAATGAATATTCTTATAAAATTGTTTTTGTGGAGAACAGTGTTGACTCAGGAGCCCCAGTGGAGCAAGTTCCTCACCAAGAGGACGCAAAGTTCTGGTGCTGCTGATTCAGTGTGAAAGTGAGTGTGTTACTCACTCAGTTGTATCTGACTCTTTGTGACTCCATGGACTGTAGCTGATTCAGGGGCAGAGTTAAAGCTAAGAACTGCTCTTTGGAAATCTTTAACTACCAACTACCACGAATGATTAGTAAATCTTTTTAAACAGACAAACTGATATTTACTGAGTACTTAGCAGTCTGTGGGGTCGCTGAGGGTCGGACATGACTGAGCGACTTCACTTTCACTTTTCACTTTCATGCATTGGAGAAGGAAATGGCAACCCACTCCAGTGTTCTTGCCTGGAGAATCCCAGGGACGGAGGAGCCTGATGGGCTGCCATCTATGGGATCACACAAAGTCGGACACGACTGAAGTGACTTAGCAGCAGCAGTAGTATACAACAGGCATTGTGTTACATGTTTAATCTCCTTTCGTACTCATTTCACATGCCAGCAAGATTATGCTCAAAATACTTCAAGCGAGGCTTCAGCAGTACATGAAACAAGACTTCCAAATGAACAAGCTGGACTTAGAAAAGGCAGAGGAACCAGGTATCAAATTGCTAACATATGCTGGATCACAGAAAAAGCAAAGGAATTCCAAAAAATCATCTACTTCTGCTTTGTTGACTACACTAAAGCCTTTGACTATGTGGATTTCAACAAACTGGAATACCTTAAAGAGATGGGAATACCAGACCACATTACCTGCCTTCTGAGAAACCTGTATGCAGGTCAAGAAGCAACAGTTAGAACTGGACATGTAACAACAGACTGGTTCAAAATTGGGAAAGGAGTATGACAAGGCTGTATATTGTCACTTGATTATTCAATTTATATGCAGAGTATATCATGTGAAATACTGGGCTGGATGAAGCACAAGCTGGAATCAAGATTGCTGGGAGAAATATCAATAACCTCAGATATGCAGATGGTACCACTTCAATGGCAGAAAGAGAAACTAAAGAGCTTCTTGATGGAGAAAGAGGACAGTGAAAAAGCTGGCTTAAAACTCAACATTCAGAAAAGTAAGATCATGGCATCCATTCCCATCACTTCATGGTAAATAGTAGGGAAACAATGGAAACAGTCAGATTTTCATTTTCATTTATTCCAAAATCAATGAGGATGGTGACTGTAGCCATGAAATTAAAAGACACTTGTTTCTTGGGAGAAAATCTATGACAAACATAGATGGCATATTAAAAAGCAGAGACATTACTTTGCCAAAAAGGTTCATCTAGTCAAAGCTATGATTTTCAAGTAGTCATATATGGACGTGAGAGTTGGGCCATAAAGAAGGCTGAGCATCGAAGAATTGATGCTTTCAAACTGTAGTGTTGGAGAAGACTCTTGAGAGTCCCTTGGACTGCAAGAATATCAAACCAGTCAATCCTAAAGGAAATCAATCCTGACTATTCATTGGAAGGACTGATGCTGAAGTTGAAGCTCCAGTACTTTCCCCACCTGATACAAAGAACTGACTCCTTAGAAAAGACCCTGATGCTGGGAAAGATTGAAGGCAGGAGGAGAAGGGGACAACAAAGGATGAGATGGTAGGATGGCATCACTGACTCAATGGACATGAGTTTAAGCAAACTCAGGGAGATAGTGAAGGACAGGAAAGCCTGGTGTGCTGCAGTCCATGGGGTTGCAAGGAGTCTGACACAACTTAGCAAGTGAACAACAACAAGGCTCCACCAGAATCCTAGAAGGAATGTAACAGTAATATTGCTTTTATTTTACAAATGGAATAACTAAAGTTCATAGAGATTAGTAGCTTGCCCATAGTCAGCCAGGTAAGTATGTGATTATAAATGCCATGGTTAGAAGTAAGTCTGTCTCATTTATCCTTGGGTTCCCAATGTCTAAGCACATATTGGATGAATGGCATCACTGACTTAATGGATATGAATCTGAGCTCTGGAAGGTGGTGAAGGACAGGGAAGCCTGGCATGAACCAGTCCATGGAGTCCCAAAGAGTCTGACACAACTAAGCGACTGAACAATAACAAGCACATATTGAGTACATAATTTTTATAATGATTATATAGATCGTGCTAAACGATGGAAGACTTGACTGTCTTACCCTGGAGAACACACTAATATCTACTCTACACCAACACTAAAAGCCCTGTTTTTTTGAAGTTATCACTTTTAATGGAGCAATGAACAAAGCCACATTTAACTTGTTTGAAATACCACTTATTACATATAGCAAAGGCTTTCTTATTATCAGAATCAAGGAATAGTTCAATTAAAAACACATACATGTGTACATATGTACAGGCACTCCCCAAAATATAACAGCTGCAGTAATTGCTAATAGTCCTATTTTTAAGATATGTTATAATTCAAAGCTTTGTTTTACTTTATATATAGATACTATAGAGCTTTAGCTTTGACAATCCAGTGAAATTTTTCTTTCAAAATTCTAAAATGCCAGCAGGACCCCTAAAATTAACTTACTGAAAATGAAACAAAAATGTAGTAATTACTTGAAGGAGTCAATACTAATGATTCTACCAACTGGGTAAACAATTATAGCAGAGGCATTTAAAAATACCCATACAAGCTAAGGTAACAGATACACCCTAAAGTCTCTTAAGTCTCAAGTAAATAAATGTTCCCCCTTCACCATACAGCCTATGGAAGTCATCGGGTTATTGGGCTCCGCTCCACACGCTCAATCATGGAGGTTCCTTAAAAAATTAAAACTAGAACTACCATTCAGTTCAGTTCAGTTCAGTTCAGTCACTCAGTCGTGTCCGACTCTTTGCGACCCCATGAATTGCAGCACGCCAGGCCTCCCTGTCTATCACCAACTCCTGGAGTTCACTCAGACTCATGTCCATCGAGTTGGTGATGCCATCCAGCCATCTCATCCTCTGTCGTCCCCTTCTCCTCCTGCCCCCAATCCCTCCCAGCATCAGAGTCTTTTCCATTGAGTTAACTCTTCGCATGAAGTAGCAAAAGTACTGGAGTTTCAGCTTTAGCATCATTCCCTTCAAAGAAATCCGGCTGATCTCCTTCAGAATGGACTGGTTGGATCTCCTTGCAGTCCAAGGGACTCTCAAGAGTCTTCTCCAACACCACAGTTCAAAAGCATCAATTCTTCGGC